>CM032638.1:4917991-5517991 GCA_019097785.1 Fraxinus excelsior | reverse complement strand
TAAGATTTATAGAAGCATGGTTGAACCACTTCTCGAGTGGCAGCCCCCTCTCCAATAGGGGGCGCCAGCTGGCGCCCTGGAAAAGGTCCCGGTCATTCAGCCGGGACCTATAGCATGGTTCTGTAAAATAATCAGCCAAATTTTCCTTTGACTTCACAGGCTTGAGTGATATGACTCCATCTTTAAGCAATTTCTTCACCACGTAATGGCTTAGACATATATGCCAACCTTTTTGCCATTATACACTTTGCTCTTAGCTTGAGATATAACAGCTTGACAATTACTGTTAAGGGATAAAATCACAAATCAAATAAAGATAAAAATATAGATCAATTTATAAGGGTTTGAGTTACTCCTCTTAATAAGGTTGACCTTTTAAGATGGAACTCAAAATCTTAACATGGTATTAGAGCCCATTACACTTCAACGAGCAATTCGATCCGATTAAGACTCAAAAAATGAGCATACGGATTTCAAGATTGGTCTGCTCGAACGAGCCATCATCTTGCGAAGACATACTAAAAGATGAAATTTCACATCGAATAAAAATGAAAATATAGACCAATTTATAAGGGTTTGAGCTACTCTTCTTAATAAGGTTGACCTTTTAAGATGGAATCTCAAATCTTAACAATCACAATGTATTACCTTTGAAGGTACAAATTTTCCACATAAAAGAATATCAGTGAGCAGGTTTCTCAACCATTCTGTTTCTCTATCTGCTAGGTCCAATGGTATAAAATTTGACTCCATAGTTCACCTAGCTTCGCAATTTTGCTTGCAAGATTTCCAAGAACAGCACTTATTGCCAAGGTAAAAACATATCCACTGGTTCTCTTCAAATATCTCATTACAGTGGTTCTCTAATTGGATTGTGAGTATATCTACTCAATATGTGTACAGCATAAGAAATATAAAGTCTGGTACAATTCATAAGATATATAAAACTACCAATTATCCGTGCATATTCTTCTTGAGAAACGCTTTCATCTTTATTTTTAACGATATGTACACTTTGTTGGACTCTTGTTATTAGCCCAATGATGGAATCCACTTAGAAATTGATGGCAGCCCAAATATAAATTGAAGCACATAACTGGTTGCCTCCCACATATGTGCATTCTCGTGTTTTACAAATGCAACTTTAAGTACAGATACTACAAGCGGCTGAGGTGATGCCATGTGGTTGATTGGTGGCCCTTGGATGAGATTAGTTGCTGAATGGTCATATTCTGGATGCTTCAACTGCTTTGGCTGTTCATATCATTCTAGGGTTTTCTCTTTGCTCGTCTTCTTCTCTCTGAAAACCTTCTAGGTTTTCGTCTATTATAAATTATTCTCTTAGATTTTCTTGGTGAGATCGTTTGTGGAATGTTTGTAATGGTTGCTAGTCTGTTCTTTAGTAAGCAATAACCACTGGTTGCTTGGTGTAATCGATTTGAGAGAAAACAAGCAGTTTGAGGGCTTATTCATTGAATCTGTGGGTGTGGATTTTTGTAGAGTTATCTTTGGTGATTTCTAGTGTATTTAGAGCAATAGCCACTTTTGTAGATACTCAACGCAGTGAGTAGGCCATTTGGTTGAACATCTATGTGTTCTTTAATTTTATGTTGATTTAGTTTGTGTTTTTGAGACAAATTTACGAACAAGTGGTATTAAAGCACTTCGATATGGTCTTTCTTATTGTTCTTGGAGGCTAAAACCCTAGATCTTCATAGATCTGTACTTTGGGTTTGATCTTGGTTCGCAATGGAAGTTAAACAATTCTCTAGTATTCGTTATTTTACACTTTATGATCTTTGATCTTGTGATAACGATTTCTAACCCTATACTGTACATAATCCTTTGATTCGATAAATTTCTTGGATCTCTCGAGAAAAACCCTCTTAAATCTTCCTTTGCCTAGGGTTTCA
Organism: Fraxinus excelsior; assembly: GCA_019097785.1. Classification (NCBI taxonomy): domain Eukaryota; kingdom Viridiplantae; phylum Streptophyta; class Magnoliopsida; order Lamiales; family Oleaceae; genus Fraxinus; species Fraxinus excelsior. The sequence goes on along the minus strand of CM032638.1, from coordinate 5,516,078 downwards.
TGCAAGAACTAGGGTTGGACAAAAGTTTCGGACCGAACCCGAACCGAGCAGCTTTTCATAAGTTAAGTACTCGAACGGGTACCCGAATTGAGAATCAATAGGTTTAGGTTGGTTCTTGGTTTTAGACCAAGAACCGAATAAGACCCGAATCTAAATATATATTTTTTATATTGAATTAATTAAATTATTTTAATTTTTAAAAACAAATTAACAAATTAATCCAACCAAATTAATTTTTTATAACTTTGTTAACCCAACATTTAGGCTTCATTATTAAATCTTTTTAGTTGAACAATTTTTAGTTTATTTGTGTTTGTTAATAGTGATTTTTCAATTATACTTGTAGAGCTTCTTATTATGACAAGTCAAGCAATTGATGATTAAATCAAATAATTGGTAAGTATTACCAATACTTTAAAAAAATATTTTATTTTGATAACTTTTAATTTATATTTCATTTTCTTTATACAGACTGCTTGAAGGAAATGAATTATTAATATGAATTATCGATATTTTAATATTAGTATCTACTTTTTGGTATTTGTGTTAATTGAATTAATCTTATTGGACATCTTATTATTTACGTGTTTTTAAAATGAGATATGTTAATTTGTAAAAGTTACGAATAAAGATGTCATTAGTTGTATTTATGTAGTATTGTTGTAAATGTTAAAAAATTTAATTACCGAATCGAACCCGAACGGTTTCATAATTATATTTGGACCCGATAGTTCCATTTATTAAATACCCAACAATTTTGAGTAAGTTCGGTTCTCTTCCAAACCGAACCGACTCATGTCCAGCCCTAATAAGAACTATAGAATCTAAGGAGACTGAGAATTGGTTTCTACGAGATTACATATTGTTTACTGTTTATAGTCCCGATCATCGATTGTGATATATACTGTGTGTTCTTAGTTGAAAGTTGCCTGGCTCATCATACACTGTGATAAATGTAGATTTGTGAAAACTATCATCACATTAACACTCTGTATGTGTACAAAATCATTTTACAAAAAATCTAATTTTTTCTTCGAAAACCAGAAAAGAATTTCTATTCTTAATCCCTTCCTAAAACTGTTGGAAGAAAATCTCGTTTTGTTTTTCAAAGTTTTAAAATGGGAAGTTCTAAAGTTGATATTGAGATTTGGAATGAGTAAGGACTTTAGTCTCTCGAGTCAAAAAATTAAAACCCTTCTTTTGCAACAAAGGTGTGCAAAAGCCCTTAATGAATCTTGGGGTGAAGAAATTGCTCAACATTCTTAAAGAACTAAACAAACTGAAATTGTTTGGAGCACTATATTTCTACATTTATCTACTAATTTTATTAGAGTACTAGGAAAGATTGAGATTGCTACAGAAATATAGGTTAAAGTAGAATCCTTTTATAAAACTGAAATTCTTCCAAATAAATGTTACTTGTGGAAGCAATTTTTCAGCTTTAAATTTGATACCAACTTCGACCTTGAGATAAACTTGGACAGATTCAATAAACTGACTCAAGATCTCACCAATAGTGGTGAGACTCTCTCAGATGATCATCAATCTTTATCTTTATTATCAACCTTTCCTAAAAAGTTTAAAGATTTGAAAAATGCTCTTGAATATGAAAGAACTTCCATCTATGTTGATGTTATTGTTTCCTCTTTAAGAAATAAGAAATTTGAATTTAAAAGTGAGTCAAAGAATTCCTCTACTGGAGTTACTTTAATAGTAAGAAGAAATAATTTTCAGAGAGGAAACAATAATAACTTTTCAAATAAAAGTTTTGGAAAAAGAAAAGAATTTTCAGATAAATTTGAAATGGATACATTCAAACCAAATAAGAATATTAATAAGGCCAAATGATAGAAATGTTACTTTTGTGGAAAGACGGGACATTTCATACAAGATTGTTCTAAATGAATTGAAGAATTGAGAAATGCTAATAAAATTGAAGGTAGAGCTAAATAGCTTATGAAGAAGCTGCAACCTCAAATGGTCAAGTCTTTATGACTTGCCAATCTTCAATTAAAGATGAATTGATTTTTTATTCATGGTGTACTTTTCACATGACACCTACTGATTTTCTAAAAATTGTGGAAAACGATTAAAAGAACTGATAGAACTTCTTTGAAACTTAAAAATGGAAATGTACTTATCTTAGAGAAAATAATCATGACTTAAAAGAGAGATTTAATCTCACTAGGCACCCTTGATGATGTAGGATATGAGACTTTCATCAATAAGGGGATTCTTACCACCCTTCAAAGTAATTTTAAAAAATTATTCAGGCCATAAAACTAATGGAATTTATGTTTTAAAATCTTCAACATCGGTGGATAATCTACTAACTGCAACCGTCTGACAGATAAATCTGAAATATGGCACAAAAAATTTGGACACTTAAAGAATTGAGAATTTGTCTTTTTATGAACACTATATTTATGGGAAGCAAAAGAAATTACATTTTGCTGCAAGTATTCATAAATCCAAAATAATACTTGACTGCCTCCATGCTGATCTTTAGGGACCAATATCTGTGACCTGCCAAAATTATAAGAAACGGAAAACTCTTATTGAAAATCAAGCAAATAAAAATGTTAAAGTCCATAAAACTGACAATGACCTTGAATTTTGCAATAAAGAATTTGATAATTTCTGTAAAGAACATGGTATCCTTAGACATAGAACTATCGCCTATACTCTACAATAGAATGGACTAGCTGAAAGAATGAATATGATCATTTTAGAGAAAGTGAGATGCATGTTTATGAGCTCATGTCTCCCAAGATTATTCTGGGAAGAAGCTTTAAAGACTGCCTTATATTTGATAAACAAATGTCCTACTAAATCTCTGAGTTATGACACTCTTGATCATATTTGGAATGGTCATCCTATTGATTATTCCAAAATAAAGGTTTTTGGATATGTTGCATATGCACATTAGAATGGAGACAAACTTGAACTTAGGTTCATTAAAGGAGTTTCTTTAGGATATGGAGAAGGTGTTAAAGAAAACAGAATCTGGGTTAGGGTTCAAGATGAGTACAAAGTCATCATTAATAAAAATGTAATCTTTAGTGAAAATGGCATGCCCCGTACAAAGGAAAAATAATAATATTGTCTTTGAAAATAGTCAAAATGAAAACTATGTGGAATTTGATCTCTTTCCTATAAATTTAAATCTTAGAAATGAGGATGAGATTGAGATGGAGCAATTTCAGAAACATATTAATATTGAATATGAACCTGAAAACCTTTTAGAAAATTATCGCCAAGCCACCGATAGAGTGAGAAGAGAAATTAGACTACCTTCCAGATTTAATGAATCAAAATTTATCACTGCGCTTAGTGTGGAAAACTTTCTGAACAATGAGCCTGACTCTTATGAAGAGGCCATTGGAAGAAAAGATGCAAGCGTTTGGCTTGCAGTCATGAAAGATGAACTACTTTCATTGGACGAAAATAAGACCTGGACATTAGTTAATAAACCAAAAGGGCAAAAGGATATTGTGTATAAACGGATTTACAAAATAAAAGAAGGTGAACTAAAATATGGAATTGTAATGTTCAAGGTCACGTTAGTTGCTAAGGATTTTATCCAAAAGGAAAGAATTGATTACAATGAAATATTGTTCCATGTAGTCAAATATACATCCATAAGAGTTTTACTATCTCTTGAGTCACAATTTGAGTTTGAATTGGAACGGGTAGATTTAAAAACTGCTTTCTTAAATGGAAACTTAGATTAAAAAGATTATATGACTCAATGAAAGGGATTTGAACAAAAAGGAAAAGAAAACTGTGTTCTTTTACAAAAATCTTTGTATGGTCTAAAACAAGCTCCCAAACAGTAGTATATCGATACATTTATCAAGGGACTTGATTTCAACAAAATTGAGTATGATCCATGTTTCTATTTCAAAGGTAATGGAGATCCTCGTTTATCTTTTGCTATATGTTGATCATATGTTACTTGTTGGATGCGATGTAACTGAGATAAATAAGGTAAAACAAAAGGTAAAACTTGAATTTGAAATGAAAGACTTATGGCTTGGCATGTTAGAAGGATTTTAGGAATGAGATTACAAATATATAATTAAAAAAAAAATTGTTTCTAACTCAACAATCCTATATCTCTAAAATATTAAGTTGATTTTCTATGAATGAGGCTAAGAAGGTCATTCTTCCTTTAGCCAATCATTTTAAAATGTCTGTAGATCAATACCCTAAATCCGAAGAAGAAAAGAATAGGATGAATAAATTTCATTATGTTAATGTTGTAGGTTCAGTCATTTATATTATGGCATGTATCACACCTAATCTTACTTTTGCTATAAGTGTTCTCACTAGGTTTATAAGCAATCGTGATGAATGTCACTGAGAAGCCATGAAATTATTAAGGTATCTAAAATGAACTATTAACTTGTGGTTAATGTTTAATAAAAGTAAAACTAGAATCAAACTAAAAGGCTTTGATGATTTAGAATTTGCTGGCAACAGTGATATTAGAAAATCCTCTTCTACATGTGTTTTTACTTTATGTGACACCCGCATAAGTTGAGAATCTCAGCTACAAAAGATTGTAGTTCTGTCATCAACAAAATTTGAATATATTGCAGTCACAAATGCTGTAAAAAAAAAGTATTTCGTTAAAATGTGTGATGAGTGAAATTGATTTTTCTAATAATAGTGCAATTTTGTATTCTAACAATCAATCTGCAATATATTTTGGTAAGAATCCTGTTTTTTATGATAGAACAAAACATATAGATATTAAATTTCACTTTATAAGAAATGCTTCTGAAAAGGAAATCATGAAAATAGAAAAGGTATCTACTAAATGTAATCATGCAGACATGGGTAAAAAATAATAATTCCTTCAAATCAATTTAGGGATTTTTTGAATCTCATAAATGCCATTACTAACTAAAATTCTTTTTCAGGTAAACCTCTAAATCCATTATAAAACACCAAAGATGTCAAGGAAGGTGGAAAGGGAAAAATTCATATTTAAGGTGTATTCTTTACCTCAATTCAAAAGTAAGGTAAATAGTTTAAAAATTTAAAAATCAGGTATGAATTTAATTGATTAAAAATATTTATTAAATAAAGATAATAAAGTCACAATTTGTGATTAATGGTCACATATTCATAATTATAAGTCACATATTTATTTATAGGTCACATATCGCCAAAATTTTTTTATCACAGATTATTTCGAGGTCACGGATCAAAAAATTTATACGTCACAAATTATTTTTAGGTCACAGATAAAATATTGTGTACGTCACATATTATTTCGAGGTCACAGATTTTTAAATTAATTGGTCACGTATTATTTTTGAGTCACATATTATTAAATTTTTAGGTCACAGTTGAGTAATTGATCACAAATTAACAAGCATTTGGTCACAGACTCCCAAATATTTGGGATCACAGACTACCGCCACTTTGGACCACCCTCACGACGTCGCCACCGCCGCAACAGCACCAACAAACCCGCCACTATCTCCAACACCACCACAAACATCACCACCACATCACACCACCACCATCAACCATCACAAATCCGCCAATAGCAAACAACAACAGCCAATCCAGTTGCATCACCTCTGATTAAGCATAAATTAGCAATTACACACAAGTGCAACCAAATGGAGATTGGTTTCCCTTCTCTATTTTCCAGATTGAGTCCAGTTGGACCAAAATCACGACCAACCAAACCCGCCACCAACATCACGACCAACCCGAACCCTCAAACCACAGCAACGTCGACCAGAACTCTCGAACGGCAGCATCGACGCGGCTGTTGTTGCGCGAACGACAGCGTCGCGCGCTGTTGCGCGAACGGTAGCATCGCTAGTCCGACGGAGAGGGGAGAGGGAGATAGGGTGGGGGAAGGTGGGAGAAGGGTGGAGGAGGTCAACGGTAGGCGGTGGAGAGATTTACAGAGGGAAGGGAATGAAGGGAAGGGGAGGGGAGGCGTGAGAGAGATAGAGAGAGGTGAGGGAATTGATATGGATAAATTAGGGTTAGAGTGTTAATATAGTACCTGATTTTTGAATAAGGAATTTTGGCCTCTGAATTTTGAATTTCATTCTTCAAACCTCTGAATTATTGTAATTTCCCATTGTTGGATCTGCTTAACACTTTGCTGGACTCTTGTTATTAACCCAATGATGGATCCACTTAAAAATTGATGGCAGCCCAAATACAAATTGAAGCTCAAAACCCGGTTGCCTCCCACATACGTGCATTCTCGCGTTTTTACAAATGTGACTTTAAGTTCAGATACTACAAATGGCTGAGATGATGCCATGTGGTAGGTTGGTGGCCCTTAGATAAGATTAATTGTTTAATGGTTGTATACTGGATGCTTTCATTGCTTTGGCTATTCATATCATTCTAGGGTTTTCTCTTTGCTCTCGTCTTCTTCTCTGTGAAAATATTTTCGGTTTTCGTATGTAATAAATCATTCTCTTAGATTTCTTGGTGAGATCGTTTGTGGAATGTTTGTAATGGTTACTAGTCTATTCTTTAGTGAGCACTAACCACTAGTTGCTTGGTGTAATCAATTTGAGAAAAAGAGAGAAAACAAGTGGTCCGAGGTGTGGATTATTGTACTGTTATCTTTGGTGATTTCTAGTGAATTAAGAGCGATAATCACTTTTTTGGATGCTCAACATGATGAGTAGGCCATTTGGCTTAACATCCGAGCCTTAGGGCGAAATGTCTCTATGTTCTTTAATTTTTCATCGATTTACTTTGCGTTCTTGAGACAAATTTACCAATACACTTCGATTAGATGGTGTAGTCACTAAACTGTTTTCAAAATCAGATTTCTTCAAAAGTTTTCCACGACGTGCGATTGAGATAGTGCCAGACCATTCCCATGATTTTCATTCTCAAAATATCATCAATCTCTCGAAGATCTTCTATTTCAAATTTTGAAGCCAATTATTATTATTATTATTTTGTGTGAATTCAACAATCTTTTAAATTTGTGCCAATAATTATCACATCATCCACATAAAGACATAATGACACCATAACCTAAGCAATTGTCTGCATCACTTACAGTAAAATTATTCTCAAGTAGGAAAGTGTTGAATTCCATTACATTTCTTCAGAATTTGATTCAATCAATAAAAGCACGCCTTTTATTCTTGACCACGAATTACGAATCGTTGATCCATGTAAATCTCATCGAATTCGCCATTTAAAAGACCATTCTAACATCCATTTGTGGATAACCAGATTATGAATAGAACATATGTTTTCTTAAAAATCCTTTACGCCCAATGGTTTTGGCTCAAGGGGTAGATCAACTAACTCCCGAGTATGATTATACATAAATGAGACCATTTACAACAGAGAGTGCCAACTCGGGAAGAAATAGCTTCATGGAAAGTTTTAGGATCTTTCCAAAAGAAATTATTCTTCCTATCTAGTTTACATCGCCTTAGACCTTGTTCAACACCGTCTTGATTTTCACTTGTAGAGGCTTGATAAGCAGATCTTTCCAAACCAATTTTTTTAGGAAAGATATTTTCATAAAACTTCTGCTTGTCGAGTCTCTATAATTTTATTTTGGTTCTAAAATGTCTGATTTAAATACCAAGAGCCAGTAGGCTGCAGTTTCACTATTAAGTGCGTAGCCAAAGGAAATATATACAATCAGAAGTTTTAGGGCCAATCTTTTTCCCTTTGTTCTCAGGCAAACGAACTTTGGCAGGACACCTCCACACTTTAAGATATGAAAGATTTTGGTTCAAAACCCGTTCACAATTCATAAGATGTCGTGTTATTTTTCTTGCTTGGAATTCTATTTAAAATGTAACATGCAGTGAAAATTGCATCTCCCAAAAAATTAATTAGTAGGTGAAAGGTCCAGAAACACACGATATTAAACACAAGATTCAAATAATAGATACTGAAGTATAAACGATAAGGCAGAAAACGAAGATTGAACACAAGATATGTTTTGGCCTAAGCCCCGGAGGTTCAGCGACCGGATCTAACGCCTACATCCCCCGTTGATCATCCAAATAATGGATATTGCTCGGTTGCACTAAATAGCCAAAAATATGGCAACAAACAGTTACAATATCTGTTCAAGAACACAAAAGAAAAGCCACAGAGACTTATCTTTACACAAGCCTTTAGATCGAATGCCCTCAAGACATAAAATAGGTCAGATCACAAAGTTCTACCTAACACCTTCATTCACTGCTCGAATCACAAAAGATTTAGCACCCAAATCACTCAAGAATGCTCACTTCACAACAATCAGAAGTAAATCCAGAGGATGTACAATTTACACGGTTTAATCACTCAAGAAAGTAAACCCTAGAAAGAATGAGGATATTAACTATCTAACAGACGCCAGAGAATAAATGAATGAATGGATCTCCAAGAGGTGTCCTCCAAGAGATAAAGAGTCGAAGACTCTAGAATCACATCCAACGGTGAGAGAGATTCCAAATGTTAACCATCCAGCCATCCATTCCAATTAGTAAAAGTGTCAATCCAGGAACACGACTTTAACTCGGATTGTTGGAAGCACAATTAATAGACAGGTTAAGGGTTCGAAACTCAACAGTAGGTAATACTGAACTACACGAAAGATCTTAATGATTTCTTTTAAAGTTCTATTTTTAATTTCTACAATTCCATTTTGTTTAGGAGTATATGAAACTGTTACTGTTAGACAAAAATTGATCCAGAGAAATTATGCGGAAATGAATTGGATCGAAAAATTGAATTTCCATAGGGATCGATTCAAACCTCCGGCTATTGATGACGTTACAGAAGTCCTTTCTACTGGTAATGGAACTTCTAAACTCTCAACATTCTCAATAGATGGTGTATATTGTATTTTTATTGGTTGAGCTTGGGGACCAAAATCTCTATATATATAACCAAAACTCCCATCAAATTATGGCTTAGGTTACAATTGATGGTGAAATTGAATTCCATAAATATTGAAACTGCTGAAACTGAAAACTCCATAAATGTTGGACCATCAATATGATCGTTGAAGGAAAGGGTAGAGACTTCAATAGGAATGTGAAGAGACGGATATATTACTTTCTCCCACTTGGTACATACATTCAACCTAATGTTTCAACTCAATCCCATCGATTGTTCTTTTTAAGAAACAAACATGTGAATCATAGTGATGAGTCCTCTAATTACGAGTAGTATCTTCCATGTATTACAATGTGTTTAGCTCCTCAAGAATTATTTTTTACGTGATAACAATATTTAATGAAAAGACCTCTTATTCTTGGTCTGACATAAATGTATTTTATCAAATAACTTAATGTGCGCATGAATATGAGAAAATATCACAACAAATAAGAGTTTCACACAAAATTATATATATACGATTACATAGTGGAACCAAATCTCGTTTTCTCTACATGATCCTTGAATTTCAGTGGTGGCATACCCTTTGTCAAAGGATCAATGATCATCAATTCGGTGCTTATGCGCTCAATGACCACTTTCTTTTCTTTAATAGATCTTTTATGGCTAAATATTTAATGTTGATATGTTTACTTCAACTATCACTTTTGTTGTTCTTAGCCATAAAAATAGCAATCGAATTGTCGTAGTAAATTCTTAATGGCCTAGAAATAAAATCCATAACTCTAAGCTCAGATATGAAATTCTTGATCCATACACCATGCGAAGTAGCCTCAAAACAGGAAACGAACTCGGCTTCTATAGTGGAAGTAGTAGTTAAGGTTTGCTTGGCACTCCTTCATGATACAACTCCACCAGCCATCATAAAAATATATCCTGATGTTGATTTTCATGAATCAACATAGTCGGCAAAGTCTGAATCTGAGTATCAAATCAGTTCCAGATTATCCATCCGTTTATACAAAAGCATATAATTCTTGGTTCCTTGAAAGTGCCTCATTACTTTCTTTACTGTTTTCCAGTGGCTCATACTTGGATTACTCTGATATCATCCTAACATTCCTATAACAAATGTAATGTCAGGCCTTGTGAAGACTTGAGCATACATCAAGCTTCCACAGCAGAAGCATATGGAATATTCTTTATTTGTTCCCTTTCCAAATCATTTTTCGGGCATTAGTTCAAATTAAACATATCACTGAACTACACTTGGTGAACAATCTTTCATCCGGAATCTCTCGAAAATTTTGTTGATATAGGTTTCCTGAGACAAACCCAAAATTCCTCGTAATATGTCTCTATGAATCTTAATGCCAATGACATACGATGTCTCACCTATATCCTTTATATCAAAATGTTTAGAGATGAATTGATTCACCTCGTGAAACAAGCTCTTATAATGCTGTTATCACATCCATTTGTTGTGACTCAATGTCAAAATGGGCTACTATGCCAAAATAATACATAGAGAATTTTTCTTAGATACCGGAGAGAAGTCTCCGTATAATCAATTTCCTCCTTTTCAGTGAATCACATAGCAACAAGTCTCGCCTTGTATCTCTCAATATTGCCTAGCAAGTCTTTCTTAGTCTTAAAGACCCATTTATAACCAATGGCTGAAGTTGCATAATATTAAAAATTGTTTCTGTTAAATTGAGGTGTTAAATTGAGGCATTATTATAGATTGCATGTTTTACCAATGTAAATCATGCTAAAATTAAATATAATGACATAAAAATTGACTGTGGGCTAAATTTTTAATTCAAGTGTATTCAATTATCCCTTATGGTAGAATTATCAAATTATGTACTTGATTCATATAGGTACATTACGAAAATAATTCGATATTCTTATGATTTTTTTAAATGGGCTAAGCAATTGTATATATAGATTCAGCACAATAAACAAGCTACAAGAACCAAATTATTAACATCCAAACCCAATTAATTCACTCTTTCCGAAAACAATCAGTCGTCTTCTTCCTCTTGCGGGTTGAAATTTAACTTTCCTCCATCAAAACTTAAGTTTAATACCAGACAAAGGCTAGAAAAATGATTTTATGGAGAAATTTGCAAGAGAACACAGATTCTACAAATTGATGTAAAACACCAAGGCAGAGGTGATATACTTGCTCTGATACCAAATGCTAGACAAAAATTGATCCAAAGAAATTATGCGAAAATGAATTGGATAAAAAAATCGAAATACCATAGGGATCGATTCATACATCCGACCATTGATGATGTTGCAGAAGTCCTTTCTACATGTAATGAAACTTCCAAACTCTCAACACTCTCAATAGATGGTGTATATTGTATTTTTAGTGGTTGAGCTTGAGGACCAAAACCTCTATATATATAGCCAAAACTCCCATCAAATTGTGGCTTAGGTTACCAACCAATTGATGGTGAAATTGAATCCATAAATATTGAAACTGTTGAAACTGAAAATACCATGAATGTTGGACCATCAATATGACCGTTGAAAGAAATGGAAGAGACTTCAATAGGAATGTGAGGAGATGAATCAGTTACAGTTACCTCATGATCAACTATTCCATGTTTATCGCAATAATCTAGAAACGAAGAAGACACAAACTCGCCTCCTTTATAAGATCTTAATCTCTTGATTCACAAAAATGTAGCATATCTGGAATGATCATCAACGTATCTGTAAATGATCTTTCTTCGGACAAAAAATAATGAAATGAAGAAAATATACTATAGAAAAAATTATTACAATCATATAGAGTTTCTAGTTCACAAAAATCCCCAACTATCATAAGAAAAATGATATCCCAAGCTTTACCATACCTACAAATGTATACTCTTTGAATAACCCGTAAATCCTCAAGACACGTCCACAAAAGAGAAGAACAACACAACAATTTTTAGATGTATCACTACCTTTTTTTAAAAAAAAAACTTAATTTGCTCCGAGCAATTGGGCTGAGGAATTATCCATAGTAATTAACAATTGTTGGAATCTTTTGCTTCCAAATAAAGACATGGCCAATACTACAGAAAAGGAAGTCCAAATACTTATTTATTTTTTTCCCTTTACAAAGACATTCTTCTTCAGATCTTCAAGTTTATGTGATTTAATGTTTATAATATAATTGGCAAGGTAGGGTAATCCATTTTGTCATTGATTAAATGTTTATAATAATTGACAAGGGATATTGTACTTTGAACGTTCGACGTGCTTTGATTTTTATACATTTGGTATAAATCATAAGTTCACTCAACACTCAAATTCACGAAAAAGTAGTGGAATAAATGTATATAATTCTATTATCACTTCAACTTGACTTTATTTTCAAATGGCTAGATTACATGAGCATATATATGATTTTCTCAACATGAACCTAGTCTAGTACATGTATCAATATTTAATTGCATACTTTCCTTCTACCTAAGTACATGAATAACACCAACGGACATACGTGTACTCTCTTTAATTCATGCATTAAAACATTCTAGCACTAATCTAGATATTTATGAATTAGTTTAGAAATGAATCTAGTTTATTAATGCAACGCCCCCTCTTAAATTTGATTCATTACTCTAGGGTCATCCGCAACTTCTGAAAAATGTCAATCTTTAAGGGCTTTGTGAAAATATTCTGCAACTTGGTTTTGAGACTTCACAAACTCAAGCTCCACTTCTTTCTTGGACTTGCACTCTCGTAGAAAATGTTACCTTGTATCAATATGTTTACTCCTTTCATGAAACATCGAGTTTTCGACCAATGGGAGAGCTCACTTATTATCAACAAAAATCTTTGTTGGGGTTTTGTGTGGTTGGTGAAGTTCCATAATCAAACTCCTAAGCCAAATTGCATAAACACAAGTAGTTGCTACATACTCCGCTTCACACGTAGAAAGAGCCACAATAGGTTGTTTCGTAGAATTCCAAGTAAATGTCATATTTCCTATAAAGAAAACAAACACAATAGTGCTTTCCGATCATCAATGTCACCATCCCAATCACTATCACAATAGCCACCAAGCTTGACGTCTTGAAAAAATGTATAGAAAATACCTAAGTCAAGTGTACCATTAATGTAACAAAGTATTTTTTTTTTTTTTTTTGGCCACCTTTAAATGAGAAGCCTTAGGAGCTTCCATGAAGCCACTTACAAGTCCAACACCAAAAAGAATATCGGGTTTTGTACAAGTTAAATACCTCAAACTTCCAACAAGGCTCTTAAAAAATGAGAGATTGGTCTTCTCTCCATCTCTTCGTTTAGACAATTTAACTCTATATTCAACGGGGGTGCTCATGGCTTGCAATTCGCCATTTCAAACTTTTTAAGAATTTCTTTTGCATATCCTTCTTGAGATATAAAGATTTCATCATCTCTTTGTTTCACCTAAATACCAAGATAGTAAGACATTAATCCAATGTCTGTCATCTCAAATTCTCTAGCCTAGCTCTCTTGAATTCTTCAAACATCTACGGATTATTTCCTGTCAAAATCATATTGTCCACATACAAACAAACAAGGAAAATATCACAATTTTTGTTCAATTTCACATAAATTACAAGTTCATGTGGACACTTGGAATAGTTATTTGCTTGGAAATATTTGTCAATTCTATTATTCCAAGCATGTGGGGCTTGCTTCAAGCCATAGGGAACCTTCTTCAATTTTAGGACATTATCTTCATGTCCTTCAACCACATAACCCAAGGGATAATCAATGTAGACTACTTCCTCCAAAAGTCCATTAAAGAATGAGGATTTAATATCCATTTGATGGATTTTCCATTGGTTTCGAGCTGCGAAGGAAATAATCAAATTAATTGATCTAAATGAGCAAACACCTCACCATAGTCAATGCCGGCTTTTTGATTTAACATCTCTCTCGCCTTTTGAATTTTTCTTTATATTGTATACCCACTTGACTCCAATTATGATTTTTCCTTTAGGTAGTGATGTCTATTCCTAAGTATCATTTTTCTTGATTGCCTTTATTTGTTCATCCATGGCATATCTCCATTTTTTATCAAGAGGGGCATCTTCAAAACATAGAGGCTCACAATCCGCAAAAAGACAAAATTGAGCCCAAGTCACTCAAATTTCGTGCTACCTCATCAGTTAACTTATATAAATCTTGAATACTTCTAGTTCTTCAAGGTACTTCACTTGTACTTGCTACCCTAAATTTGTGGATTTGGTGGAGGTGTTGGGGGTGGTGTAGTATGCTACATAATATCTTATTCTTTATGCATAACGTCCTCTTTTTCATCAAAGAATAGATTAATTTTTTTGCAATTTTCCATTCCTAAGCTCTTTCTTCATCAAACTCAACATCTCTATTAATGATTATTCTTCCATTGCGTGGATTGTACAACTTGTGACCTTTAGAACTTTGATCATAGCCAATGAATACATATCTCTCACTTTTGTCATCAAGTTTAGTCATCTTCTCTTCCGATATATGTGCATAGGTTATACTTCCAGAAACCCGCAAGTGTGAAACATTGGGCCTGTAACCACTCCAAGCTTCTTGTGGTGTTTTGCCAGAAACAGTTTTGGTATGGCACTGGTTGCACAAATAGGCTACACAAGCAATTGCTTCGGCCTAAAACCTTTTTGGCATATTTTTGCTCTTAAATACTCATTGTCATGTTGAGTAGGATTCAGTTCTTTATCTCGGCTACACCATTCTGTTTTGATAGTCTAGGAACTGTTAAAGGACGATGAATACCATTTTTTCTAAAAGTGTTTAAATTCATTAGAAGTGAACTCTCCACCTCTATCGGACCGAAGAGCTTTGATTTGATGTTCGCTTTGTTTTTCTACCAAAGTCTTGAACTTTTTAAAAGTCTCAAACACCTCTGATTTTTCCTTCAAGAAATAAACCCAAGTTTTTAGATAAAAGTCGTCAATAAAAAATAGAAAATAATTATTCTTATCAAGCGATAATGGCTTAATAGGTCCAGAAACATTCGAGTGGATTAATTCTAATGGACACTAAGCTCTTATCAAAAGCTCTTAGGAAAGCTCTTTCTCACTTGTTTTCCGAAAAGACATCCTTCATAAAATTGATTTGTATGGTCAATGGTTGGTAATTCCTTAACCATGCTTTCCTTGCTCATTATTTTGAGGTCATTGAAATTCAAATGTCTTAATCTCATGTACCAAAGCCAAGAAAAATCTTTAGCATAAGTTTTCAAACATCTTGGGACATCATGTTGAATGCTCAACATAAACATTCTATTCTTCATCATTGGCACCTTGGCTAACAATCTTCCATTTTCATCTTTCATAGTCGATTTTTTGTCTTTCAAGTGAATATCATAATTTTTCTCCAAAAGTTGTCGCAAGCTCAAAATGTTACTTTTCATATCCGGCACATAAAACACATTAGAAATGAATTGATGACTTCCATATTTTCAGGTGGATTAAAATAGTACATTTTCCTTTAACTTGAACTTTGAAAAAATCTCCAAAAGTGATATTTCTGCCAATGGATTCATCAAGCTCCATAAATAATTTTTTATTTCCACAAATATAACTACTTGTGTCGAAATCAAGATACCACTAACTATTCTCTTTATTTGCATCACTTTTGCAAACGAGAAGCAAAGTGGGATCTCCATCTTCATTCTTGCTCTACACAAAGTTAGCTTTCTCTTCCACGTTATTTTTGCATTCCCAAGAACAATGGCCATGTTTTTAACAATTCGACATTTCATTTGCCATACCTTCCTTGATTTTGCATCAAACTTCTTCATCTGCCTCGTACACAACCTCTTACTCGATTGAAGTTTTGACTTTTCTCATTATTTGAAGATTGGTTGTTGCATCGTCTGCCTCTTCCATGTTCTTGATCACTTTAGGACGTGCTATTTCTTTCGTCCTTCTTTTTCAATAAAAGCTTTGTTTGCTGATAAGTGTATTTTTACACACTTATTTAATAAATAAATATACTTATTATTGATAAAAATGATCAGATATCTACTCACAAATATACAATTATTACTTATAATTGATAAATTTGTAAATTTAGGGACCAAAATGAACAAATTCAAAAGGTTGAAGGACCTTGAATGCAATTAATAGAGGGTGTAAATGGATAAAAACAAAATTTTAGGATCATATTGTACAAGTTTAAAGTTGAGGGGCCTTGAATGCAAATGCTAGAGGACTTTTGTGCAAAAAGGAAAATAATAATAAGTGACTGCCCTAGGCGCTACTTTAAAAGGATTGCGGGCCGTTTTGGTTATTTATCGAAAACTCAGGGGCTTGGGCTGCAAATTTCTATTTTGCCTAGATTTTTAAAACCTAATTTCGCTCAGCACCTGGGTGCTTTTCATTTTTTTCATTTTGCCTTTCTTTTCTTTTTCTCTTATTTTTCCTTTGTTTTTCTCTTCTTTTTCTTTTCATTTTTAGTTGTAATTTTTGGGGAAAAATCATAGAGAGTACGAGGAGAATACATTTAAAGATTTGGATAAATATTTTGGGGAGCCAAAGCCAAGCTTAAAAAAATGATTTTATCTATAACTTTATATTTTCTCAATTATTTTTGCCATATTTTTAATGAATTATATAAAATATTCTCATTTTATCATTTATATTATATTTGTAATATTTGTCTTTTAATATTAAAATGTTTATTTTCATGTGTATTTATTATTGTTTTGAATACATTTTATTTATTTGCCCATTAAATGATTGAGTTTAGTGATTTGTATATCGTCCGAAAAAATATTATACATTTTAAACCAAATAGTAAATACTTTAGATTTGTGTAGGGGATATAGATATACTCTTAACTCTCGTTGAGAGATTTTCACAAATATTTAATGCAGTTATTTGGTTTTAATGGTTTTAATTGACATAAAAATATAGTAGGTTAACAAATCAATTAAGGTTAATTTCACTCAAGATATGTAATTAACTAAACTTAAAAAATCGGATATAATATTGAAAATGAGTAATTTATTAATTGGCTTGTAGAGAAATTAATTAGACAACGGTTAAACGAAACATAAATCATAACCACGTTTTCCCTTCAAAATTTTCAAATGTTTATGTTTTCTTATTTTGTAGATTTTTAGTTAATTTTCTTTATTTTCCAAAATCTAATTTTATTGTGTTTTTGTTTTTATTATTAAAACTAAATTGACTAAAGTTGTGTAATCGAAAGTAAATATTTATCGAGGGATCGATAACCCAAATTCAAAAAGTTCACTCTATTACTTGAACGCGATGCGTGCACTTGCAGTATATAATTTTAGGGAACGCTTACAAAGTTTGCCCTACCGATTCTTGCTTCAATTTCTTCTGTCATTCTTCATGAGCTTGCAAAGACCCGATAAGCTCCTCAATGGTCACGGTGCCCAAATCCTTAGACTCTTCAATAGCAATGACAACATAATTGAATCGTGGATCTAAGGATCATAGAATTTTTCCAACGACTCAATCATCCTTCATGTCATTCACATGTCTCCTCATTTGGTTGACAATAGCTGTAACCCTTGAAATATAATCCGAAACATATTCGAATTCTCCTTTTAATGTTTAGAGACGCGCCTTCTTTACTTTATCAACTCCTTTAAAAGAATTTTGAAGAATATCCAATGCTTTCTTGGAGGTGGTTGCTCTAGCAACCTTATCAAACATCTTTTCATCCAAACTTTGATAGATGAGAGATAATGCTCTTTGATCTTTCTTCATAGCAGCTTCATCTGCATTTTCTGCTGCAATAACTTAGGCCACAGGTTCCCAAACATCACAGGCTCCAAGCAAAGCCTTCATACGAATGCACCAATTGTTCACGAAAATTGAATGAAATTTATATCGAATGCAAGTTGAAGTTTTTTCTAATATATAATGAATGTACTATGATCATGAATCCCTATATAATAATCTTTTTAAACTTAGTTATACACTTTGACACACGATTGAAATATTGAAGAATCAATACTCCTAAATTATTTAACAATCTCTCTTGAGTAAAGTCAAACATATTTTAATACGTGACCTGATTATATCTCTATGATGGATGCGAACATACAAGAATGTATGAGTTTTTGTGAGCACTTAAATATTCACATATGGTATAGTGGTATATTTCTATCTCCTATCAAAACTTGATGATTTATACCGCGTCGAACATATTCTCCTTCTTTTGAGTGCATGAAATAAGTCACCACACTCACACAATTACGTATACAATAATTATGGAGACAATGAAATTCATATAAATCATTCAAACATTCCAAAAACGTGTTTCGATGTCAAAGCTGTAAAACTAAAATTTAAAAATCATATTACATAATTCATCTAATTCTAGTACAAAATTAACTTAGCATAACATAGTGGAAAGAAGAAAATCAAATAAATAAATAAATAACGACATCACCAATTCAATTTTTGAGTTTAATCTTCATTTTGTGGTGTTGCTCCGCTTGTTTTGCCTCTTTTCTTCTCTCAAGAATGTTCTCTCTCTCCTCTATCACGTTCTAGGGTTTAAATGTGTGATAGAGATATTATTTCCATAAGTCATTCAATCGAATAAGGAAATCAGAAATTCGCGTCAATTTTTTAACTATGCGACCGCATAGAAGAACTGAAATGGCCTCTGAAATTCCCTGAATTGACCTATGCGATCGCATAGTATTGACAGGTTCCAAGTTCTTGCGTTTTGGTCCTCAAACTCCGTTTCACCAATCTCGACCTCTTTTCCCCCTTATTCTTATTTCAATATTTCATTCTAATGCTCAATTGGTCCTCGATATCTTAACGTCTTCAACTCCTCTTCCGTGTCATATTTCGACTATTTGCAACTTGGTCCCTGAACTTTTATTTTCTTTCTTTTTTTTTCCTTTTTTTTACTTGTTTCTCATATTTTCCGTCATATTCATCATGTTGTCCTGCAACTTACAATTTACATAGAATTAAACTATATTTCAATATATTTATCAACAATGATCCGTGTTTGTAGCACGAAATAAGTGTGTAAAACGCACTTATCACCAATTATCGTAAATTTCTTTGGTAAGTGGTGAGACTTGAAATATGGAGTTCCATTCATCATCTTTTCTTCAATTATCTTCAAACATAAGCGGCTCTGATGCCAATTTGTTAGAAATTGAAGAACATGAGTCCACTCAACATTCAAATTTATGCAAAAGTTGTGGAGGAAATATGTGTGATTCTATTATCACTTCAACTTGACTTTATTTTCAAATGGCTAGATTACACGAGCAAGCATAGGATTTTCCCAACATGAACCTAGTCTCATACATGTATCAATATTTAATTGTATACATTCCCTCTACCTAAGTACATGAACAACACCAACGAACATACATGTATTCTCTTTAATTCATGCATTAAAATATCTTAGCACTAATCTAGGTATTTATGGATTAGTTTAGAATGAAAAGAGGAAGATTGGATGGAATTTAACTGCTTTTTTTTTTTTTTTTTTTTTTTTGAATATCTCGTAATTTTCATGCAATAAAAGACTATTTTTTAATGTCTTGAGTGTGAATCCTATCTTTCAAAATTGGAGAATGCATGGAATCCTTTGGCCAAACACGATTAAATGTTTATTTGTTGAAACAATGACATCAGAAGGAACTGTAGAATAGATGAAACATGTAAAAAAATAATAATAATAATTAGCTAGGATAGTAGTGGAAGATTATCCTCATTTAATGACGACAAAATAAATGTAGAAGAAACAAAAAGACGATTCAACTTAACAGATCCACAATCATTAACGTCATCAACAATCTAATGATAACTATAACTCTAGTCTAAAATGTCTTGGCGAACTAAAGAGATGACAATTTGTCTTGCCAAATTCGAGTCGGACGGATACCTGCCCTGAACGAGGCAGCAAGGCGGGAATCCCAACCTTGTCCCATTTTATTTTTATTTTTAATTATCATATTTTAAATATAGAATTAAATATTTATTAATCCCTTGATAAACCATGAATACTTTGACTATAAATGCACGGAAGGAATCCCACATGGATTAAGTGGATTTGTTATCTTTTTATTTTTCGTCAATTAATGCATTTTGTGTATTTTTATTTTTATAAATAAAACAAAAATAACAAATTAAATATTCAAATACCTCATAGAAAAAATATAAATGGGGCAGGGACGAGGGCAAAATTTCCAATTAATTTCAGTGAGAATTGGCATAATTAATTCAAATTAAAAATTTTCCAACGTTAATTTATAAAGAGGATTAGTAGCGAATCTCACAATCTGTGTGAGTAATAATAGTAGTAATTATTGATTTATGATTAAAATTAATATTAAATTTTGTATAAATAATTTATATATCAAGGCTAATCTAAAATTGTTTTTGAAATGTAAATTTGTTATTTTACTTAGGATCAGGGGCGGACTCACATGGGGTCATGTAGGGTCAGATGAAATCTATTTTTTGACCCCACAAAATTTTTTTCTCGGTCCGCCCCTGCTTAGAATCTGTTTTGAACCCCATTTTTGGTGTTGAATATATTTTTGGAATAATAAATTAATGGAAAATGTGAAAAAATAATTTTTTTTAATTTACTTGTAATATTATTTTATTAAAGAATATGATTGAAAAAAGAGAAAGAAAATTGTATTTAAAAATAAGAGCATCAATGGCTCAATTTCGAGAAGATGCAAACTGCATAGGTTTAAGTGTAATATTCCACAAAAATGAAGGGCGACACTGGAAAAAGAAAAAGGTTCGAAGGGTTTTATAAGCTATCACTATACCAAAATTTAGGGTTCTCTGCGTGGCTCTCTTCATCAAATCAAACCGCTCCTCAAGCCCCGTCCCCAAAATGGTACTGAACCTTTCAATGCTTTTATATGTATTTCTCATTTATATGCGGATCTGTGGTTTAGTTGTATACGATGAAGAACTGCAATTCTTTTGTGCAGTATTTTATATAATTTCTTTATGACATAGGATTGCTTTCTGGTTTTCGATAACGTAATATTGCCTAAGATTTTTATTCGTTTATTTAGATGTTTTTATTGGTGATTTGAGGCTATAGTATTTTCTATGTGCTTGTTAATATAATTATTTAAATTCTGTGCTCATTCAAGCATTTAATGGGAATATGGTAATTTGTAGAAGCATGGTGCTAAAGAAATTTTTGGGTGGAGGATACGTACGTGAGAATTTATTTATTTTTTGAATGTGTGAAAAGTTTATTTAGGTAGAAACAATGTTCTAGGAGTTGGCATATGAATGAATTGTTACTTCATTTATGTTTTTGATAACTGGATGAGCTGAGATTTGTAATTCATAATCTAGAGATTAATAGGGTAGTAAAGTAGGCATAAAATCCACAATGTAAAATGTTTAATTTCAAGAATTTTATATCATATAGAAGCATAAAGTTTTCTGTTATCATAAGAATATGATTAATAAGTTTTAGCTGTAGCTTACATAAAGGGGCAAATATAGTTTATTTTCTGGTTTGATCAATTTTACTATAGAACCTATGCTTTGTCTACTGTGCTTTAAATGCTTTCCTTCATTTTCACTTCTCATCCCTCTGTTCTTGTTCCGAACCAAAGCATATCATTTCTAACCTACCAATGTGAATTATCATAATGAAAAATCTGGATGGTTGACTGTAATATTTCTCAGAATAATCTGCTTATTTTAATTGTTTTTATTTGGTATTACAACTCACATCCATAGTCATGGAAGATGGGGTCTGCTCTGAATTCAATTTGAATAATTTAATTGCTGAAATACCATCCTTTTTTCAATTTGAAAGCATCTCGTGTAATGGGAGCTATGCAATAGAAGCCTATAAGTTGAGGATAAATGTTGTGATAATTGTCCTATAAGTTGTTGCCATTGTTACACATTTCTTGTTGTCTTTTCTGCTGCTCAGCCGAAGCAAATTCATGAGATCAAGGACTTCCTTCTTACAGCTAGAAGGAAGGATGCACGTTGTGTGAAGATCAAGAAGAGCAAAGATGTGGTGAAGTTCAAAGTTCGTTGCTCAAAGTACCTCTACACCCTTTCTGTCTTTGATCTCGAGAAGGCTGACAAATTGAAGCAATCCCTTCCTCCAGGTTCTTACTTCTGAACTAAACATATTCTACTTGGATGCTAAGTTAAATGATATTATAGTACTTGCAATAACAAAAGCTGTAATCATGTTTCCCTTTTTGTGATTCAAACAATACACCTCATGGCTCTCAATGTTTCAAATGTGCGTGGCAGTGTGAGGCTGCTCTTTGGTTCCGACGTTAAGCTGTCCATCTTTAGTTAGAATTATCAGTAGAAGGATTAGTTTAAAATTTAATTTCCTCAAATAACTAAGATTGTTCAGACATTTTACCGCCGAAAAAGGGCTGATCAAGGCAATTGATAACCTTTTGATATCGCGTGGATTGATTTATACTAGGAAAAAGGGAGGGTAGATGCCACTTACAGATATCTTTTGTCATTTTTTTTTTAAAAAGCTAGAAATTGATTGAGACACCAAGTGTGAATATCAGTTGCTGAAGATGTTATATTTCCAGTTATTTGCGTCACTAGTTTTACTTGGAACTTGGAAGTACCTTTCAAATTCGAAAAGTATTATCTTAATATGTGAATTGTGAATTAACATTGAAATTGGCTATCATGTCATGGATTTGGGTTGTTGACTGTAACAATTCCTTCTAAACAATTTCATTTGCAGGTTTGAGTGTGCAAGACCTGTGAGCTGGAGTTTGCCCTTGTCTAGTGTCAGAGAAAATGTGTTTGGCGATATTTTTTTAAGAAAGACTGTTATGAATGTATTTTTGTTAAATTATTCTCAATTGATAGGAATTGGGCAAATTTAAGTGGCTGTGTTGGGTTGATACATGCTTTAGGTACATTGTTTAGCTAATTTTCTCTATGCTTGCTTCTCTATATAGAATTACTGGTTTGGATTCTTCAGGTGTATGCCTAGAAGATTATTACTGGTATATAAATCTGTGGCATATTCACCAGTTCTTTTTAATACAATCAGAAATAAATAAAAATAACTAAAGGCTGAAAAACAGAAAAAAACTGATCTCTTCTTCCCTACCACAAGGTTCCCCCCATCACTATTTTCCCATTTCGCATACTCTGTTGAAGGATTGGCCATGCAAGAACAGAAAAATATTTTGATCAGCTCAAAAGATTTGTTAGGTTAAAGTAGCGTTGGCAATTTAGTTCGTGAGTTCGAGTGGCTTGTTGCTCTACTTGGGAAAAGCTCGAGCCAAGGCACGGTTTGAGCCTCATTTGGGGGTGTTGGCCGAAGCCTGGGCCTATCAAGCCACATAGGTCAGCCCATGTTAGGGGCTAATTTCGGCCCTTGACGATTCGGAAAATAATAATAATAATTTTTAAAAAATTAAAAGAATAAAAAAATAGGCTACTGCCTGTATTTACAAAAAAATAAAATGCATTAGCTAGCTGTCTGTATTTTAATATATTGGTGTGTTTGAGTCATATTATTTTGAAAAAATGTATTTTGGAATAGTATGTTGAGGGAAAATGTGTGGTTGAAAAAAAAAAAAAAAAAAGTTATTGATGTGATGAAAAATATTATTTTATTAAAAATTGTGATTGAAAATGAGCGGCTCTGCTCAACAAGGCCCGAGCCGAAAGCTCGGGTCGAGTCTAAATATTTTTTCGGCTCGGGCCTAAATTTTTGGGCTGAGCAAAAGTTCGACTTGAACTCGAACCGAGCTCGAGCCTCAAGTTTCAACTTGCAAGTTGATTCGACTCGACTCGTTGACATCTCTACTTTAAAGCTTAGCAATGTAGAGTTAGATCAATGTTGCATACAGACAATTGGAATAGAGGATCTCTCTCTTCATAGCCGGCTTAGTCAATCCATTATCGAGACTCGAGAGGCTAAAAAACTAGGAAAGTAAAGGGGGGTTGAAGTTGCAAAACGGTTACCAAAGAAATTGTATGCAATCACTCTTATGGGCGATGCATTTCTCCATCCCTATCTATTTATATAGGTCTACAAAAGAGAATGAAAGTGATTAATTGTTTTGAAATTCTACAAGAAGAAAACATTTAACACTTCAATTAAACGACTTGGTAAAAATAAATAACAAATAAACTATCAGACGACGCATTGGAAAATTCATAATTCGACCCACAATAACGAGCCAACTTGTGATCCTTGTAAAGCAAAATCCTAACAATGGACCGTACGCAATCTAGGGTCTGTTTGGCTTTGCTTAAAAGACTAGAAATAGTACCTTCTTCTCTCTTTCTACTTTCCACAGCATACTTTCTATGTTCTATAAATAAATATTTTATTCTTTGGACTTGATGAAAGCAAAATGGAAATAGGAGAATAAGTGGTAAAAGATGCAAATTAGTATCTTGATTAATTTCTACAACTTTTTGTTCCCAACCCTTGCAAAATATATTAAGCCCTTGTTTGGTAAAGATTAAAATCAAATTTTTAGTCGATTTTAATAAAAATTGATAAAATGTATGGTTAAAAAGTTGTCGATTCCATGACATGAGTGGTTAAAAATTTTAAATTATTAATTTTGACTTGAAATTTTAATTGAATTTTAATCTAAACCAAACATGGGTTAAATCTGCTCTGAACCCTTTTTTTTTTTTTTTAAAACATAATGCTCAATCTTTCAATTATATAGCAAAACTCATTATTCCTTTCATTTTGATATTAAATGATGGATAAATCAAACGAGCGGACTATATGCGACTATTTGACTATGTAAATTGACGGAATGAGACGACATGGGTGAATTGCACAAATAAGGGTATATCTAAGGGTCTATATATCGAAAATGAAACGATATTGATTATTTTGTTCTAATTGCAAATATATTCTCGACCTTCAGATTTTAGCGACGGTGTCCTAATGCAAGTGCTATTTTAAATTCCATCCTAAAGGACTTTGGTTTCTGCAAGTATGAAACGCTGAGTATGGTTGATTGAAGATCCATTTGCACTTATAGCAAAGTTTAGAACCTTCATTGCAATTTTCCCATATTAAGTATGTCCCGATTCATGAGTAGCTTTCGTGAAGAAATTGAATGTTGTGCGGGTAGCGGGTATTACCTCCAACCGACCCATTTATGGCTTGGTGAACCCACCCACTTATCTATGTCTTTTTTTTTTTTCCCACCACAATTCTAACTTCATGGTAAGGGTGGCAAATATGTCTAATTCATTCGTGGGTTTGGCTCGTCTCTTATCATCTCGTCCTAATTTAGCCTATAGATGACTCGAGCTCATTTTGAGACGAGCCCGAAGCGATCCGGACATCTTTTTTTCTTCAAAAGATGACTTATTTTGAGCTTGTTTTATTAGTTTCTTAAAAAAATGAGCCAACTCGTGGATGGCTTGGCTCGATCCATGAGGCCCACAAATCAAAGGGCTAAATCGAATCTAGTTTGTGAATACAAGCCGAGTTTACAAACTCGAGCTAAGATGTCTAAGGACCGAGCAGGCTTAGCTCAGCACATTGCCACTCCTATTCATAAATAAAAACTTAATTTTCCTTTTTATAACTTTTTCGTACTCTGAACTTAAATTGTAATAAAATTTATCAATTATCATATTTACTCTCGTGTACAAAATATACCATTAAAATATCGATTCCGTGTTCTACACAAAATGTTTCTACAAAAGTCACGATTCAGCAAATTCATGCTCTATGTAAAAGATGATTTGTGTATTGCGTATTTGGTATACCATAACGGACGGAGTTAAACAAGAAAAGTACTTGAAATGTTTATTAATTGCGGTCTTTAATTTTAACCAATCCATGGTATCAAATATGTTTGTAGTAGTAAACAACCATGACATATGCAAATTAAGTATAGACTAAATAATTAGTAAGATGCTAAGTATGTCTTGTCACACTTGGAGACATATAATTATTTTTAAGCATAGGTGTGATTAGTTGTTAATCCAATAAGTGCATGTTCTAAAGTGATGAAGAAGCAAATGCCAGCACATTACTTTCCTTTTTGTCAAAAAATATTATAAATTAAAATATAATATTTCATAAAGTAAATCGCGGGTGCCCTCTTCTTTTCCTGAAAATTTGAAATGGCCAAAGTGCCCTTCACATCCACTAATTGTTTTATGTTAACAAAAATAGAAAAGTTTCGATCAAGAAATCGAACAAGATTTTTCACTTGGGAGGGGAAAAAGTTGTTCTTACAATAGTTGTAGCCAATGCAATGTACGTAAATAAATTGTTTAAATTATTATTATTATTATTTTTTGGATTGTCGGGATTGAGCAAACTGTAAGTTCAACATGGCTTTTCGTGATTTATTCTTGTTGTTATTGTTAATCAAATTAGTTATACTTTTTCGACTCGTCACAACGTTCTCAATAGCACACCAAAGCGTATTATAATTGGCATCACAAATTAAAACAAGATGCAAATGCATCATTTACTAATGAGAGGTCGCAACGGTAGACACATGAGCTCAGCTCAATCCTACTATAGAAAACAATTTCTGCTCGTGTCCACAAAAGTTGAAACTCGTTTCGACCCATTGACTCGTGGGCCGTCCATGAGTGAGCCAAAGCGAGTCGAGCCTGCAAGCAATTTTACCAGTTTGACAACTCTTAACAAAAATATGAAAAGTAGCTATGAAAACGGAAATATAAAGAGCAGGACCGTACGTGTAGAAAAAATCAAATGATCTTTAAGGTGTGTTTGAGCAACATTATTTTGGAAGAATGTATTATGGAATAGTAGATTAATGAAAAAAGTGTAGTTAAAAAAAAGAAAAATTATTGATGTGATGAAAAATATTATTTTATTGAAGAATGTGTGGTTGAAAATGAGTAGAAAATGATAATGAAAATTTTAATGTGTACCAAACAGAGACTTAAGCTCCGTTTGATTCACATTATTATAGAATGAGAATGAAAAATATAGTCGTTATTGGACCCCACACAAGAGATAAAAATTCAAATTTGAAGGCTTGATGTGATGTATAACGGTCATATTTCTCATTTTTAGCAGAAAAGAATGGGAAACAAACGGAAGCTTAATAAAGAATCTTAAATACAAGTTCTTGGGTTAACTAACATTGGCCATTTTTCCTTCGAAAAGTTAATTGAGTGTGGGTTAAGCTAATCCATGTACTTAATCTTCATAGAAAACTTATAATAGTAATAATAATAATTGTCACAACCACAAGCAATGCGTTTAATCAATCAAATAATAAGAACTTTATCCTTTGTTTAATGACAAGGGAAACATAAGTGGGACAATTAGGAGGTGCAGATATATCATTAGGTAATCAATCCTCAATGATTATTGTTCTTTTTTAAAGTTGTAAAATATTCACTAACCTCCTTTTTTCTTTTATTTCCTTTTTACTCTTATGTATTTTATTTTTCAAAAAAAAAAAAATTGCGTATTACCCAAGTAAAATTTAAGAACATCTCCGACGAATATTCCACCACATCTCCTTTTTTCCTCTCGAATGAGTGTTACCTTGGTTGTCTTCCGCTCAATAGCTAACTGAACTAGTAGGAGCTTTATTCGAAGTCCTACTAAAAATTGCGATTCACATCTTCTGCTTTAAAAAAAAATAAAAAATAAATTAAGAAATTCAATTTGATCATGAAGAGATACATAGAATACTAAAATGGCTCAAAACTGAGTTCCAAAGTTATACTTATTAATAGTGTGTTTATGAAGCAATAAGTAGATTAATTAAATAATTATGTTTTTTGAAAAGTCAGCTGTATCGTAACTGCTACAGATGCTCATATCTTCAATTTTGACTTTTACTTTTTCAAATATCTCAATAGAATTATTTATTTTCTTTGTTTTCACATTCTATGAAAGAGACGTAAGAACCATAAAATAGTATTGTATCAATAAATTGCACCATAAAAAATAAAAAAAAATAAAAAAATTCTTATTTTTATTTATTAATGCTTGATCATTTATTTGTTGTCCATACAATAGATACATTCAGTGTTAGATTCAACGATTAATGTGTACACGCGCACACACAATGGTTTGCCGAATTTGATTGCTAGAAAATCTTAATGAAGACTGATCGGCCGTGAATTTATGACAAAAACCGTTAACTCCAAAATAATTACTTTTGGAGGATCGCCAATGGTGCTCTAATTTAAATCTATATTGATATTTAAATATTTAAAGTGATCGAAAGTCTTTCCAATAGAGAGATGCTAATGACATACAAAGTGCATTTTCTAATAGAAAAATATATATAAAAAATTAAAATTTACATCTTTTTTTAGACCTACTTGTGGGGTCCACAAGAAGCAAAAAGCTATCAAACTATTTACGCCCATTTTTTTTTTTTTTTTCAGATCTTTCCATTTGAGCAGGATTAAAATTTAGATTTATCGGGATACACTCAATTGTACACAAAAAATGAAGATACTCTTACTATTAGATGCGTTAGAAAACATTATTATAAACATAATATAATAATATTTGTTATGGCACTTTATAGAGCAACCAACCTATCCAAATAAAAGCCCTAAAAAAATGATTTTCAATTTATTTCTAGTTTAGAAAATCAAATAGATTAAGAATACGTACACCAAATGGGCTTGGGAGTATGAAACTTATAATAATATTGATTCTACCAAGAAAGTTTGACAATTATTATTGTTGTTACGAGAATCAAATGAATAGAAAAATAACAAGTCGCTTTCTCTTTCTATTATTTTAAGTAAAGTGAGATTAGAATAACGAACTATTTACGATGGGAGAAAAATTATTTATATATTCAATTTTTAGTTTCGTGTTGAACATATATTCAATTATTGTGCTTTATGCACTCCCAACTTATTAAAAGTCGAGATAAACGAAATCCTTCAAAGGCAAACTATTAAATGATATTCAATCGAAGAACAAGAAAGAATTGATCTCTAATTCATTGTAAGTTTTACAAAATTAAGGGTCTGTTTGATTGTAAGAGTAGAATTTGGGTGAAAAGAAAATGAATTCTGGAGAATTGAATTGCGTAAAATTGTTTTCCTGGGAATTGTTAATTAATTTTGTTTGATTGTGTAATTTCCCACCTGAAAAATGTTGAAATTTTGGATCTTTTGGTTTTCGTTTCACTTTGTTTTTCATGAAAATTACCCGTTAAAGGGATTTTTATTTTATTTTTTCAATTGGGGATGGAATTGTTTCCATTGCCCAAAAAAAAAAAAAGGTAAAAATTCATTTTCCCACCAAAGTGGTGGGAAAACCAATTCAATGAAGTCATGAAAAAAGGGTCACGTAGCCCGGGCTGGAAAATTAATTACATGGAAAATTTTGGCTATTAAACACCAAAAAGGTTGGAACTTGAAAAATATAGGATGAATCAAACACGGCCTAAGTGAAAGTGAAGAATTTTATTCACCCTATTGAGAGTCCCAAAATACTCATTTAAATTATGTTAAAATAAAATAAATAGCGAAACTAATATTCTTTCTAAAAGAACATTATAAATAATTTATTTGAAACACATTGAACAATTTTAAGTTAATATAAAATTACAAAAATATCCGAAGATAGGGTCAAACAATTTTCTTCCCAATAAATTTATTTATGTATTTTCTAGTACTAATTTATGCCATGTTCCAGCTTAAATTTGATTTATCCATTTGGGCGAATAGTATTGCAATTTCAGTGAGTGGTCGTTGGTCAACAGATTTTTTGAACCAAATGTTTGATACGCAGAATATGAGAGGTCCCATGTGAAGAACCCTAATAAATGCTGTTTTAAAGTATTCAATTTTAGAGGCTGAGGCTGACATTTTTCTATGTTCACTGTAACCGACAATGTCACTCTTTGCACATGTTGCAGGGATGGTCAAATCCGGCGAGTCGCTCGATGTTGAGAACGAGTCATGAGATAAGTCGAGCTGATTTTTTCCATGTAAGTCACTTCAGTTCATTAGCTCACACCGACTCGTCCAGTAGTCGAGAAATAAAAAATAAAAATTAATTGAATATTTAATAGAAAAATAAAAAAAATTTGCAAGCCCAAACAAGCTCGCCTCACTTAGGGTGAGTGAAATCGAGATTTTTGAAGCGAGCTAGCTTGTTCTGAGCTCGATCGACTTAACATACATTCATGTATACCTAGTCACCATCCAATTCCAAGTATTATAAATCAATGAGTGGGTGATGGATGGACGAGAATTCGCCATATGTCTCGGTGAGAGTTGAGAATGCCATCGACCCCTCATGTATTGATAATAATAATGCAAAAGAGAAAAAAAAATAGTGCAAGGAGAGATGTAGCTTTAGGTACATAATGTGTTAAATAAAATATATTTGTGTGTAGGTTTGGCCCATATAGTTTGGTTTTATTGCAAATCACCCCTTTTACTTTCATAGACAAACATAGTACTTCTATGACATATTTAGGACTATAGGTTGCATATCTAAGGATGTACGAAAATGACATTATAATGATGGGTGAGAATGATAGTCAGTCTCATTGAGGAATAGATTAGTTTCACCACAAAATGAAAAGATTGTACAAGAAAATTAGGGGTTTTTCTTTGTATTTCAGTTTTATATTTTGAGTGTCTATTTTGAAATTGTTGAAAATATGTTCTTTTTGACATTTTGAAAAGTTATTTTGAAAACACCAAAAACACGTTTTGAAAATTTTGGCTTAGTTATAACTGAAAACACTTATCGTTTTGAATTTTTTTTGTAAATTTTTAACTTGTTTTCAAAAACGCGTTTTCAAAAATAAGAAAGAGAACGCATTTGCACTGTTTTGAAAAATCGAAAACAGAAAACGACTTGAAAATTGTAAAGAAAACGAGCCCTTATTAATTGAAATCGAATTACCATGAATGATTCCCGTGACATAATTCTGAATTAACTCTTAAAAAATATAAGATTAAGAATAACTTTAGAGACCACAATTTATATTATGCCAAACCTCAAGGGCCAAAGTGAAGGTTTGGTTAATAATTAGTTTTTTAATAAATTTTAATGAAATGTACGGTTAAAAACTTAATAAAAGTAGTGGGTTTTGAAATTAATTAATGATGGAGGTAATGAAATGTGTGATTTAAAAGTCGAGTTGAATTCTTAAAAATGATGAAATTTTAAATAAAGAGTATCCATCACACGAAAATAATTAAAAAAGAACACAATATTTTATATAATCATCTCTTACAAGATTCTCATCCACATGCCTCCTTTTACACTCTTCTACTTGAATAATTTCGAGCTTTTTTTCTATAAAATAATTTCATATAAAAATTTAACTGCTAATCATAAATATATTTAAATAGACGAGTTTGTAGTGAAAAATGAACTTGGAATATGCATTTGTTGTAATGTCGCTAAATCGACTCATTTGGAAACTGCTCTTCTACCAACCTTTATTTACAACTATTACCTTGACATTGAAGGCAAGAAAAGTTTGACTCGATACCTTATTTCATGAATTCGAAAAAAAAAAAAAAAACGAAGAAAGGTGTGAATCGCTATGATGGGACCAGCTTCATTTTTGCATCAATGATGCAGTTGAGCTTCTCTGTATCATCAACTATGGTCTGTTACCAGAAAAATAATCTTCTAATTGTATCCATTTTAGGAGCCTTCCATGTTGACGGACCCAATTTATAGACACTTGTTTATATATTTATTTTTTTTCATTTTATTCTTCCCCAATGACTTGTAACTGCATAATAATTCCCATAAAAAAAGCTTCCTTTTCACACATCAGAGTTTAGCTGAGCAATCAACACTTTCCCTTTGGTTTTTCTTCGGCTGTACCTATCAATTATTTCCACATGTTTTTTTAGTTTTTATTATTATTATTATTTCAATTTGGATCTCACAAGAGATAATTTCTGCATTTTGGGGTCTGCCTCTTGTGGATTCTTGGGTTCAATCTTCAAGCTTTCAGTTCAGATTCTTGAAAAATGATTTCTTTTCTGTTTTGGGCAATGCCATTTTGGTAATAAAACAATATTGGGTCAGTTTTCACCTCTTGAGTTGTCTATCTCAAGTCGTAAACAATCTTCTAAAGCCCAAGAAATTGACGTTTTGATATTTTCCCTTCGCTTTTCTGTGATTTGTACGGATTTTTGTGAGCCCTATTCACATTAGTACAGCATTAATATCTTTTTGCAATTAGTTCCTGATAGAAAATCTTGTAGTTTTGCATTTGGGGTTTTCTCAAAGTGATGCATATAGAATCCCAGAATAATGGCAAGTTTGGTTCCTGGGGTTCTTTTAAAGCTACTTCAGCACATGAATACAGATGTGAAGGTTGCTGGGGAGCACAGATCATCTCTATTGCAAGTGGTTAGCATTGTTCCTGCACTAGCAGGGGGTGAACTCTTTCCAAATAAAGGGTTTTACCTAAAGGTATCAGATTCCTCTCATGCTACTTATGTATCTCTTCCTGATGAACATGATGATCTAATTTTTAGTGATAAGATCCAATTGGGTCAGTTTATACATGTTGAGAGGCTAGAGGCTGCCTCACCTGTACCTATTCTTAGAGGGGTTAGGCTCGTTCCGGGTCGACACCCCTGCATTGGAACTCCTGAAGATATAGTTGCAACTCATTCTCTAGGATTCCTCAATAGCAATGGTAATTCATCTTTGGGCTCGAAATTGATTCACAAAGCCAAGGCACCTTCAAAGTTGTTGACCAATACTGAGGCAAAAGATGTTAAATCTGCGCTTTTGAAATTGAATCGTAGTGCTAAAGAAGATAACGTCGATAAGAAGAAGCCTGGGTTGACTCGATCCAAGTCTCAGTTGTCAAAGCTATCTATAACTTCGGATGGGAAGAAGGAATCTGTAGGAAAATTGAATTCTTCAAGTTCAAGGTCAATACCCTCGTCACCAACGAGTTGTTATTCATTGCCTACTTCTTTTGAGAAGTTTGCAAATGGGATTAAACAGCAGGGGAAGATCAAGGGACTGGAAAGGTTGGAAAAGGCAACTGCTAAAGTGGGGTCAGGGGAAAAGGCAATTTCTATTCGGGGAGCAAGTCCGACCACAAAGAAGGTGCTGGGTGGGAGTGTAATGAAGAATATTGTTCAAGGTCTTGAATTGGGGCCAAAGGCTCTGAGAAAGAGTTGGGAAGGAAATATGGATGTCAAGGGGAGGGAAAGTCCCAGATTGAAGGTCAATAAGCATGTCCAGAAGCCAGAAGTGCGGAGTACTTCTGTAAGTTTTTTGTTCTTTTAGTACATCTTTCGATTATAATTTGTCAATCAAATGCTAGGGCCTTACTTAACAGGAAGACAAAAGAGAAGGAAAGAATTGCAATTTGTGTTGATGCTTTTTGTTCAGTTGTATTTAGATGTAAAAATTTAGAAAGCTGTTTATGATGGTGCACTGGTATGATGAAATCGAATAAATATTGTTGAATGTTTTGTCTAAACTGAGTAGTCTGTTTTTGGCTTTCCATCCATTCAGTGGAAAATTGACTGGCTTGCAGTTTAGAGATCTTTCTATTATATATTGATCTAGTTACTTATCAGAAAAAAAAAATTCTATATTGATCTAGTTTGCACATGTTAATATTTTTTATTGAATTATCTAGTGAGGTGCGGTTTATCTTGGCAGCTGCTTTTAGTTTATTTTTTCCAGTTCTTTTGAAGAGTTTATGTAATGCCAACTGAAATCGGGGGTTTTTGAATAATAATTCTGGCTTCTCCACCCTATTTCTCTACATTCTGCAGGTACCAAGGAAATCGACAAGCGAAAGGTTGCCATCCAAAGAAGAGAATAAGGTTGAGTCTTCAAAATCATCCTGGGAAGAAAATAAGGCCAATGCATCTGTGAAGAAAGCTTCGACAAATGCAGATTCGGCTGATAATAAGTCAACAGCACAGAGAGTTTCACCTGCGAAGAAGTCTGGAGAGTCTGCTAATCATGGGTTCCCTGGCAATTTAGTCAAGGTTTCTCTCAGCAAAAGTAAATTAACAGATGGAACTATTTCATGTGCCTCACTCCCATCATCAATTGTAAAGCTTGGGAAGGTACGCCATTTTTCTATTCAATTTATTTTTGCTTGCCTTGTTGGGAACCTTGGAGCCTCATCCCATCTTGTTGACTCAAATCTACATTTTTTTATTTGTTTAGAATTTCCGATAGCTGAACTCCCCATTGAAAAATTTGCTGCTTAAACAATTTACAAAATAAGGGACAGTTAAACATGATTTGCTCTTTTCTTTCTTTCAGTGAAAATATGACCAATACTAATGCTATCTTCTACAAAAATATGGCTCTAAATCCATGCCCAGTGCTCGAGAAATCTCTTCATTCTACCTGCATTTTTCCATCGTTTAGCCCACGGGCCATAGGGAAATGAATTCGTTGGTCTTCTTCTAGTGTGATTTCAATCATGGTTCCTAAGTGTTTTTGAATTAACATTGATCGGTGATTTACATACTGGGAAAAAAAGGGGGGGAGAGAGAGAGAGAGCTGGAGTTTCTTTAGTCCTGAGAACCTTCCTTTATTGCAACTAATATTTCATCTGGATGTCATTCTTGTTGGCTTATTCCATTTATTGTTCGATTTACTATATGCTGCTTGATATATTTGATACATTAACTTCTCTGGATATGAACTTGAGATATCTGATTGCAAAAGCTCGCCTTCCTATGCAGGACGTGTTGAAGCATAGAGATGCTGCGCAAATGGCTGCCATGGAAGCAATGCAAGAGGCTTCTGCTGCAGAAAGTTTACTTCAATGTCTAAGGTATTTTCTTGAGCGCCTCACTACTGGTTATCAATTGGTACTAAATTGTTGGCAACATTTCATAGGCTAATGAACTCAGATGAAAAATGCATATTCCAGTTTGCATATAACCTCTGTTGTTTTGTTCCTTGCTCTCGTAGGAAAGAGAGTTCCCATTATGAAACTTTATTTTTCTCAAGAACCTTTTCCTTCTATGCTGCCATTTATCTTCCTCCAATCTAGCATTTCCCATATTTTAATTTAGCTGGCACGACCAAATAAAGTTCCGAAGTATCCAAAACCGAGCCTATCAGTCAAAGTCCAATTTCCAAAGGAAAGCAAGTGATTGAAACTATTCACCAGATTAACC
The DNA here is from genome assembly GCA_019097785.1 of Fraxinus excelsior. NCBI lineage: Eukaryota > Viridiplantae > Streptophyta > Magnoliopsida > Lamiales > Oleaceae > Fraxinus > Fraxinus excelsior. Next base: position 5,481,096 of record CM032638.1, on the reverse strand, counting down.
ACGATTCTTCTGCACTTCCTGAGGTTACAACTAGTTAAAGTTTCATCTTAGCTGTTATCTAACAAAGGAAAAGTTCCCTTGGATCTTCGGAGCTGCATTAACATACGATGAATCTTATTGTTTACTATATCTTTGCTAATATAAGTGAATTCTTAATTCATTAGAAGATATAATTTGATAGCTTATACAATAGTTAAAAGGCAGCCAAAATGTAAACATAAAAATGTGTGTGCATGTGTGAAAGACACCACGAGAAGAGTTATATTAGCGCAATGAACGAGGATTCATGAAACATTTCTGCATCACTTCTAAAGAAAACAAAGAGATTAAAATCCCCCCCTTCTCCTGAATATATTGTACAGTCTGCAAAATAAAGAACTTGACTTGACAACTGATAGGCAATCTGAGACATCTGTACGCATTTCAGCTGTCTAAAATCTTTTGCATAGTTTCCGGCCGAATGTTTATTTGCTCATTTCTTAAACCTTGTGTTCCTCTTCTCATTTGTTTCTGTTTTGGTATGTGGCACAGCAAATTGGAGTAGAAAACGCTAACAAATGTTGGGTAACTACAATATGATATCACTTGCCAAAACCGTATATTTCCTTAAGGCTGATGAAGGTTCTTTTGAGTTTGTCAGTCAGAAGTAGCATGTTGGACATTTGTCAGTTACAAGTTGCTTATTTATCTTCTTCTGTTAGATGGCTGCATGTGTTGGCGTCAAGTTTCTTACTTGTTGATAGAATAATACATCGATTAATATAAAAATAAACTGTCTATGATTTACTTACAGCTTGCAAAAAAGGAAAGATCCTATACTGATTACATGATCAAAATACTATGGAAATAATCTCCGAAAATATGGAAGATATAATAATATCACGAGATAATGGAGATAAATCTTTGATATCTATTTTGTCTTGTAGTTTGTAAAATGACCTGTCACATATGTTGGCCCTAAACAGATAACTAGTTTATGGTGAGTTTCATTCATGTTCTTGTTTAAACTAGTAGTTGCTGGTAGAAAGAAGCTTTCCTTTCTGGTCATAGACCTTAGAGAGACCTTTTTTCATAGGTTGGTGATTTATGATCGAATGGTCCGTCTAAACTTTATAAGTAATTTTATCATTTTTTGGGGTAACTAGCCTCCAAGTGGTTATACTATCATGGCTTAGTAAGATTTTGAGCAGATTTTGAAAAGGGTAAATGGGGTTTCATTGCCTATGTAGGGGCACTTTGAGGTTTAAAAACCTAAAAGAAAATTAAAAATATATATATTTTATTATAAAAATTCAAAATTGTACTTAATAATGAACTGTATACGATCTAAAATACCTGTAATCGAACATTTCACAAATAATAAAAAAAAAATTTAGAGTCTAATTTGCAATTGTCAATGGTAGCAAGAAATAAAGTGACGAAGAGGCAATTACGTAACAAGACCTCGCAATCAACGTGTTAGCTATAAACTGAATCTCTGAATAACTCCTCATTATTTGTGCTTAGTTTTGAGAACTAGAATTTTTATTTTTACTATTTTTTTTTTTTTTTTTTGGGGGCTATGATGGGGGGTGGTGGGGGAGCATGGAAGTGCAACATACTGATTCTAAGAACCTTTTATTTTAAACGTTGGGTTGAAATTGATGACATGGAGATGGTTGTGTTTTTTATTTTTTGGTTGGGATAAATATTAGAATCTCCACGAGAGCAAAAAGCTCAGGCATACTGAACGTCAAATTGAGGTGCAAAGGTATTCAAATTATTTTAGAAAAACATATTACGAATTCAAGGGCTGCATGGCAGCTGTGAAAGCTTTGATATTGTGATTTGAAGTTCTGGTGGTACCCTATCTTGTTGTAGCAGAAGATGATTCTGGCTTCTGGACAGAAGGCCTCTTAAAAGGATAGATCAAGGATTTTGAGGACACTTGGATGACTAATTAGTTTTGACATTGTTGGGAAAATAAACTGAGCTATTTGAGTAGCCAGACCTTGAAATAACAATCTTATTAATAAAAGGTCTGAGTTAAAGTTCATTTATTTGTAGTTACCTGTTTGGGAAACTCGATGTGCAATTCAGTTTGAGTCAAACTTGTTTTTGCTTATTTGGAAGTTAAGTCGATCCAATTTCAGAACAGAAGTTTCTCTAATTAGATTATATTCAACTTTTACTGGTAATACTAAAATGCTAACATATTGTTGATTCACAGGTTTTATGATCTCTCTCCCCTTTTTATTGTTCTTTAAGTGAGACGCTCTTGAGAAAATAGTTCGTAGAAAATTCTACCAAATATTGACCATCTCTCCATTGGGTTTTATACTGAATCCAGATTTAATCCTGCATTGAGTTAAGATGGTTTCCTACTTTTCCTATAGTTCCTAGATTAAGTTCAACTGAACCCACTTAATTTTGTCCTCGGAACCTGGTTTCAGCCTCCTTTACTATTCCCTTGCTTTTATACATATCATGTTTCGAAAAGCATATCTTCAATGGGAAACTGGCTGACCAAAATCTCCGTTTTCACCTTGGATTGGTCAAAATAATCACTTCTAAACTTATTTCATTCTGCTCTTTGCTAATACTTTATCTTTTTGTGGAACAGCACATATGCTGAGTTGAGTATGTCTGCTAAAGAAGATAACCCACAGCCCGCTGTCGAGCAGTTCTTGGCCCTGCATGCAAGCTTGAATAGTGCTTGTATTGTTGCTGATTCTTTATCGAAAACTATTACTCTTGACTCTTCACAAAATGAAGATCCATCAGTAGAAGTGCAAAAGGTCACTTTAGACAGGTGTAAACGTGCTGCTTCTTGGGTTCATGCTGCATTGGCTACAAATTTGTCATCCTTCACACTATATGGCAAACCGGGTACCTCAAGCCTGGCTGCAGCATCAAATCTGGCTCCAAGCCCAAAAGCTATTCCCATTCATCAACCCATTTTAGTTCTTGAGAACTCTACTAAAAGCACAGCGCCAAAAACCCTGACCAAGCCACGGCAGTCAGCAAACTCCAAGAATCACTCATCTGGAACTCCAAGTCGGGTAAGTGGCGGATTGGCTGTTGGTCACGACGCAAAAACTTCACCTCCTATTGAGTGGGTTAAAGGAGATGGTCTCGATGAGTCTGTGGACTTGGCAAAAATGTTGAGGTTGGAGTCTCAGGATTGGTTCTTAGGTTTCGTGGAAAGATTCTTGGATGCTGATGTGGACACCTCAGCTTTATCAGATAACGGTCAAATAGCTGGCATGTTAAGTCAGCTCAAGAGTGTGAATGACTGGTTGGATGAAATTGGGTCTTCCAAGGATGAAGAAACGCCTCGTATCTCTGCAGAAACAATCGACAGAATAAGAAAGAAGATTTATGAGTATCTTCTAACTCATGTGGAATCTGCTGCAGCAGCTCTTGGTGGTAGCTCACAAACATCACCAGTAATGGAAAGCAAAGTAAGAAAATGATATCTAGAAATCATATTTTCATTTTTCTTTCTCAATCACCAAATGGTTAAAGGAGCTCATAAATTAAAATTTGATGTATATAACTTTAAGTAGAGTGGTTTGAGGTATATAGAACAGGCTTTATTGATGTGAAGTGGCATTATAAGGGCAGTTGAAGATTTGCTTTGTCTTTGTTGATTGAACATTTTTTCCCTGAGAAATTTGAAACTACAATGGCCTTTTTCGTTTATTTAACTTGTGCTCAGTTTGGCAATATTAACTAATCTTTTTTGTAGTTTGCATCTATGGCAGTGTGTTTTCAAGCCTGTACAGTATAGACCTTGACCTTGAAGATCGAAATTTTCCTGGAGATTCCTTCTTTACATCCAAATTTAATTTGTAATTTTAGTTTCTCTATTGAACCTATTGATTGGTTTAGATAAATAAATAATTTTATACATGCTTTTAAGTTTGCGTAAACGAGTATTTTTCCGTAGTCAACTTGAGTAGAACAAGCACGTGATCAAGGAATGCTAGAAGGTGATGCAACTCGATTCTATGCTTATTTGAGCATACATTTAAAATAGTTACTTTTTGAACTATTGATAGCGCGTAATACTGAATTTAATTTTTCTTTATAAATCCCAATGTATCTATGCAAACAAAGTATAGTCAATTGAAAATGTAGGCTTGTACAATCGAGTTGCAATACTTTATCGTAATCCTCGATTAGGTGCTAGCTTGTGCAACTTTGTTGGAGGCTTGCAAGAGAGTACAATTAAGTTCATTCGATACAAATTTAATGTGTATTATTTGAATCGGTAATGAAAAAATACTAGTATTAGTCTTTCCTATTCTTGTTTCATGTAAGATCTACGACAAATTTACCAAATTTAATTTTTTTTATTGTTAGTTTTGAATTCTAATGTTTGGTTGAGATAAAAGAAAATAATTGTATACGTGCTTTGAAGTTTGTGTAACTAAGCATTTTGCCATAGACAATTGAAGTTGCACATGCATGTGACCGAGTTATGCTACAAGGTGCATCAACTTGATCTTACGCTCTTCCAACTATACATTTACAATTGTAACTTTTTGACCTATTGATAATGAGTAATAATTTATTTATTTATTTTTCCTTTTAATTTCCAATGTAAGGTTTAGATATGTTACTTTTGACTCCTTTCATATTTGATACATAGCCAACGTTGAATTAGTAATCATAAAATGCTCTAATCTTAGTTTAGTGACACATGTTGTGGCGAATGTTTGTGTTATCATATCTTGTTTCCTAGTTTCGTGTCATGTAAGACCAATGACAAATGTTACCAAATTTAATTTACATTGTTACTCATAATTTCCTAATAGATGAAATGGTTTGTAAGATAAGAAAATAATTGTATACATAATTTAAAGTTTGTGGGTTCAAGCATTTTTGCATACTAATCTTGAGTCGCACATAAGTAGTCGATCAAGAAATGCTAAAGGTGCTGCAACTCGATCCTACGCTCTTCCAAGCGTACATTTATAACGATAACATTTTGAACTATAGATAATGCGCAATGCTAAATCTAATTTTTTTTTTTTTGTTTACAAATTCCAATGTAGGGTTTGAGGTACAAGGAAACAAAATATAGCCAATTTATTAATAAGGGTCTGTTTGTTCTTGATTCTCCAATTCTACAGTAAATCAATTCTCATTTTCAACCACGCATTCTTCAATAAAATAATATTTTCCATCACATCAATAATTTTTTCTTCTTTTTCAACCACACATTTCCCATCATATCACTATTCAAAATCAATTCTTCCTCTAAAAAATCCATACCAAACAAGCTCTAAAAGTCAGCAATTCAAAAAATTACTGCTTGAGCGTACAATCGAGTTGCAATATTTTGTAACAAATCCTTGATCGTGTCCTTAGTTGCCTATAACAAAATGCTCAATTAATATTATTTCACACACACACACACAATTAAATAATGCGGCCAAAACAAATTTCCCTAGTATTGGTACCTTAAGATATGTTATAGAATATTGACTCATTTCGTGTTTATTCTATACAAATTCAACACGTGCATTACTTATATCAATAGCCATAAAATGTTCTAATATTAGTTTAGTGACTTGCTATCGATGTCTTCTTCTCTAGTCTTTACTTTGAAGTTTGTGTAATCAAACATTTTATCGTAGTCAACTTGTTGAACAAACACTTGATCAATGAACGCTACAAGGTGTTGCAACTCCATCCTATGCTTTTTCAACCATACATTTACATTGATAAGTTTTTAAACTGTTGATAATGTATAATATTGACATGTGCAAAACGAAATATAGTCAATTTATTAAAAATTTTAAGTAATTTAAAAAAAAATTAACTTCGAAAATGTAGGCTTCAATGACGTCGCAATGCCTTGTCTCGATTCTTCATAAGTCGCTTGTACAATTTAGTTGGCTATAACGAAATGCTCAATTATCGACATTTCACAACACAATTGATTGTTATATAGGGCGTGTCTGAGCGCAATAGGTATTATAATTCCAACCGTTGCAAATTAAAAATTGGACCGTTGTGCATTTTTTAATTGAAAAGGTCTGACAACTTTGGTAAATTGTCAAATGTGCCCATTTGAAGTGAGAGAATTTTGAGACTTTGAGGATAAAATGGTCTTTTTCTGTTCACATTCCCTACAACAAGTGAATGATTTAAGCAAGTGTGATCGACTGATTTGATTGAAAAATTGATTTTGGTTGGGGAGAATTTCTCCCAGACACAGCCATAATATTGTCTCCTTTTATATTTATTCCATGCAAATTCAACTTGTGCATTACTTCAATCAGTAATTAATAAATGCGCTAATCTTAGTTTAGTGACACATATTGTGAAAACATCCTTATTATTGATATTTTCTTTCCCAAAATGTTACCATATTGTAAGCCACTGTTTGACTGGAATGAATTCTTCATAGGTAGAGAAATTTCAACCGTTGTCGCCACCATAATTGACTATTGAAGACACAACTGGGACCCACATTTGACTGTAACGGTCCTTTTTTTTCTGCTTTCCGGATGTTAATGCAAAACAAACAGTGGCTAAATTTTGAATTCTCTAATGAATGAAATAATTCTATATGTGCTTTGAAGTTTGCATAATTAAGCATTTTGTCATAGTCAACTTAAGAACTACGTGATCAACAAATACTACAATGTGCGACACAACTTGATCGTGCGCTCTTCCAAGCGTACATTTACGATGATAAATTTTTTAACTTTGGATAATGCATAATATTAAATATATTTTTTTATTTTCAAATTCCAATTTAGGGTTTGAGATTTGGGCAAAAAAAAAAAAAATACTTTGAATTTATTAAAAAAATATATATAAGTAATTCAAGAAATTACCTTTAGATAGGTTATACAAATTAAAAATAAAGAAGCATTATTACTTTTAGGTAGGTTATAGAATATTGACTTCTTTCATGTTTATATAATACAAATTCAATGTGTTTTTTACTCCATAAAATGCATTCAATGTTGTGAAGAATGTATGAGTTCTTTATTACTTTTTTCCTATTTTTCTCCCATGAAAGGCCTACGTCAAATGTTACAAAATTTAATTTGTATTTTTAAGTTTGAATTCTCGAATAGACCTATTAATTCATTGATATAAAAATAAATAAATTTATATGTGCTTTGAAATTTTCATAATCAAGCATTTTCCCATAGTCAACTCGACTTGGACAAGGACATGATCAAGGAATGCTACAAGGTACTATAATTTGATCTCAAGGTTTTCTAAGCATCCGTTTGCAATTATAACTTTTTGAATTAATGATAACGAGATCTATAGCTCAGTGGTGCAAAGGATATGAGTGAGGTGGTCTCGGTTGAACTGACAGTCATAATGTGAGGATTCGATTATGCCTCTAACAAGGTTTGGAATTAAACTCTTTGTGGGCACCAGTACGACAACTCTTGTACCCTGACCTACTGAGACACATCCCGGGATTTACCTCCTCCACGATACTCTAGGGCGCAGGACGGGACTCTCAAGATTGGGGTTTAACTTTTTTTTTTTAATTTTCAATTTTCAAATTCATGTATGGTTTGTGAACCATGCAAACAAAATGCAGTCAATTTGTTCAAATGTCTCCAATTTAAAAGGAACTACCTTTAAAAATGGATTAATGCTACTCAAACGCGGATTGCAAAAATGGCCGAGACAGGTGTTGCGCTGTGACTAAGGGTTTTTTTTTTTTTTTTTTTTAAATTGTCATTGGCAACCTCTGTGGCTAAGGTTTTTTTTTTCAGATTGTCCAATGATATTGCGCCACATGTCCCCCTCTTTTTAATCCTTGTCACTGAACCTGTTTGTGTAGCATGATTGTTGAGTTGCAGTTCTTTGTCGCAATCCTTCATTAGGTTTTTGTACAACTTTGTTGCCTATAATGAAATGACGACTTATTAATATTTCACAACACAAACTATTATATAACGAGGCCACAAAAAGTTTCTCTGATATCGCTAGTTTTAGATATTTAGAGTGTGTTTGAGCCACATTATTTTGGAAGAATGTATTCTGGAATAGTAGATTGATGAAGAATGTGTGGTTGAAAAAGAAAAAAAAATTATTGATGTGATGTAAATTGTAAAATATTATTTTATTAAATAATATGTGGTTGAAAATAAGTAGAAAAATGAAAATGAAAATTTTAATGTGTACCAAATAGTGACTTAATAGAATATTGTCCTCTTTAATGCATGTTTAATTATTATACAAATTCAATGAGTGTATTACATGAATCAGTAACCATAAAATGCACTAATCTTGGTTTTTTTTTTGTTTTTTTTTATGCGTGTTGTGAAGAATGTAGTTATTGATTCTAGCTTCCTAGTGTCGTGTAAGACCTATGACAAATGTTACCAAATTAAATCAAATGTTAAATTAAATCAAAGTCAACAATTAATTTTAATCATATATTTCATAAGATCCATAACTTTTCAACCATGCATTTACTCCACTTTTATCGGAATATATCAAAAAATAATTTTAATCCCCACCAAATATGGCTTAAAGATTGAAATTCGTGCAAATGAAATACAAACAAACTATTAAGCTCTTGTTTAACAATCATTATTTGAGTAAACAATCATACTATATGTATACCATCTTTGATATCATTTTTTACATTGTGTCACGTGGTAACACACTACTAAACAATTTTTTTTTTAAAAAATATTTTTTTCGCGGACAATTTTTTGAATATAAATGGAATGTCTAACGACGTATCCAGCAATAAATGAGCTCCGATAGCCATTCGGACTGGATCCGTCGACATTAATTTTTTATTTTTTGTCAATGTACATATGTTTTTATTTTATATATATAATTTCATTTATTTTCGAACAATTTTGGTTGTTCAATTGGTTAGAGCACTTGTTTAGTAAGTGGTTATCTTGAGTTCGACTTTCTACAAGATCATTTCTTTATGTTTTGGTTTTGTTATAAAAGAGAGAAAAAGAAGAGAGAGTAAAAGTCAATAAACTTTTCTGTGTATTTTATTGAGAATCAAGACCAGTATTTATAGGGTCTAAAAGAAAAGTTACAGTTGGAATGAAATACAATTTCTGAACTAAATAAGACTTATCCATGTATCATGATAATACTAAATAATCATCAATAATTATCTCATTATTTTACAACACTCCCCCTTTGATGATTATTTGTACAATAACTGCCTCGTTAAAAGCTTGTCTGATAAAAACCCAATGAAACAAAAAAAAAATCAAACGAAGAAAAAAGAGTACAGCTATTTTGGAGTATAAAAATGCTGCCTCATTAAAACCTTGTTAGGAAAACCCAGTGGGATAAAACCTAAGCGAAGGAAAAAGAGTACAACTACTCCTCCTGATGTTGATCACTGAAAATTTTTGAGTTGACGCATTCCAATCTCGTGAACTAATTTTTTGAATATAGATGTTGGCAATACTTTTGTAAATAAATCGGTCACGTTGTCACTTGAACGAATTTGTTGAATATTGATGTCGCCATTTTTTTGAAACTCGTGTGTATGAAAGAATTTTGGAGAAATATGCTTCGTCCGGTCACCTTTGATATAGCCTCCTTTGAGTTGTGCAATACAAGCAGCATTATCTTCATACAAAATTGTTGGACTATCTTTTATTGAAACTAATTCGCATGACTCTTGGATATGATGAGTCATATTCCTCACCATACACATTTTCAACCTGCTTCATTGATTGCAATGATTTCAGAATGATTTGAGGACGTTGTTGACAATGATTGCTTCACATATCTCCATAATATAGCTATTCCTCCACGATATAGCTATTCCTCCACGTGTAAACACATATCCTGTTTGTGATTTAACTTTATGTGGGTCAGAGAGATAACTTGCATCTGCATATCCCACTAAAGCAGATCCCGACTTTTGAGAATAAAATAATCACAAATCAATGGTACCATTTAGGTAACGAAAAATATGTTTAACACAATTCCAATGTCTTTATGTTGGTGTAGAGCTATATCTTGTAAGGAGATTTACAGAAAAAGCGATGTCGGGTCGAGTACAATTTGCAAGATAAGTTAATGCTCCAATTGCACTAAGATATGGTACTTCAGGACCAAGAATCTTTTCTCCATCTTCAAGTGGACGAAAAAAATCATTTTTTACATCAAGTGATCGAACAATCATAGGTGATGCCAATAGATGTGCATTATCCATATAAAATCGTTTTAAGACTTTTTCTGTATATGTAGACTGATGAACAAATAATCTTTCTGAGAAATATTCAATTTGCAACTCGAGACAGAATTTTGTTTTTCTCAAATCTTTCATCTCAAATCCATTTTTCAAATAATCTGCAGTTTGTTGAGCTCTTTAGGAGTTCCTATTAAATTTGAGTTATCAACATAAACCGCCACTATTGCAAATCCAATATTCGTTTTCTTTATAAAAACACATAGGCAGACATCATCATTTTTATAACCTTCATTCAACAAATATTCGCTATGGCGATTATACCACATGCGTCCGGATTGTTTTAATCCATACAATGATCTTTGCAGTTTAATTGAGAACATAGTTCTCGGGCATGTATCATTTGTTTCACGCACTTTGAGTCCTTCAGGGACTTTTATATATATGTCACTATCAAGTGAACCATACAAATAGACAATCACTACATCCATGAGGCGCATATCGAGCTTTTGTGACACAGTCAAACTAATTAAAAATCTAAAAGTGATGGTGTCCATTACGGGAGAATATATTTCCTCATAATCAATTCCCGATCTTTGTGAGAAACCTTGAACTGCGAGTCGGGCTTGTATCTTGTAATTTCATTGTTTTCAATTCTCTTTCGCACAAAAACCCATTTGTAACCAACAAAAATTACATTTTCAGGTGTTTGAACTACATGTCCAAACACTTTCCGTTTATCTAAGGAATTCAATTCCGTCTGTATGGCTTATTTCCACTTTGGCCAATCATTTCTATTTTGACAATCTTTAACAGACAGTGGTTCAGGATCATCATTTTACATAATATCAAGAGCCACATTAAATGCGAAAATAGTCTATAACAATATTATTTTGCTCCCATAATATATGAGATAACATATAATTTATTAAAATCTCATTATTTTTGAACACTTGTGATTCTTCAGAAACCATATTTTCAATATTTGATTGATCAATTTTCTCCAATATTACTTTTTCTGAAATTTTTGGTTGGTTTTTCTCTTGTACTTTTATTTTTCGAGGTACGGAGTCTTTTGAACCAACTGGTCGACCACGCTTATGGCGTATTTGAGATTCATTTGCTACAGCAAATTGTCCTGTAGGGACATCAATTTTTGCTAGAATATTTTCTGCGGTATATATGATTTTGTCACTTTTCTCGTGTCAACAAATGCATCCGGTAATTGATTTGCAATCTTTTGCAAATGAATGATTTTTTCAACATCTTGCTCACATTGATTGCTACGGGAATCAATATGAGAGTTATTTCATTCCAAGAAATTTTACCTTGTTTATGAGGATATAATTTTTCCCCTCCCAAAGTTGGAAAAGTCATTTCATCAAAATGACAATTTGCAAAACGTGCAATAAATAAATCACTTGTTAAAGGTTCAAGATACCTAATAATAGATGGTGAATCAAAACCCACATAAATCACAAGTTTTCGTTGGGGACCCATTTTAGTCCGTTGTGGGGGTGAAATAGGGACTTGAACAGCACAACCAAAAACTCGCAGGTGAGAAATATTAGGTTCATAACCAAATGCTAGTTGTAAAGGTGAATATCGATAATATGCAGTTGGTCTGATACGAACCAATGGCGCAACATGTAATATGGCATGACCCCAAATAGAAGTTGAGAGTTTTGTTTTCATGAGTAACGGTCTAGCAATAAGTTGTAGACGTTTAATAAATGATTCCGCCAAACCATTTTGTGTATGGACATGCGCAACCGAATGTTCAACAATAATCACAATTGACATGCAATAATCATCGAATGCTTGTGATCTAAATTTACCAATATTGTCAAGACGAATAGTCTTGATTGAGTAATCGAGAAATTGCGCACGTAATTTTATAATTTGAGCAAGTAGTCTAGCAAAAGCTACATTCCTAGTAAAAAGTAGACAAATATGTAACCATCTAGTAGAAGAATCAATTAATATCATAAAATAACGAAATGGTCCACATGGTGGGTGTATTGACCCACATATATCTCCTTGAATCCTTTCCAAGAAAGTTGAAGATTCAATATTGACATTTGTAGACGAATGTCAAATGACTAACTTACCTTGCGAACAAGCCACACATGGATAATCATTAGGTAAAAGAATCTTTTGGTTCTTTAAAGGATGTCCATGTGAGTTATTTATTATTCGACGCATCATTATAGCTCCTAGATGTCCAGTCGATCATGCCAAAGTATAAAATTTTTTGGATCAACGAACTTCTGGTTTGTGATAATATTTGACTCAACCATTTTTATAAATGTATAATACATGCCGGATGGGAGTGCATAAAGTTTTTCTTTTATCTGCTTCGGCCAGATACAAAATAAGTTATGCAAAGATATTCAACATTATTTTCTTACAACGTCTCAATGTGATATCCATTGCAACGAATATCTTTAAAACTAAGCAAATTTTTTCTGGATTTGCTTGAATAAAGTGTATCGTCAATATATAATTTTGTATTATTTGGCAAAATAATACAAGCTCTTCCGGAGCCTTCAATATTCGATGCACCTGATATCGTATTAACATTATTTTCTTCTAATGTTAAGTTCAAAAAATATTTTTTGTCTTGAAAAATAGTATGTGTAGTTGCACTATCAATCAAACAAGTATCTTGACAATTCATCGTGAATCTATAAGAAAACAAATACATTTTAAAAAGATTTGAAATTGAAATTTAAAAGGGTAAACATAGTTTATTATGAAATTAACGATGCATACTAAAGTTTTAAGTTTATTGCGAAAAATAAGAACATAATTGAATTTCTAAAACAAAAGTAAATACTAGAAAGTAAACTAATCTATGAGCCTGTTTGGTATGGCTTAAAATCCAATTAAAATTAAAAATATGGCCGTTATTGGGTCTCACGTATCTAATAAAGGTCAACAATAACGACTATATTTTCAATTTTAATCAACTAGACCATCATAATCAGCAAAATTTGTCTCCAATTTCTCATTTCCCTTGATTGATTTTTGATAGAGATCCACGAGGTGTTTGGTCATACGACAGGTACGTGCTCAATGCACTTTCATTACACATCTAAAGCAACTTTCTTCATGTTCCTTTTTGGATGTGCTACTTTCGTTCGCTTTGTGCCTTTTGAAATTATTGTCTTGTTCCTGATAATTTTGTTGATTATTTCGTCCATGATTTATTCCACGTGCACGTCCACGTCCACGTCTATGTTCTTGTCTTGATTTTGTATTTGCTTCTAACAATGCAGTACCATTTGCTTCAGGCAATGGTGCAGAACCAGTGGACGTAACCCATGATTTTTCATCAACCGTTCATTATTTTGTTCGGCCACAAGCAGACAAGATATGAGTTCGGAGTACTTTTTGAAACCACGCTCACGGTATTGCTGCTGCAGAAGCACATTCAAGGCGTGAAAGGTAGAAAAAGTTTTCTCCAACATATCATCATCAGTGATTTTTTCTCCACACAATGTCAATTTTGAACATATTCTGAATAGTTCAGAATTGTACTCACTAACAATTTTGAAATCTTGCAAACGAAGATGCATCCACTCATAGCAGGCTTTGGGGAAAACTATAGTCATTTGATGATCAAATCTTTCAGTTAATTTTTTCCAAAAAACCTGTGGATCTTTTTCAGTGAGATATTCAATTTTCAATCGATCGTGAAGGTGATGACGAAGGAAGATGAGTGCTTTTGCACGATCCTGCAGGAATTTTTTGTTTCCTTCTTTAGTTGTCCCTCCCAAGCCTTTTGAGACCAGATGGATATCAGCATCGAGTACCCATGACAAATAATTTTTGCCAGATATGTCAAGTGCAGCAAACTCAAGTTTTGTAATGTTTTCCATTTGATTAACTAAACAATAAAGTAAAAGAAAATACAATTAGTTTCAAAGAATACGATTTAAACATCAATAGTCAACATCAATATGACATAAGTTACGTATTTTCCTTCAGGGATAAACACTAATTCAAAATAGTACGTTTTTTGAAACATGTGCTACTTCGAGAGCACGTTGTATTTTAATATTGCTTCTTCAAGAACAATATGTCAATATTCTTCTGGAATATTGAAAAATATATTTTATGCTATTCAGGAACAAGTAATATTCTTCTGGAATATTAATTATAATGTTGTGCTACTTCAGGAGCAACAACATGATATACTATTAATTTAAGTTTTATGAAAAAATCAAAAAATATTTAATTACCATATAGACATGAATTGGACGTGAATTGGCAAAAACAAATTGGCATTAATTTTAAGAGGAGAAGTGGCGACAGAATTGTGTGTAATATATATAGAGAGTTTAGAAAATTAAAACTTAACATTAATTACAGTAACCACAAATTCACACAATAGCAGAGAAGACAAGGATTCATAATATGCATTGGTAAAATAAAATATCAATTAATTACAGCAACTAGAATTCATACAATAGCATTGGAGACAAGAATTCATACTATGCATTGGTAAAAAAAAATAAAATATTTTGCAGTGGAAAGTACTGATTATGTATTATATTGGGTTGTGGCAGTAAAAAGAAGTTTTCTTTTGCAAAATTGAGTTTAGAAATACTTACGCGCAAGTAAAAAGAATAGTAACATAATCGTGTTGATAACGTGTTATAAAAGAGAGAATAAAAGTCAATAGATTTTTCTGTGTATTTTATTGAGAATCAAGACCAGTATTTATAGGGTCTAAAATGAGAGTTACAGTTGGAATGAAATACACTTTTTGAACTAGATAAGACTTATCCATGTATTATGATAATACTAAATAATCATCAATAATTATCTCGTTATTTTACAACAGGTTTAATATTTTTCATCATTATAAAAATATTAGTTATTAGAAATAGTGCAACAATAGATATTCAAACTTGCGCTCTCCTTTGAAATAATTCGAAAGAAAAGTAATTGATATATTATATTTTTGTTTTTATTTTTTTCTATAAAAAAACAAAAAGACATTTTTAATGATTCAACTGTTAAATCGCTGACTCAATGACCTAATAATTTGTCCGAATTGAATATGATAACTACATTTTTGGAGAGTCAAAGAATAACAAAAAAAGAAAATTAAACTGACCATTGACATTCATTGAAGCCCAAAAATTTATTTGTTTTAATCTTATCATTAGAGACTATTTAATAGGCGATAAAATTTAGCAATTAGGATAAGCATTGACACCAATTTTTTTCACATATTTAACGACAAAATCTTTGTCATCTTTAAAACAAAGAAATAGTTTTTTTTTTTTTTTTGCTAGACTGAGATTATTAACAAATCGAACTAAAAAAGTAAGTAATTTGACTAATTTTTCAAACTTGAAATTCTTACTCAATAAATATTATTATATTGGTAGATAACATACATCTATAATTTCAATTCGAATTACGATACAAATAATTTCAATTCACAACATTGGTTTTCATTGTCTTTCATTAATGGTCAACGGTCAACGATCGCCCGTACTCACTTGAAATCTTAGATCCGCCACTGGGAATGTCAAACAAGATATAAATTATGGAATGTACATTTAACATTATTGTTGAGTAAAATAGAGTTTTTAATAGTGATCTTTTTGAAAAATATGTGATTAAAAATTAAGAAAAAAATTGGATTTACGTTCAAAACATTTTATTGTGTGAATGTGTGATTGAAAATGAGTATATAGAAAAAATAATTTTGAAATAATGATAGTCAAACCGATGTTAAAAATGTTAGTATTCAATTATTATTATTATTATTGAAATGTGCAATCGAGTTGCATTGCTTTGTCGCAATCATTGATCACGTGCACGTGTCACTTAATTAGCTATAATGAAAGAGTAACGTTATTCATCCCCAGTGTGTTTACAAACACAGTTTAAGTGGCTTTAAATAATAGGTTAAATGAAATGTGAAATTAAATAGCTTATTTGATTTCACCAATCATTTAATGTCATATTAACGCCACCTAGACTGTATTTGTAACCCTAGTGAGATGAATAACATTACTCATAATGAAATCTTCTATTCTTCAAACAAAGGCCAAAATTCACAACTACTGAAATTAATCCATTCTTTTTTTTATTGACGTAGAAATCGCTACTCGTGAGTACGCACTGAATAAATATCATTTCACGTGCAATAACTAGCAAACCATACATGAGAGATAAATCGCACTAGGCAAGTCTGATGGAATGAGCTCGATCGAGGAAGTGTTGGCGGGGGATTCGAACTCGTAATTTTCGGTATCCGTGTTCACATGCTCTACCAACTCGATCATCTCCGAAGGGGTAATCCATTCTTAGTTAAATAATGGGTGAAACACAAGATGATTTAGAATAAAGCTACTGGTCCGGTTAAAAAATAGATACAGTACAAACAGACTGATTTGGCAGTGTATGTGTGGATTTTATTTTTTTTTAAACTGCCAATTATATATGGACACGTGTCTCTTCTGTTTTTGAGTCCATCCTTGAATCTGTTCATGTAGTATGATTGGACAACTTAATAGAAGTTTGAAATGAAAATTTTGAACAAGGACTGCACGATCCAAAAGAATAGAAGATTGGAGACAAAACTACCAACTAATAAATCTCGAAAATAACAATAGTTGTAAAGATTAGGGATCTCGACCACAATTTTCCCCTCTTATAAATCGGGCATGGTAGGTAACATAATTAACATTCCACTACGATTCTCTCTCTCAGATCCCAAAAAGGAAGAAAGAAAAGCTAATGAAATGAAGAAAAGATTCAAATGATCTTCTGTTAAGCCGCACCAGCTGCCATGGCCTCCTACCCTCGTTCAATGGTGTCTCTTTCCTTCTCCCCATTCTCTCTCTTTATACGTATAGATGTATTGTGATATACATAACTGTGAGCGCACCAAAAAATATTTCATATTTATGCACGTTTATGGCGTCTAATATACTAATTTTAATGCATGGAAAATGATTGGCACGATCAGGATCTTCTATCATGAATGCATATTAATTTAATTGAGTTTTAGTGGAATTGGATTTTTATTTGGACTGTGATTGAATTTGGACTTGTCATTATCGTTTAATGTGGTTTACTTGTAATAAGATTCGTCGTCTTCTTCTTTCAATTGTAACGATATTCATTACTCTTTTTGACACGCCCATTTTTTTCTAATTTCATGCGGCATCACTGTTAATAATATCTTTTTATTGTTAGGTTTTTGCACTTGATCTAATTAATTGTTTTAGTTCGCAATTTAAAAAGCTATTATGTTCAACTCTTCAAAAAATAATTAAAAACAATTATCAGGTTCAAGGTTTGTTGAATTTTCCTTCATATAATCCTTACCTATAAAAATACAGATTTTTATAGTGTTCGTTTGTACCAATATACTGTGGATAATTTGATTTTTCCTTAATCCTGTTGTAAGTGTTTAAACCTTTACTTGCTTAATACATGAATTTAAGGGAAATTGGATTTTTTAGTTTGTGTTTTGGCGTAAAGATTGTCTCTTCCTCCCCCCCCCCCCCCCCCCCCCCCCCCCCCCGAATGTCTTATAGAAGATGGGTTCTTTTAATTTTCATTCAGTATTTTTATTATGATTTTGTTTTGGAAGGGGTCAGAGCTGTGTGTATGGCCAGAGATGAGACAGCTTTGCCTAAGAAAGAACCTTTTGTACGAGTTCATACGGTATTTGCCAATACCATACCGGACCATGAGGGGTGTTAGTCGATGTCTTAGAAGAGTTTCACGTTGTTGCAGCATCCCCAATATGTCATCCAGTTTGCACATTGAATTGGTGAGTCATAATCTCAAGTTCCAACACTCCTGAGCAAATGCAAATATCAAGTTAATAAATTCTACTCCCTTGAATTTTCGTATTTGTGGGGTTTTGTGAAGAGGTAATCCTAAGACAACATCCGATTGGGTCAACGTGTATTCTTTTGGCAGATGATACATTCCCTGTCAACAAAGTTGAGAAATAACTTTATATAAGTTGCTCACAGATTATATTGATATCAATGACCCTTTATGACATTTTTAGCTTTTTCTTCTTTCTTTTGAAACTTTGCCGTATAGCTTTTCTTCTAGAGAAAGGCTTGATGCAGACATGCAGTTTGAATAGTACATAATGCAAGGTTAAAACACATTACTTTTGTGTCAATTTTTCAGATATACTCCTGTAAATACTAATTTGAACATTGAGTTAACTGTGTTACCTTTACTTTGCCACACTCGTTTAACCTTTAATTTGCCAAAAATAGTGACGGCAAAATTTTGATGCTTCTGACTAAGTAGATAGCTAGATGTTGAGTTGAGAGACAAGGGGCATGGAGGAAAAAACTATTATGTCCAATGATGAATTTCGTGTTGTTACATCATCCCTATTGTCGTCCAGTTTACACAGTGAATTGGCGAGTCAGTCTTAAGTTCCAACAATTTTGAGTAAAAAATGCAGAGTTAAATTTAATAAATTGTATCCCTTGATTTTTCGTATACATGGGGTTATATAACGTCCAATTGGTTTAAAATGTGTTCTTTGATAGTTAAGACAGTCCTAGGTCAACCAAAATGGAGAGATGATATTTATACAAGTCAACCACAGCTAGATTATATGGATATCAGTTTTACTACCCCTTGGTTGTACGCTTAGTTTTTTCTTCTTTCTTATGAAACTTTGTCAATGTTCTTGATTTGGATGCTATGATAACGGTTCTTTTAGAGAAAGCAGGGAGTTTGAATATTAGATAGTGTCATGTGAAAACTCGTACTACTTTTTGTGTCAATGTTATTTCTGTAGTCCAGTAAATACTGATTTGTATTGTGTTTAAGTAAAAAACTGCACACTCATATTTGAAATGAAACCATTTATTTGTGAAAAGCATTTGTAAACATTAATGCTTCTGAGTATTTAGAGAACTAGATGGTGAGTTGAGGATGAGGTGCACGGAGTAAAAAATATCGTCGCCAATGGAATGGAATTATAATCTTGTAGCTGAGCAAAACTATCAAGTTCCAATTTAATATATTTGTGTTTTCGTTTATTCATAAATGTAGAGTTTAGTTACAGAACATTATGTAAATGCTTATATAAGTAAACCATGGAAATTTAAGATATAGATTCCTGACTGTCAGATTGTAGAATTGCTGGAGTTGAACTATAGTCACTTGGTTATCTAGTTCAGTTTGCTTAATCAAATATTAATTTCTGGTTTGGGAACTACATGTTATTATTCAATGACAATAACACAACAAGAGACACGATGACAAAAGAGAAACAAACGAGAGATTGGAGAAAAGAACTACCAAAGTTGAAGACTCTGATGAATGAGAATTCTATGGTAGACCGGTTAAGGTTTTAGAACTGGAAAAGTCCAAATGCTGGGGGAAAATTTTGAAGTTGTGGACGTGATACTGTGCACTATAAGGCTCAACAGCTGGAAAAGAGGCTATTTGAATGGCGTCTTTTTAAGTAGTTTGGATGGAAAGGTAACTGAGGGATTGATTTGTCATTGGATGCTTTACATGCTGAGCATAATTCTCTGCAGCAGATGGGAGACATTAGGCATATCTGTTTCTTCTCTTAGTCAAGCTCCATTGACCTTCTTGTCATGCATGTTGTATGGAAAGGTAACTGCGGGATTGATTTGTCGTTGGATGCTTTATCATGCTGAGCATAATTCTCTGCAGCAGATGGGAGACATTAGGCATATCTGTTTCTTCTCTTAGTCAAGCTCCATTGGCCTTCTTGTCATGCAAGTTGTATACTGTCACGAAAGACAAGTGCATGCTTATGTAGATAAATTTGCACAATTATGCTTATCTTGTCTTTTTATTTGCTGTAGGTACCATGCCTTAGAGACAACTATGCATATTTAGTACACGATGAGGATACTGGAACAGTTGGAGTGGTTGATCCTTCTGAAGCTGCACCTGTTATAGATGTGTTGGATCGAAGAAAATGGAATTTGAATTACATACTGAACACTCATCATCATTATGATCACACAGATGGCAACATGGACTTGAAAGAAAGGTATGGTGCAAAGGTATGGTAATTTTTACCTTTTGCAGCACCTGCCCTTCTGCGTCTGTGCACCCATACAAAAATACATGCACATGTATGCATTTGTACACATGTTAATGACTTGAAGACAATGAATATTACAACTGTTCAGGGGAAATGGTTTTGAAAACAAAAAAATGTAGTCCTGGTTGTATTATGTTTCCAATTCATGAATGTCTTTCTAAGTTGTGATTCTTGAGAAGGATATTATAGTTAGATGTTTGATTTATTCTGTCGAATTGATTTGATAAGAAGACTCTAGAAACAACTTCACGAAATCCAGCCTCAGAGAAGTGAGGCAGCTGTCACATTTAGATGGTAACTTGTATCTATAGAGTATATTATTTGGGGATGAGGTGTGGGGACTTTTGAGACATTTGATTAGGCTAAATAGGATGTGACTAACTGCCATTCATTTTCCCAGTTAGGTCTGCTAGATGCAAATAATCAATCTCATTATCTTACCATTAGCAAGCAATTAAGTATTGCATTGGTGAGAAACTATCAGAATATTGACTTGATGACTCAAGCTTGCCATATGAAAATGCATGATTAAGATGTCTCTTTTGAGGTGTCTAAAAACATCCGTACATATTTTTTCTATTTGCTTCCACATGTTAAGATGCTTCAGTGGTATATAAATTTTGAAGCTGGGAAATTTATTTGGAGGATGGGAAATGGAAGAAGTCGCCTTTAAACCGGTTTCCTGAGGGTCCACACAATCTAGTTGGGTTCTGATCAAGAGATAGATAGGGGTGACTCGTTGGGGACCTGATGTCTCATCCCTTCCACATTAAAAGGGCAATGGATAGCCAGTATTTTATTACTCCAGATTATACATATAAAGCTGCTTTTTTGCTTTACAATAGGAATTAAGATTGTCATTGTAATCCATGTTTAAACAAGAAAGTGCATATAAATATTCTGTGACTTTTACATTTTCCCAAAATTGTAATTTTTAGACCTTTCTACAACCTTGTACACATTCTTGTAGGTCATTGGATTGAGTTTAGACAAGGAGAATATCCCTGGGATTGATATTTATTTGAATGATGGGGATAAATGGATGTTTGCAAGCCATGAAGTGCTCGTGATGGCAACTCCCGGTCATACCCGAGGTTTTGTCTATAATCTTGATAATATGTTTCTTTTTAGTTTGAAATCATGGAAATAGAGTATTTACTTTTATCTTCAATTTCACTGTAATTGTTGGAAACCAGTTCTCTTCCTGTAATTGTTTTGCCAGCTCAGTCTCCAATTACCTGTTTCAAATTTGTGAAGTAAATGTGGTCAATGCAGGATTGCTCTAATTTTTTGAATTGGATTATTAGATATGCATAGAGGTCTACTTCAATATCCTTCCACTAGAACTTTAGAATCATTCAAATCCTCTTTCGTTCCAGAATTTTTAAGCATGTTTAAGTGGAAATTAGAAATATTCTTCCATGGTTCTTGGACCAGATCCAGGCAATTACAAACCAATAATAAAAGCAAATAGCATTTCTCTCTTCTTTTGGTTGTTTGACTTGCGATCAATCACAGTGTACGTGGGTTAGGGATCAAGCGGACCTAACTGGTTTGGAATAGACTGTTCTGCAGAAATAGGGATTTTAGGAAGCAGCATTCTTTCCAATTCCATATCACAACCATCTAATAGACGGGCATTTATTAGAGTTCAGAAAGGGAAAAAAAATTTGTAGCAAGAGCTGGGCATACCCATGTGACACAATCTATCTATAGAGTAACTCATTGGCATGGTTTGCCTATATGGATATGTCATATCTAGACCTGGACATTTCTGTGCATTGCCAAAAAAAGAAAGAAAGAAAGAAAATAAAAAAGAAAAGGAAAGGAAGGAATTTGTGGTAAACAGTCCCAAGCATGGACAAAAAATCAGGTCACTTAAAAAGCTGATGAGAGAGAGTTGAGTTGTGTGGATATTAGTATTTTGGTATGAAATTCTGGAGTAATTTACAGACCTCTCACTGAGAAATTTTGGTTGTTTTAAGTGGTTTATGTAAAAGTTTCTGCCTTTAAGTGAAGCAACGTAAATGCTTTACCGGAACTAATTTTGATAGATGAATTATAAGTTCAAGTAATTGTAAAGAAGATTGTCAATTGTCAAATATACTTTTTTTCCAAATGATTTTGATGAAGTAGCCTTGTTCTGATATTTTTCTCAGTTGGTTCTACCTTGATGCCTAAATTTATTATGTTTTCCAAATCGAGCAGGACATATTAGTTTCTATTTCCCTGGATCAAAGTCAATTTTCACAGGCGACACTTTGTTCAGCTTATCATGTGGCAAGCTCTTGCACGGAACTCCTGAGCAGGTGATTAGGATTTAGGACATTTAGTATACTAATGTTTTTCTTTTATGAACTATTGAGTTTGTGGAAAGATATGCTCAATGGTTAACTCACGCAACAAAAAAGTGAAAATAAAAAAGAACCTTAAGGATTTGATCCAAAAGTCATGATGTTAATGCAATTTTTATACCAGATGTTTTCTTCCCTGAGTAAGATTAAGTTGCTGCCAGAGGATACAAAAATATATTGTGGTCATGAATATACATTGGTAAGCCAGGTTGAAATTTCACTGTTATTCTTTAACTTCCTATTTATTTTGTCTTCAAGCTAAAAGCTTCATGTAGGCTAAGTGCATTACATTTTTGTTCAGATTAATTCGAAGTTTGCACTATCCGTAGAACCGGGAAATAAAGAATTACAATCTTATGCTGCCCGTGTAGCGCATCTCAGAAACAAGGGGTTGCCAACGGTATTTTCTATTGCTCTTTAACTTTCTCCCTGGATTTTCATTGGTGAAATATTGCCTGCAAGTATGAACCATAATGCTGCTCCTGTGATGAATGTGTCTGCACATTTATCACCTCAAGATTCATACTAAAAATGTTTCATGATTGCTAATTAACATAGCCATGTTTGGATAAGCTTAAAAAAGCTACTTTTTGGTGACATTTTGTTTTCAAACTTGTCTAGATATAGGTTAATTCTTGTCTTAATTTCAAATTAAAGCTTACATTAGTATCAAATTAAGTCACTCATTTTCAAGCTTAACCAATAAGAATATTTATTATAAAACTAAGCCAAACATGCCATTCAAGTTTCTTGAGATTTTGTCCTGTCTCATCCTCGTTATGAATATGCTTCCCTAGTTGGGTAAAATACACATGAAATATGGAGCTCCTCGTCATGATAGTAACACTTGGTTATAGGTTACAAATTAAAATGATATGGATTCATCGCGTTTTAAGTTATAATATCCCTTTTTTTTGCCGTTTCTTTCTTTGGAGATAATAGTATTACATTGCTTTCATGTGAAATTTATTTGTTAATAATATGTCATTGACTTGCCTTAGATCCCGACAACACTAAAGCAGGAGAAGTTGTGTAATCCGTTCCTTCGCACTTCAATTAGGGAGATTCGACAGTCACTAAATATTCCTGAATCGGCCAGTGGTGAAGAAGCCTTGGGTGCCATCTATCAAGCCAAAGACAACTTTTAGGTTTTGGTACATGAATTGGTTATATGTTATGGACATAGAAGACAATGAAGCACCGTGCTCGTCCTCAAGTGAAGATGACTTTTTTGGTAATTTAGATTAGATAGGACAAGATAGCATTGATTTCCAAATTTCTTTGAAGCTTTTGCCTTAACTTTAAAGCTAAGTTATTGTGTACAGCACTATAGAAGAAAATATAAACTACTTTGTTTTTTTGGGTGTATTAAGCTATTACAATTTTATTTTGATTTATGAATTGTCTCTTTATTTTATTTCACCCATACCCTCTTAAAGGATGTTCAAACCTAGATCAATGACATGGTAAATTATCCTTAGCCTCTATGACATTGTCTCTTTTTCATCAAAGTTAAAATCGAAATAGATAAATTTTAACTTACATTCCACCGAAATGATTTCATAATATTTTTGTGTTGATTTCTAGAAGGTAAAATTGACATATCCACCCATGCAAACAAGATTCTTATAGTACGAAGGAATCATACTATTTGCTACTATTATAGTTTTTAAAATTTAAGTAAGGGATAATTGCAGCTGGGGCACCAAACCTTTCAAATAGTGGCAAACTTTCCCCTAACATTTCAATAGTTGCATCCGTCACCCCAAACCTTTCAAATCATAACAGTTGAGGCAACAATGGACGTTTTCCATCCAATCTATCATTAGTTGACCCAAAAAATTAATTCTGACCACACATTAATCAATTTTAAAATGGTGAAACAATAATTTAATATTTTCCCATTAAAATAATTATAAACTCAAAAAATAAATAAAGGAAAATCTATCTTCTTCATCAACCCCCAACCCAAAACCAAAAATTATCCCTCAAATTAACTCCACAATTGATGTGTTTCTAGGTAGAGAAAAAAACTCACCAATCAACTATGAGTTTGTTTTGGTTGGTCATCGGTAACTCTATCTCTACAAGCAAAGTTATTGGTAAATACAAGTAAAATCGACAATCAAAGAAGATGACAAACTAGTAAATCAAAACGTCGGTCTCCACCATCGAAGTGGAAGCTACCATCGAAATAACAGCTTGTTAACAGTAAAAAAAATATTGCCTAGAAAGAAGAGCAAATCTAGAAAGAAAGACGATGGCAGATAATTCTCTAATTGTGCAACAAATTATCTCATAAATAAATTTTCAACATTTTTTGAAAAGAAAAGCAGATCTAGAAAGAAAGACTTTTGGGACGTAGAAATAAATAAAAGGGATAATTTGGTTTTGGGTAGAGGGGGTTGGGTTGTGATAGGGTGGGGTGGGGTGGGTGGGTGGGATAATGGTTGGGGGTTGATGAAGAAGATAAATTTTCCTTTTTATTTATTTTATTGGTTTTTTGTTTAAGTTTTAAATTATTAAATGGGAAAATATTAAATTACTGTTTTGCCCTTTTAAAATTGATTAAAATTTGATCAAAATTAATTTTGGGTCAACTAACAACAGATTGGATGAAAACCGTCCATTGGGGCCACGATTGTTACAATTTGAAAGATTTATGGTGATTACTGCAACGATTAAAAGGTTAGGGAAAAGTCTGTCATTGTTTGAAAGGTACAAGGCCGCAGCTGCAATTATCCCTTTAAATAAATACTTATTAATATTTAGTAAATTTTATAAATATATTTTTATTTGAAAAAATAAAAATACCACATAATTGTTTTCTAAAATCATTTCGCAAATATAAATTACAAAATACTTCACACTTTACTAATATCAAGAGCAATAGCATTAACCCTCTGTATTTGGCCGTGCAATGATGATGGTCATGTCTTTGTAACTTCATCCTTGAGGTGTTAAATCTCAGCTTGCTTAACCTAGCAATCCGACTAGCACATAGAAGTGTGGTTCGACTCGTTCCATGAGCTCACCCTTTGTTAGCTCGTGAAGTTTTTTCATTGAAATTACATTTTTTACTCGTTATGATAAGCTAACTCACAGGAGAAAGTAGCTACTTGACTCACGCCCACAACTTGCCTCGAATGCGAGCCGAGTCAGCGAATGACTTGCCCTCCCCCCAGTTAATATCCATGCTTAGTTTGTACCAAATTTGACCTTCCCCAAATCAATATAATTTCAGGTAATTGTACTTCGTTATCTATAATTAGCCATATGCTTCTCTAATAACCTTACTATTTCCTGCTGCTACAATAGCACCCTTATCAATTTCTAAGGTTTCGCTTCGTGCACCATTTGCCACATATAGCCATTGGTTCTTACGAATTAGGCGGGCCATCAAACTTCTCATATAAATCAAAATTCATTTCGTTCTTACGAATGAAGAAGACAAAAAGGATTTTTTTTTTTTTTACTCTCGAAGTCCTCTTTCATTGTTAACTCCATGGCCGCAGCATCTTCAAGCCGCCACAAAATAGCCAATTGATCTGCTCAATCAACTCCTTAATCGTCGATGTGATTGTTGTAAGTGTTATGTCTTAAGTATAATCAACTTGGAATTGATACATATTTATGACAAGATCTATTATTTAATTGAATTAATATTCTAATAAATTAAATAATAAAATTTGTATATTCAAATCTTAGTAATTTGTTAATCACGAGAAGTTATGATTGTGAGATACAAATTATATATGACTGAATCTTAAAATGTCTGTGGTCGTATGTAATAACGAGATACAAATATCGTTATTATGGATAGACCATCACGTGTGACATTTCTTACTTGTGAAGTAAGTAGTTCATCTCACAAGTTAAAGTGTTAGACACTTAAATGTACACGTGAATGTTCTGTTATAGAACAAAATATTAGAGACCCGTTGAGAGATTCCATATGGATAACTATTTGAGTGTCAATAGTTAATTTCTAACGTTCAGTATTGGAATTAGTCATTTCACTTGATGTCATCATAGTACATTATATGATAACAATCATACTTTGGTGATATTGAATGTTGTTCTACCAATGGTCGTTAATACAACATCATTCGAGTATGTCAGAATCATATGAATGTTGTGAATGACCAATAGATGATTCGTCACTCTTAGATAGAAAGAGATCATGATCTATATTTCATTCAATTAAGTTAATAATGAAATCATTGTCAAGGTGTACTCATAAATCGATAAAAAAATTTCGAATTATATTGACTTAATAGTTGGATGAAAGATATGATCGATAATTGAGATTGACACATATCCATATCTCGTAATTGATCGGATTATATAGACAAAATGATTATAATTTCAAGATAAACAAACAAATTTGATTTTGTCATGCCACGTGACATTTCTCGTTACATGTATTGCCCTAACACATTGCTAATGTCAATTTGAGACTTGCAAAAAAGAATTTTTGAATTGGATCGAGACTTCCAATTAATTCTATCTACGGCCAATTCCTTACCTTGCCGGAACGGGAAAGGGCTCTCTTGCTTTGCTTGTTTGCTTTGTTCCTTATGGCACTGTGTCAAGTTCTCCTTTACGGATATGAATTGATGATAAATTAAAAGACGATATTTTAATTTATCAATTTTAATTATATTAAAATAATAATTCATTTCATTAGGCATCGTGATAAAAAACTTGATGGATCACACACACGAAAGGAGAACCAAAATAATAAAATTACAATTAATTAATTGGGTTGGTTGAATATGTCCGAATTGATTAATTCATGGACCAAATTTAATTAATTAGATTAATTAAATATCGGATCGGATTACGTTTAGGAGATATAGGCCAAGCCCACTTGGACTTATATTAATAAGTTATTAGGGTTTCAGAAATATTAAACATAACATAATTCATTATTTTGCTAACACAAGAAAAGATAATCATAATTTTCTCTCATTTGTATTCTTTGTGTAGATTTTCATTGGAGGTTGGACAATTGGACAGCTTTGAATTGTAGATTGTAATTGTTCGTGTTTTAATAATCAACAAAAGAGTTTGCATAATTCATCAAATGTATTATTCTAAACACTGATTATATCTAAATACAAAGCAAATTCGTGATAGGAATTGAAAAATTATTTATTTTCCACCGTGCATGATTAAGTAAATTATCAACAGTGATATTAGAGCATACTCTGTGTTTGTTAAAAATTGTTTTACATGTTTGATTTGAACAATTAAAAGTTGATTGTTGATTTTTTGTTTGTAGAAATTTAAAAAAAGAAAAAGAAAACAAAATTGAACGTCGAGGGCAATGGTCGCCGCAATGCCCACAAGCACAAGGTAGCCCACTCAATGCTCCGCCATTAGGCAGAAGCAACGATGACTGTCTCCGCTGCGCATTGTAGTCGCGACAGTCGTTGTTGCTGCAGTGGTGTGCACTGCTGCAATAAGTGCAGTAGCGCGAAGGCGGCAATAGGCTACCATTGTTTTACGTCGACGAGTTCCTGTCGCGTCAGTATATACAGTGTCTGCTACTATTGGTGCCGACAAAAAAAAGGGAAATTAGGGTTTTTTTTTTTTTTTTTTTTTTGTGTGAGGCGGATTGGAGGCGGGAGCTTTTGATGCAATTTTATGAATTGTAGGCACCCACATGCAATTATGAGGGTCAAGTAGCAAATTTATAACAAAAGACCCTCTTACAATTTTCGAAATTCAAGAACTTGTTCTTATTTTTAAATTTGGTCAAAATGCAATTTCAAAATGGTTTTGGATTTAATTATTAAAGAATTTCTAAAGGGTTTGACCCATTTAAAATTTTATCAAAATTGACTACTTCCAATATTTTCGTTAAAATTAGATTTTAACTTAAACATTAAAATTTGACCATAAATTGAATTTTATTTTATTTAAGAGTTTTATCTTAAGTTAAAATGTTAATTCAATTTGAATTAGAATTGGACGCTAATTTGATATTTAATTAAAATTTGATTTTAATTAAATTGTCTCATCCTAAATTTTTCTTGAAATTAGAGTTGGACTCTAATTTGACGTTTAATTAATTTTTTAATTAAATAAGTTTGCTATAATTTTTTGAAATTAAAATTGGACTCTAATTTGATATTTAATTAAAATTCACTTTTAATTAAATAAGTTCGCCCTAAATTTTGAACTTAGAGTTGGACTCTAATTTGATTTTAATTAAATAGTTATGTCCTGTAATTGTGGAATTGGAGTTGGGTATTTAATTAAATTTTGATTTTAATTAAATAAACCCGATAATTAAATTAATTGATTAATTTTATTAATTAATTATTTAATTGTTCCGATCAATTTGTCTAAATTAGTTTAGACGACATTAATTGTTAAAAACTTGAAACACGTTTGCATATAATATTAGATATTATATAGGAAATCATTTATATAATGAATGTTTTATTAGTGGATGATTACGAACTCGACCATGTGAATGTGTTGAATGGTTAGTTTTATTCATATTGTTTAATGGGCTTACGAACTCTTATTTATTTTGGGCTTGTGAGCCTGTTAGGATTTTATGGGTCTGCGTGTCAACTAGTATTGGATACACGTTGCGACTGGACTAATTAGAGATGCAAAAGAGGATGACACTATAGAGATGGAGCATAGTACGAATCAATGCAATACCCCATAGGAACTGACCATTAGTCTTTCTTATGGTTCAGAAAGACTAAATAGTATTCGTCCATATTATTATATGTATGTTTATTTGCATGTTATATGTATAATAAAATATATATATATAATTATTATGATGAGACATTTGCATGTAAAATCTCTCGTTAATAATATTAAGTCATATGTATATTCGCATTTCATCATTATAGTGAAAAATCAGAGTCCCCAATCAATCTCATTTTGTTGACTACACTCCAAGTTGGTATATTATGGACATGTTTAACACTATGAAATATTAAATATTTTTAAACGATGGGTTTGGTTTAACTAAAATTTATCTTTTGCTAAGTACGCTCAAGAAAATAATTTTTAGAGGCGTGTTAAGTTAACACATAAAATGTGTGAAGACAAAGAGTTGTTGTTTAATGATATGAGAGTTGTATGGAGATACAATTGATAACAGTATCTATCCAAATGTTTTATTAATGTTTGTTTAGTACACTCAATGCTTTAATATAACAAATGAAATCACAACCCATTGATAGTCAAGTATGAATTCCATAAATTTAAATGAGAATATCATAAATTTAAGTTAAATAGTGGGAGCATAATTAATTTAATAAAATACTATGTTAAATTAATTGACGCGTTATATATATTATTCTTTTACTTTTCGTCTTTTACTTTTATTGAATCATGAGGAACCATATGTATTTGATAGGCATACTGGATGCCAACAACCAAACCAAATTTTCTTTATTGACATCGCAATTTGAGAATTGTTCTCAAGTATGAGAAAATAGATCATGTCATTTAGTAGCCATTTCCAAAGACACCTGCTGATGGCTCGAGAAAAGAAGAAGTGGCTGCAATAATAAACACGGTAATGACGATAATATTGCAACATATGTGATATTTGTGACTATGTCACCTGAGTTACAAAAGTAATATGAGAGCATAGATGTTAACATATGATTTTTTATCCTAAGGTGTTGAACGATGAACAATCAAGTGTGGAAAGATATGAGATTTCCTAACAACTATACTAGTGCACAATGACAGAAAAATCTTCAGTCGGTGCTCGTGTACTGAAGATGTTGACTATATTAAGAAGCTATCTCAACTGAGTCCAGTCATGAACCATAAACTAAGTATAGACTTGGTTCTGCAGTCTCTACAAAAGAGTTATTCATACATAATTATGAATTTAACATGAATAAACTCAAATGTACTCTCATTGAGTGGTTAAACATGCTTAAGACCGTTAAACCCAATATCTAAATTTGTATTGGGAATATCTTAGTCATATATTCATCTATGGAAGTCTAAATGATACTTTAGGAAAGCAACCAAGATAACTAAGATAGTTAAAGCGAATAATGACAATACCAAATCTAATGACCCTTGTTATCATTTTGGAATGATAGGTCATTAGAAAGAAAAGTGCAAGACTATGTCTACTTCATTAATTTCTTGGATATTTGATATTAGATATAAATCCCATATGTGTATAAGTATGTAGAAAGTAAATAGAAGTACATCACTGCATAAGGAAGAAGTTGACGTACACGTTGAAAATGAGCAAATGTTGATGCATTGCCTGTAGAAGCATATTTATTGTCATTGCTTTTAGTCTTATTATTAGAATTAGAGAAATGTTACTTTGTACCCACCATTACCAGAGTATTAAATAAATTTCATGTTTGGACATGCATTATTAATATTAAAGACACTTGTTGTTCCTTTTTATTTTAATAAAATCTTAATGGTTATAGTAAATTAAAAAATGACATTTGTATTCTAAATATCGAGTATTCCATAATGAGTGTAGAAATTGAAAGGTACAAAATTGATCATCCGAATAACCTTATATCTAGCATTGCAGATTTGATCACATAAATGAGAATGCAATTCCAAAATTACATGGAGATGTATATGAGTCAAATAATTTTGAATCATTTGAGAAATTTGAAAAATGTCTGTTAGGCATGATGACCAAATTTTCTTTTACTTGAAAAGATAAAAAGATCTGCATAATTATTGGGTCTAATATATTGTGATGTATGTTGACCCATATCAATTAATGCTAGATGAAGTTTCTCTTATATCATCACGGAAATGGTCATATAAATTTGATGAAATTCAAGTATGAAACTCTTGAAATATTCGAGGGATTCAAGATAAAATTAGAGAAACAAATAAGTAAATGTATTCTCACACTAATACTTGATCAATGTGAAGATATCAAAAGGGGAGAATTTTAAATTATTTAAAAGAGAATGAGATTCTCTCGTAGTGGATTTCTTCACATACACTGTAACATAATGGTGTATCTGAAAGGATGAATAATACACTATTAAATATAGTGCAATTAATAACAAGTCTTGCAAACCTTCCAAAATCATTTTAGGGTCATGCATTGATTGCCACGTGCTACGCATTAAATCGTGTCACATCTAAGTCGGTCGACATAATTTCATACGAGTTATGGAGAGACGAAAGGTCCGACTTGTTTTATATGAAAGTTTGGGACTGCAACGTTTATGTGAAGCGCATTGAATCAGATGAACTTGAGAATAAATTTGATAAATACATATTTGTGGGATATTCAAAATAAATATTTGGATATCAATTCTATAATCACATTGAGAATAAAGTCTTCGTCTCACGACATGTCGTCTTCCTAGAGAAATATTTCTGATCTCACACCTATTGAGGGACATATCTTCTAGGATCGACATTATAGAAGGTACGAATCCATGATTGTTTAATCATGCATTACTAATCGAGAATGATGAACTTACCAATTACATAGAAATAAAGTCAAGTGTTGACTCAAAGAGATGGTAGGAGGTTATAGAATCTGAAACGAACTCAATGTATGAAAATAAGGTTTAGATCTAGGTCGACCCTTGGAATAAAATTCATAGGTTGTAAATGGGTTCGCAAGAAAAAAGTAGTTGTATATGGAAACATCCATACATACATGTAATGCCCCAAATCTACTACATATATTTTTTTATTAAAAATTTGGATTTGAAGTGTTACCCAAATCTTTCTTATTTAGTTTAGTTTGAATTTAAAATATAATATAAACATTGAAAGTTGATCGATAAATTTTAAATTCAACAATTTAAACAAGAAATTAAATATATAATCAAATCTTAAATACGAAAATGTTAAATTTATAAAATTTAATCCAACATGGGATATCAAAGTTCGAACAACCAAAACTACTAAAATAATATGCACGGAAAATTTACATAAAATTTATTCTTAAAATAAAATTTTGCAATAATCATTTCTAAATGTATTATTATTATTATTATTATTTCTACTTTAGCGATCTCATGAGTCTCAATTGGTCAATCTTTCATGCGTCCGCACGACTCGTTCTAATCTGAAATGTTATTATAAGAGTGAGTATTTTGAAAATACTAAGTAAAAATACGTGCATATTCTTATTAACATGATATAAATATAAAAATGATATAATATACCAACATGCTTAGATTTAAAGCAAACTGATCGCGATATCCAATAGTTCAAGGAATTTCTTAAGAATTCTCATATTCCGTAAGATTTAACATGTTGACCTAATTATCCACCCCGAATAATTTAACATAGAAATCGATCAGAATGCCTTAGAGTATTTCATGTCAAAATCTATAAAAATATCAAGTAAATAAGAATTTACTACTAGCACAAAGTATTCTTACCTCAATTTGATACCAAATAAATCTGAAAAAATGTTTATAGAGTAATATCAAAAAGAATTATTTCCAACAATGTTTGCATATATCGACGTAGGTAATATATATATATAATTTGTTTATTAATAAAATATAAAATTTAGAATACTTTCTTTCTATCAAAGTAACTTGAGTATAACTAGTCTAAAGATATTTATTTTTTAGCTCAATTTATACTATTTAACACGAGCTACAAAATGAGTATAATATTGATATATTTTTATCAACTTCTAAACTAATTAAATATTCGACCCAAATAATTTAAGATAAATTTTAAAAGTGCACGCAAGCAAATAAATCATTTATGTAAATAAGTGGGTCGAGTTAATCGTTTCAACTTTTGGACTTTAGTGTGACGACCAAGCTAGATATGAACTATTCTTTTTCTAAATGTCCAACCTTAAATTTAGTTCATACCCCATATGAAAATATATTTAAAAATCGGAGTGTTACAATACAAAAGGTTAGTATCAAAATGTTATAAACAAATATAAGAAGTTGGCTTTGATGAAACATTTTAGCACGTAGCCATGCTAAAGTCCATTTAAATTTTGCTTGCAATAGCTGCAAACTATAACTATGAGTTATGGCAAATGGATATCAAACTACATTCCTTAACATTAACTTACAAGAGGAAGTGTACGTGACACAATACGATGGTGCTGAATTCAAAGAAGCCGACAAAGTATGCAAGTTTGATCGATCCATATATGGATTGAAACAAGTTTCTTTGAACTGAAATCTTCAATTTGATGAGATGATCAAAATGTTTGATTTTATCAAAAATTGAAGACAAACTTTGTGTTCACAAGAAGATAGCGAGAGCATTATCGCATTCTCAATATTATATGTATGAGATGTATAATAGGAAACGACATTCTTGTATTTCAATTGTTGAAATTATGGTTGTTAAGTAATTTTTCATGATAGATATGGGAGAAGCAACACGATCCGTAAAGATGGATCTAGAAGATTGCTTAACTTATCCCAATTTATATAGATAAAATTTTGAGAAGTTATATGTAGAAAATGAACTCAGTATTCATGGATACACTAATGCTAACTTATAATCAAACTAGAATGATAGTATACCTCAATCAGGATATTGATATACTCTTTAAGTGATGTGTTGGAAGTGTTCTAAACAACAAATAACCATTAATTCAATAGCAAAAGACTTATACACCATTACTTTAAAAGTAACAAAGATTGTGGTATGAATCAAGAAGTTCATCGATGAATTTAGAGTAGTTCTTAATATTGTTGATCACATACTTTTGCATTGTGATAACAATTGAGTTATCATGCATGAATTAAGGTCTTTTCAATGATCCAAACATGTGTTAATGTAGTATTATCTCATTGAAAAGATAATACAATGAAATTACGTAAAGAAAGAACGAATTCCTACAAGTTATTAAATTGCAGATCCATTGATAAAGAGTTTTCGCAGAATAAACATGATCATCATGTAGACTCATATGGTATAAGATACACAAGTGAGTAGATCTAATGCAAGTGAGAGTTTGTAAGTGTTATGTCGTAGGTCCAATCAACTTTGGATATAAACAATTTTAATATATAATTGATACATGTTTACGGCAAAATTTATTATTTAATTGAATTAATATTTTAATAAATTAAATAATAGAATCCGTAAATTCAAATATTTGTATTTTGTTAAGCACAAATATCTGTGATTGCGAAATAGAAATTAAATATGACTGAATCTTAAATCGTTCGTGGTCGTATGTAATAACGATATATGGATAGACCATCACGTATGACATTTCTTACTTATGAAGAAAGTAACTCACCTTCCAAGTTAAAGTGTGGTGACACTTAAATGAACACGTTGATACTTTATTATAGAACAAAACATTGGAGACCCACTTGAGAGATTTCAAATGGATAACTATTTGAGTGTCAGTGATTAATCTCTAATGTTCGGTAGTGAAATTGGTCCTTTGACTTGAGGTCATCATAGTGCCTTATACGAGGACATTCATACATAGGTGATTTTAGATGTTACTCTACCAAGGGTCGCTAATACGACATCGTTCGAATATGTCAAGAATTATATGAAGGCTGTGAATAATCAATAGATGATTCATCAATCTTAGATAGTAAGAGATTATGATCTATATTTTATTCATTTAAGTTAATAATGAATTCATTGGCCAATGTGTACTCATAAGTCAAAAATAATTTTCAACTTATATTGACTTAATAGTGGAATGAAAGATATTATCGATAATTGAGATTGACACATATTCATATCTCGTAATTGATCGGATCATATGGACGAAAGAATTATAATTTCAAAGTAAATGAACAAGTTTGATTTAGTCATGTCACGTGACATTTTCCGTCACATGTATTGTCTTGACACATAACTAGATATCAATTTGGGACGACGAATGTAAATTGATGATAAATTAAAAAGCGGTATTTTTAAATTTTGATTAGATCAAAATAATAATTCACGTTGTTAGACATTAGAATAGGGAAATTGATGTGTCATACACAAAATGAGAACCCGAAGAATGAGATTCTAATTAATTAATTTACAAATGTTGTACAATTAATTAATTGAGTTGCTTGTTAATTGACACGAATTATTCATGGATCAAATTTAATTAATTGAATTAATTAGATATCAGATCAGGTTAAGTTTAATAGACAGGGCAAGCCCAATTGGGACTTATATTAATAAATCAGTAGGGGTTTCAGAAAAATTGAACAAAACACAATTCATTATATTGCTAGCACACGAAAATAGAAATCTTAGTTTTCTCCCATTCTTGTTCCTTGTGTGGAATTTCATTGGAGACTAGACAATTTGACTCTATTGATTGCAAATCGTGATTGCTCGTGTTCCAAGAATCAACAAATAATTTTGTATAATTCATTAAAAGTATTATTCTGAACACAATTTTTATCTAAATACAAAGCATGTCCGTGATGAGAATTGAAAAAAAAAAATATTGATTTTCTACTGTGCATGATTAAATAAATTCCCAAAAGTTTTTTCTTTGTACCAACTACATTATCAGGAAGGCTTATCGACATAGTTGTTCTAACCCACCACATCATAGTACGTCCCCACCACGGCATCATGATCTGTAGGATGTAGTTGATCTTTGATTCCTACTCTCTTAAAAGAGGGAACACACCAGTTACTATTCATTCGTGAAGCATTTTTCTTGCCCATTTTATCCATAGTCCATCCATTATCCATCCACTCACATTTTCTCTTCAAAACAAAAGGGTACTATAGACTTCCTCTTACTCCCAATTATTGACCGAGGAAAGACAAATGGAAGCACTCACACAATTGTTGACTGAAGAAAAATTAAAAAGGAAGCAACCACAATTGTTGACCCAATTTCCATGTGACCCATATTCGATTGATGAAACGAGTTGTATCAAAAAATCCACCTTAATAAAATATTAAAATCACCTAAAAATCCAATTTTTTTTTATCTCCAAATACAAATATGAGCAAAAAGAATAAAACTACTTACCATTAATAATTACCATCTAAAGTGATCAGTGTATGTTAAAAAAAAAAAAAAAAAATCTCCGTGCACCATAGATACATGGTGTCTCTGCACGAAGACATGGCATTGCGCGTACTACAGAGAATTTTTTTTCATTGATGTTTTGCGATGGTTCCACCTTAATAAAATATCAAAAGATCTCCCAACATAAAATATGAGCAAAAGAAATATATATATATATATATATATATATATATATATATATATAAAACATGGTAAGCCCAAGAAAAAAAATCAAATATTCAGAGACAATATGGTAGAATTGGAAAACAAAATGGTAAAGGTCGCGGGATGTCTCCGAATGTCACGGAGACATGGTGCCACGTCTCCGTGACATCCGGAGACATGGTGTCTCCGTTTGTCACGGAGAATAGGAGCCACGTCTCCGTGTTTTCGGAAAAATTTATGGTTAAAAAATTATTGAAAAGTTATGGTTTCAAGTATAAAGGGTAATTGACACACTACTCTATAATGTTTGCATGTTTTGTATAATATTTCCATAGCCTTTCATTTTGATTCAAAACCTCTTAAATCATCCAAATCTTAAAATGTATATTGTTACGTAAATGCTCTTACTTCACCTTCACGACTCATATTTTAAACATTAAAACTCTAGATTACAAAATATAAACGAATTTATATACATTATAGTTTTATAGAGATGTTGGGTGTGTTCGAGGCTCATTTTTATCGAGAACATAATTTATCACATTGATTTTTTTGAAAAATGTATGATTAAACAAGAAAATGTTTTAAATTTACTCGTAAAATTATTTAATTGAATAAACGTGTGATTGAAAATATATTTGAAGAAAAATAAGCTTTTAAAAAATGAAGATGATAGGGCATTATAAAAAAAACAATCATTGTTCATGTATAGGGAACCCCCCAGCGATAACACACATAGAGGGGGTTGGTGGGTAATTTTTTGCTTTTTTATTGAAGCAGGTCCCACGTGGGACCCATCTCATGTGAAAGAATGTAAGGGTTCACACCCAGGGTTGGTCCTATGATTTTCGAGACTTGAGGCGAACTACATAAATTGGGCCCTCTAGTCAGGCCGATCATGTGATTTTCAATATAGTCTATATGTGTGCCTGTGCAATTTGATTGTACAAGCTACAATAACCACTCATATAAATTGATCAAGCCACAAATATATAACTCGTCAAGACTTTAAACATTTTCAATATATTCAATATCAAGTTAAGGCAACTCATTGCTTACTTGAGAAATAAAATTTTGACGAAAATTATGGAATCATACCTTGAAAATTCCATCATCACATCTCACAAGCCTAAAATCAAAATTCACATTAACCACGGCACCAATACAAAGTCTTAAACTATGAAATTTATCCCTTTTAATCAATAAAAAGTTAAAAAAATGTTTTGCCATTATAAAATTAGTCAAATAATTGTCTAACACTGAAAAACACTTTGGACTAATCACAGTAAATTAGATCAATAAACTAAGTAATTGAACACGGAGGGGTTGCAATATGCATGAAAACTAAGTGAAAATGCAATTAACAGAAACTATAAAAGGGCAAGACTGCAATGTCAATGGAGGGGTTGCAAATTGTGATAGGCTTGAATTTAAACATAAACAAAAATGCACCCAATACAAGTGAAAATGTAGTGTCAGTGGATTGAAAATAAAAGGAACATACTCCATACTTGGGAGGCGAAATTGAGTGCATTTTAAATAAATAGCAGTTAACAGAAACTATAAAACAATAAAGAAAAATTGAAAGGTTTGTCAAGAAATGCTAACAAATACGTAAATTATAGAGTAAAATAGGAGAAGAGAGCAGAAGGTATTTATAGGTATGAACCTATCAAATTGGGTGGCTATGAAACTAACGGAAGTACCAATAGATGCACGGTACCGACCAATCGACGATCGATCTCGAAGAGCAACTTGCAATCTCCCGGGCAGCGCGATTAGGCTTCTTTTGTGAAAGAATGAAGCTTTCGAAGGGATGGAAAGGAAGTGAGGAAAACAAAGGGAAGGAGAGGGGAAAGACCAAAGTCTCGCGTCGGCGCGACGTGAAGAATTGGTTGGAGTTGAAAGGAAAGGAGATAGGCCGTCTTCCAAGACTCATTTAGTATTTAAAAAAAAAAAAACTGGACCAAAATTGAGGCCTCCTATTTTGGGCCGACCAAAAAAATGAGGCCCCTTCAGTCTTGGGCCTGAGGCGCGAGTCTCATCTGACTCGCCTTAAGGCCGGTCCTGTTCACACCCTATGATCCACCCCATGCGAGAGGGTGTAGGGGTTCACACCTTGTACATTTGGCTTAATTCATGAAATAATATTTTGAAATGTAATCAAAATATGATTTTATAGGCTATAGTTAGAATTGAAAACTTGTCTAGAACCATTTGATGCAATTCGAATCGAGTGGTTCCAAGTAAAATTGCTCACCCTTGCTATTGCCCCGGCATAAGTAGACAAAAATATAAAATAACATAAAAATTGGGATTGTAGCTGAAATTTTCTCAAAATTAAAAGCTCCATAGAAGTAGGGGTGTAAATGGATCGGATATGGATCGAATCTGCCTATATCCGATCTAACCCGATAAGAAAATTATTCGATCTGATCCGATAATCCAACAGATATTTGATTTGTTATGTTATCAGATATTCGGTCCGATAATCCAATCCGAAATTAATAAAAATTAGGAAAAAATGATTTTATGTTCATTAAAAATCTTGAACTAATTTGAGGCCCACCTATTTTTACTAGCAAGTCCAATAATGACTTCTATCATCATGATGTTCATTTTTAAATGAGAGATTCACTTCTAGTTTTCTATTGACATTCGACGTGGGATAATGTAAAATTGAATTTCAATTCTAAATAGAAATATTTTATTTCATTATTTTCATTAACAAATCAAAATATTTATTACATATTAATTATTAGTTTTTAAGTTATAAAATAAATTACAATAAT
Source organism: Fraxinus excelsior (assembly GCA_019097785.1). Lineage (NCBI taxonomy): Eukaryota > Viridiplantae > Streptophyta > Magnoliopsida > Lamiales > Oleaceae > Fraxinus > Fraxinus excelsior. Next base: position 5,441,534 of record CM032638.1, on the reverse strand, counting down.
AAATTTATTTAAGAAAAATATAGATCTTTATTTACTTTAAATTAGTAAACAAAAATTAAAAAAATCTATTATTTTTATAATATTTTACATTTATGTGTATGACTATTTAATTAATTTGACAATTGGTTTGATATTAATTTGACATTGGGTCGATTTTTAAAACATTGGTTGAAATCATTTTTTTTTCTTTCAAATTTTCCAATCCTTAAACATATTTAATAATTATAAAATTTTCAATTTTTTTATGTTTTGAATTTGATTACTTTTTTACTCTAAATTTATTTATTTTCTCATTTATTTATTTTAGTGACAAATAATATACCATAAAAATATTTTACTGGGTCCCTGTTTGACACCCATTAATTTCTCTTTCTCATTCTTCATTTCAACCACACATTCTTCAAATAAAATAATATTACACACAAATAAAAAAATTTCATCACTTTTCCACCACACATTCTCACATCAATCACTATTCTAAAATTTCTATTTATCTCAAAACGGGTTTCAAACAAGGACTGACTCCATTATATATAAAAAAATCGGGTCGGATTGACTTATATCCATATTTTATTTATTTAGTTAACGAATTATCGGATTCGGATCTTGATATGGTTATCGGATGGAGACCCTAAATTCATTTTCCATTAATTTCGTCGGATTCGGATCGAAATCAATCCAATGGCAGCCTACATGGAAGAAAAGAATTGAGGACGAAATTGATATTAACCTTAAATTAGAGACTGCGGTGCGAGTTATCTATAGTCAGAACCCTCTGTCTCCCACCCAATCTTCTCCTCGAAAACCCTTCCTCCGTTTTCACTCCCTTGTTGCGTTTCAATTCATCCCTTACTTTTCAGCGTCTTTCTCCCCCCTCTCTCAAATCAATTACAGAGCTTCATTTTCCTTGTTTAGAATCCTCATATCTCGTCAAATCTTTAGGTTAATTAATGGCTTCGATCAACAGATCCGCGAAAACTAGCCATAGCCCGCTCAATTTGAATGTCTTAACCGCCTCAACTGCAGATCCGGGGCAGGGGAACCCTCCGTCGAATAATTTATGGATAGGAAACGTTTCAGCTGAAGTGTCCGAGTCGGAGTTGAAGGCGCTTTTCGAGAAGCACGGAAAAGTGGATAGCCTGACTCTGTATCCCGGCCGGAACTACGCCTTTATGTACTTCAAGGACATCGAGGCTGCCAAAGCTGCAAAACAGAGCCTACAAGGATACGTCCTCCGTGGAATCCCGTTGAAAATCGAGTTCGCTAAATCGGTATGTATTTCATTGTTTTTATCGTGTTTTAGATCCTCTGGGTTTATAGTGTTCGATTTTAATAGAATTTTTACTGGTTTTGTTTGATAAATTGTTGTTTTTGTTTTGTATAAATACTGTTTCTCTATGGTTTAATATGAATGTATTGATTTTTTCTTTATAATTTCGGGCAACGACAGCGGAGTAAACAAGGCTGTAAAAATGAGGAATTTTCGTGAACCTGGTTATTCTTAAATGTATTTTGCGAAAATAGAAAGTTTTTGAAATTGTTGATGAGACTTTCAATAAAAAATTGGTAAGATGTATAATTTTTGCTTAAAATCAGAATAATGCCAACAATGTCCAAAATTTTACACAACAAAAAGAATTTAAGCTTTCCAAAAATTTGCCTGAACAGCTTTTTAAGATTCTGTTAGTTGAACTACGGAATTCGAAATAGAGACTAATGCTTTTAAAAAATGTAACGATGTTAAAAGGATTATAATTGATTTTCAGGAGTCATTATTTTCTCCTTGTGAAATCACCTTTTTGAGGTAATATTACTAGCTCCGTTTGATTCGCATTATCGGAGAATGAGAATGAAAAATATAGTCGTTATTGGGCCCACACAAGAGATAGAAATTCAAATTCGAAGGTTTGGTGTGATGTATAACGGTCATATTTTTCATTTTTAGTAGAAAAGAATGGGAAACAAACGGAGGCTTGTAGACATTTTAGATCTTTGTTTCGTGGTCAAACATGTCAGATACAAATTTCCTGGCAGAACACTGTTATTATTTTCCATAGCAGAAAGTGTATAATTATTTTCTACCAATATTCAATTGAATTTCAGAAACACAAGATGCACAAGCAGAAAGTGTATAATTATTTTCTACCAATATTCAATTGAATTTCAGAAACACAAGATGCACAAGTTCAAATCAGAACATTTTGTCCACGCAAAATTTAAAATGGGTCTGTATTGCTTTTGTGATCTGGTAAACAATGTATCTGGATTGGACACAGGAAATAACCTTTATATGTTTCCTCAAGATAGGTGTTATAGGTTCAAAATGTGCTTGTCTTTGTACAACAGCGTAGATGTTTTTGAAAAATAGTACACTTTAGCCCAGGACTTGTTTAAACGATTGAATATCAAATGTTCCGATTGAAAGAAAAACTGGACACAATGTAGTAATTTCTTCTAAACTCCCCCTTCTCTCAGTGAGAAAAGGCTGTAAATGAATTTTTATAGGTTTTGCAGTGTTGATTTCCTAATTAATCTTCACATTATGAATGGTTGAAATAATCCTGTGGGTAAAAATATTGCAGAAAATAGAAGTAAATAACGGAAAATATGTCAGAAAGATGTAGTCAGTCAGATGCGTTAACAAGTAAGCCTTTTAAGTTGGACATACTAACCATTTGATATATTCTCTTCTAACAAAGCACCCAGCACATCACAGGAATTGCCAGCTTAAGTTTTTGAAGTTTATGGTAGGAGACTACTAATAGCTTGAGTGGTATATTAAGTAATCTTGAGTAATAAACGAGGAAGGTTCTGGAAATAAATCTCGTGTGCTGATAAGTGTTAATTTTCTCACAGACATTACAGATTTGTTTTACAATTTTAGGACACTGAGGTTGGACAGGCACTGAAAACCAAATAGGGAGTTTTTTTAATTGAAATTTTGTGAACTTCTTTGAGTCTATTATTTACTGCTTAGCGAAGAGATGACGAGAATTTGTCCCCGGTGCTTACTCTGGAAAACTTGAGATGGCACTAGTGAATGACAAGATGGAATACTATTATTTAAACGAAATCTTTTCACTGTCTAGACCTGGAAATAATATAATGATTTTGAAATTCAATTAGTTATAAATGGTTTCTCCACAACTCAGATGAAGCTGAGGATTTATATTCCTTGAACTGCAGTCAATAGGTAAAAGTATATGTAAGAGAAGCACTAATAATTGGATGATAAAACAGAAAAATGCAATATTATTTGATATCCTCACTCTGGAAGCTATCGCCAATGCTATGAGGCCAGAATTGCCTTTTTGGAGATGCAAATGACATTTTAAAAAGTAAAAATAAAAGGGGTTTGACTATCAAAGGAATTTTACCATTTCCAAAACTGATGTCTCAAAACTCTTGCTATCCGTCATCCTCCTTTTCTCGAAGTCAATTCTTGCTTCAATATTTTAGATTTCACCTGCATCAGGATTATGCTTGAACTGTGCAAGGAGCACATATACAGTTTCTGAAGTTATCTTGCCTATCTTTTCCAATTCTCAACTTCCTGCTTTATGCCATTCATTTTTAGTAAATAGATCATTTAGTTAGTTACACGTGGATGTTTTGAACACAGGTGCTCGGACAGGTCTACATGTATGCCAGCACTTCATTATGAAGTGCGTAAACAAGTTCCTGAGAATAATGCCAAAGCAGAATGGTTAATAATATCAATGCTACAGTGATAGTTGATGGATTATATGTCATGACATCTTTATGTCTTAACAAGATGAGGGGCACTTTTGGTGTCCCTTTCAAAAAAAACTTCCAAAATGATTAATGTTTAAACTTGATACTATCCAAATGATTTTTTTAAGAAATGGAACTGAGAAACTCATTGAGCTAGCTCCTCAAATGGACTTTTAGAAGTCGGCCGCCCTGTGTATATTAATGAAATGGTTGCTTAACTTTTTCAGGCTATCCTACTATCGTGCCAAATGCTACATCAACCTGTCTAGCCCCTTCCCATTATATGTTTAGATGCATGTTGTATTGTTGCTTACAGATTTTTTGCTTTGCTCTGTTTCTTGAACTGTTGGCTTTATTTAATTGTATTCTTTTTGGGTTAGGTAAGTGAAAAAATCTCCACCTGTACAGATGGAAAGCACCTTGACTAAGCACTTCTGAAATTTCATCTTCTATGATTCTTTTGTTTTTACAAAGATAATTGCATAAAATGCTTTGAAGATTTGTTGATATTTGTTAGTTATTTCATTAAACTTGATATGTTCTGTTTATCGTTGGTATAACTTCCATTTTCTTTGAAATCTTTACACATGGTATTTGCAGGCTAAACCATGCAAGAGTTTGTGGGTGGCTGGTATCAGCCAATCTGTCTCTAAAGAAGAACTGGAGAAGGAGTTCTCGAGATTTGGTAAAATCCAGGAGTTTAAGTTTCTCAGGGACCGAAGCACGGCATATGTTAATTATATCCGATTGGAAGATGCTTCTCAAGCATTGAAAAGTATGAATGGGAAACAAATCGGCGGTGATCAGATTCGTGTGGATTTTCTTAGGTCACATTCTTCTAGAAGAGTAAGTTGCTACCACTGCAGATATGTTCTGTGAATATGTCAAACTAAATTTAATGATTACTTGCACAAGGAATGATCCATTAAATTCTGGCTATTGGGATGGTTGCAGTCCTTTCTTTATTCATTTCCTCCATACTGGATCATTTTTAAGTTTTAATCTTTTCTTTAGCCCTTGTTTGGTGTGGATTTAAGTCAGATTTTTAGTAGATTTTGATAAAAAGTTGAAACGTGTGGTTGAAAAGTTGTGGAATCCATGAAATGTGTGATTAAAATTAATTGTCGACTTTGACTTAGATTAAAATTTAGATTTTAATTTGAACCAAATGGGAGCATAATTTCTCTCTGCTGTCTTTATGCTTGCAGGAGTTCCTGTTACCTGGTTTATTTTGCTATTCTCCTGATATAAATTATTGTTAATATCTGAATCTTACAGGAGCCAAGTTCAGATGCAAGAGAAGGCACATTCCCTAGCAGAAACATGGGGCCGTGGATGGCGCAAGATTCCATGCAAAACTACAATGAGCCCAACCTAATTGGGTCCATGTCAGAACATGTAATCTATAACTTCCTTGATATTAATTTTATTTTGAGATTTTTTCATCTCTGGTTATCTTACTTGAGATCTATTTTAATTAATGAGAATATGAGCAATTGATATTCTCTCCTGCTACTAGTTGCTCTTGGCTGCAAGTACGTATACGTGTGGGTGATCCATATAGATCTTATGATTTTTTTTAGTTGAAAATATCCAAAGTGCAGCTGGCTCTTCTTTTACTTGGAAATGCCCATATAGATCTCATGTTAACACCTCCTGTTATCCTTACTATTATCTTAACATCTCCAGTTTGATTATTCCTCCAGATATTTTTTTTTTTGTTTTAAACAGCTGTTCTTGTATTTGTTGCAGCAATTCCTTTCTCCAGGAGCTCGACAAGGAGACTTACAACTTACTAAAGTCCTATGGGTAAGTCACCCTCCTTCTGTTATTCTTGAAGAAGAAATGCTTCACAATGCCATGATACTATTTGGGGAGATTGAGTGGATAAAGATACTCCCCGAGAGGCACTGTGCCTTTGTTGCATTTAGAAGCGTTGAAGAGGCTAGACGTGCGAAAGAGGGATTGGAAGGCAAGCTCTTTAATGATCCCAGGATTTCAATTGAGTATTCACGAAGTGAACCATTACCTGGAAAAAATTACATCAGTCATCATCCTGGAATGAAAAAGCCTGTTCATGACCTTCCATTTCCACCTGTTCAGATGGACGTTCTTCGTCACAACCTCCCAATCTTAGCCAATAACAATCCTGGACATCTAGCATCCCTCGGAATTCGTGGACCTGATATATATACAAGACCCTTGGGTCCTCACACTACCTTTGAGCCTACACTTACGCATCCAGAGTTTGTTGACGTGGCAGATTTTCATAAATTGCAGAATCCTAGTCCCCATGCTCTGACTGGTGGACCAAATTGGAGAAGATTGTCTCCCACTCCTGGGTTTGTCCCTTCTCCTTCAGCAGTTTTAAAACCATCAAATAGATCTACTTCTGATTCATGGGACGTGTTTGATGCTAGTCAGCTTCAAAGAGAATCGAAAAGATCAAGGGTTGATGTCCCTTTCCCTGCTTATGATACTTCTTTTCCACTTAAAAGAACAGAACGAGGAGGGTCGGATGAGCAATACGCGATGGGTAAACTAGGTGCTGGTGGAGCATCTGGTTCTTCCGGAAGGGTCACAACTAGTGGACTTGGACAGCGCCATACTGAGAGTGATTACATATGGCGTGGAATCATTGCAAAGGGTGGATCACCTGTCTGTCATGCTCGCTGTGTTCCTATAGGAGAATGGGTTGGTTCTAAGATGTAAGTATGGTTTTGCATGAGTTAATAAATTCTTGATAAAGGTATAGTTTTCATGTAGAAGAAAGGATTGCATCGTCTAACTTAAAAGTGAAATTCAGACAGTTTTTAAGTTTTTACTTGCAACTAATGTGTGTAAAAATCTGATTTCATCCCTCACTCAGTTTTCCCAGTCTTAGATTCTGTTTGTTAGATGTGTCACTCTTATCATCCATCTAAAAATACTGCCCTCCGAGTTTGTTGTTTCCATGAGCAATCATATTGTTATCTGATATAAAATTTTGGTGCGATCAGTATATTTTTGGTGATGATTGAAAAAAAGTGAGAGGGTTATTTCTTCAAATCAAGGGAGTATAATATTCCTTGTCTTGAATCAGGCCCGACTGAGTGGTAGAAGCTCTGAATTTTTAGTATTAAATGAATGCTTAGTTTTCTTGAGATATTGTAATTTTTAAGAATATATTTACTACTAAAATACTTATGTGTTGTTCTTTTTAAGATACATCTATACTGTTCTTTTTGTTCTTTGGAAATGCTTGTACACTTTTGAACAATTATGTGTATATATATAGTGTCTACACAAATTAAAACAATTTTTCTGGATTTGGTAAGGTATTGTATCGATTGTTAATGTTAGAATCTCTGTTTTATATGTATATTTTTTGGTTTTGCAGTCCTGAAGTGATTAATTGCTCTGCAAGAACTGGATTGGATATGCTAAGCAAACACTACGATGATGCCATTGGATTTAACATAGTGTTCTTCTTGCCCGACAGCGAAGAGGATTTTGCATCTTATACAGAGTTTCTGAGATATCTGGGCTCCAAAGACAGGGCAGGTGTTGCAAAATTTGATGATGGCACCACTTTGTTTTTAGTGCCTCCATCTGATTTCCTTTCTAATGTTCTTAAAGTTGCTGGCCCCAAACGTCTTTATGGAGTAGTATTAAAGTTTCCTCAAGTTGAAGCGGGCATATCATCCATGAACTCCCAGTTGCTTCATCCTCCATATATGGATTCACAACAAGCAACTTCCTTGCACACTGGATATACTATGATACCCCAGGAGAAAAGGGTTGTCGAAAAGGACTATCCTAGGGGTTTTAATGAAGATTCAGAAGTTCCTGCAAATACATCTGTTCCGTTGACAAGTAATTCTTTTGCTGTACGATCTGTTCCGCCAATTAATGCTGCGGCAGCATCCCCAGCCGGAGTATCTTTGACACCTGAACTTATTGCTACTCTTGCATCTTTTCTACCTGCCAATAATAGTTCTTATTCAGAAAGTGCACCATTACCTGTAACATCCTCTAAGCAAGGGGAGTCTACATCAAAAGTTGCTGGTGTTCGTGATACTGAGATGGCACATTGGACACACGAACATCAGTCCTTAGAGCAAACAGGTCGTCTTGTGCAACAGCTAGGTAGCCAATTCACCAGTCACTCACAACTCACTCCTCAAGCACAGCCTGCATCTGTAGTATCAAATATGCAAAACCCTTTTCATCAAGGGGCAACAGATTATAGCCAAATGCATGGTGGCAACATGAATTTTCCACCTCAAGGGAATGTTGCATCTAGACCATTGGTCTCTGTCCTTCCTTCTCAAAGTGGATCAGTTGGGGTACCGGAGGTTGATCTACAGTATCAACCAGGAAGTTCTCAGGATGCTTTGATGGGCCACAGGGTGGATCATGGAACTGATGCTCTAAGGTTGTATAATACTTCAGCAGTTCAGCAACACATGTATCCCGTTCCATTATCCAATCAGGTTCAGGACACCAGCGTTTCCCAGTCGCATTTGATGCCACAGGCTTCTCAAGTTGAGCACACAAATCAAGTTCAGCAACTTCAGTCTGCTCCTTATGCGGTGGCTCAGGGAAGCGCTGAATCTGAGGCTGATAAAAATGAGCGCTACAAGTCAACATTGTTATTTGCAGCCAATCTTCTTGCTCGGATACACCAGCAACCAGGTAATCAAGCTGGGCCAGGTGCAGGGAATCAATAAAAAGATATTCTTCATCGGGTAAGTGCACTTTCTTTGGTTAGTTTGCTATTTTGCTAATTTATGGCAATGTTTCTGATAAATTACTTGCATAAATTGCACATCTGCCATGATCTTTATTTGTCGTTTCTTCTTCATCTTCCATGCTCAATTAATTGGGTGTTTGATAGATTTTAATAGAATAGAGGGGCTAGAATGGTAATATGAATACTGTTGACAAATTTTCTACAAGGTCATGATTTTTTTCTGAGATATTTAACATTCTGTTGCGGTGGTCTAAAACAGGTTATGGGGAGGGACTTGGGTTGATTCATAACAAAAGAGTAAAATTTAAATTTCCAAATCAGTGGAAGGTATGGTTATGGTATCTAACAATAGTAATTTGGTGTTTTCAAGTGAGTTAGAAAGTCCTTTTGGAATTCAAAGAGGCCCAAGTTCAGGGGGTTGTAATGCCTGCTTTTATGTTGTGGGGATGACCACTAGTGATTGAATGTTGAGCTGAACATTGTTCTTTGGAGTTTTGAATAGTGAGGTGATTAGTTGAATATGCAACACCTTTTATAGGTCTTACAAATTTACTAGTTCAATCCAAGTGAAGATAGGATGTTAGCTGGACGAAATGGTCAGAGGGCTAGAAGTTATGTCTTGGTTTCCATAATTCTTTAGGCAAATAATGTTATGATCCTGGTCGTCCCAGCATTCCTTCAATTGTGGGTCTAACACTCTTAACTGGCCATTGATTAAAACTACTTGTCATCCTCTAATGATCAAGCGTCAATTCAACGGGTCTGGATAAGTGTCTTAAATCATCTAGAAGTGGAACTTACACAATTTGTTGTAAGCTAACCATGGCATTCTCTGGGATGTGCATGTGAAGTTTTGCAATCATCGTGTCCACTGTCTAGTTTACTTGCTGCTTCACATCTACATTGTTTGGAGAGCACCAATGATTAACTTTCATGGAGGCTGTGTCTATCATATGGATAATATATTGTGCATGTGATATTCTATTTGCAGATCACATGTGCATCATTCAACAATATTGATGACTTAGATCTAGTTTATTACATCTGCCTGTGAATGTTCTGAGGCTTGATTGGTTAAGAATTCATTGAGCTCTGTACAATCTATATTTTTTCCTTATTTTCCATGGGATGGGGATTGTGATAACACGCACACTTACTGTGGTACTCTAGTTGTCAGTTAACTGTAGTATCTGTTAAACTTATATGCATGTTAAGATTTTAAATATCTGTAACTTGATAAACAGAAAGCTAGGAAGATAGTATTGTTATGGAAAGTATGCTTTAATACCTCTTAAGCATGATGTAGGAGGAAAAGCAAAGACCACAATTGAACTACATAGAAACTTTATACAAGTTACAATATTATCTTTGTTACTGGAGTTGTGCATTGTTAGTTTTGCGTCACACATGGGTAACTTTCATGAAGCACCACTGAGTCAAATCAAATTTTTACTATAATTTCCTTTTACAAGTGACTATCCTTATCTGGTGGTATCTTGAAGTTGTTCTACTTCTACCCTTGTCTAAAATTTAGTTTATATCCATGGATGGACGTGTCTGGTGCACGTGTATCTTTGGGAATAAATTTTTCGATTCCATGACAATGCCCATCTCTTTTGTCAGGATAATATTCTGGGATGACCGTTAGAAATTAAATATTAATATTAGTTTTATAAGACATAGAATCGAATTATCTACTGCTAAGCAGTTTCTGTTAGCAAGATCCTGATTACTGAATTAGGTGCAACTTCATGGATTTAGTTCTTGTAGGCTGCAGTAGTGTTTCGGGGGTGGTGGTTGCATTGGGACTGTTCTTGGTAACATCTGAAATGAGCATTAATGTGTTAGTAGGCGAAGGGTTTCCAAGGACTGCTCTAAATGGGTGATTTATGGGGTATGGACATTTGTAGGATGAGGATATGTTTTTTTAGAGTTGCCTGATGTTTTGATTTGTTTATTTGACTGTGCATAATACTTAATATTTGAAGTGTTGTATAGATCATCTCTATATTTGTGATAATTTATCCAAACTGCACACTAGTCTGCGTTTCTTGAAAATATACTTTGTTACTTCCCTTCTGCTAATATGACAGCTGCATATTCGGCATGCTCCTTCGTTTTTTTGAGCATTATCCTACATTTTCTTGCAGTTTTTTAAGGTTATTAGTTATTCCTAGGTGAGTTTTATTAGCCTATTCAGTTTGTAACTTAAATTTGTAATTGTGCTTTACATACGTTTCCCCCCCTAAAGGTTGAAAATTTGCTCAAATGATATTAAATTCATTCTACGGGAATAGTCAAAATGTGATCAAGGTATAACCAAGTAATATAATGAATTGGTACTACAAGATGCCATTGAAGTATACAAACCGAGATACTTACCTTAACAATAGGGTGAATTCTTTATATATTTGAAGATCATCGATCTGGGAAGTTAGTGACAAGTTAATACTAGGTGATTTATACCAAACTAGCGAATACAAGTGGAGGTTAGGTTGTTTGTAGTCAACAAATCAAACTTTTCTAGTAGTTATTCCCTAGGAAAAAAATCCATTCCTATCTTTTAACCTATCAAAACTAATTAATCGAGGCTTTTTATTCATGAAGAGTTCGATCTTGGCTTAGAATGAACGTTGGTGGCATGCTCAACACACGCAAGTCGGATGAGAAGTGTTTCTAGTGACAGACGGGTGAGTAACGTGTAAAAACCAACCCACCCTTCGTGTGGATGGCAAGCAGGCCAATATTCCTTGGTTTTACAAGCTATGTTTCTATCTACTATAATCTAAAAATAATCAAGTTATTAATGATTTGACAAAATCAAGAAATCACCCTTCACACATGAAATTATATAATCTACTTAACCATTCACTTCCCTGTTGTGTGAATGGATGATCAAACAGTTGCAACTTTTCTAAGCGAAGTCATTGATATCAAAATGTACCTCGCAATTTTGGAACAACTTCAGGGGCCATAATCTGATAATTACATCAAAAACAAATTTTTGGATACAAGATCATATCATTTGAGTTCTGGTTTTTGATAAACGTGTCATCTGTGAATACGAGTTTAAACTTTGCCCACAATAATTACTCAGATATCGTGATTAATGCAATTCAAATTTATTATATAGAATTTACGAATGTTATTGCCTTTCAAATGAAGAAGTCAAGTTCAACTATCCTTGCGATTTTAAATCTTGATATTATTTAACGTGACTGATATGGACCTAGATTGCGAATTTTATGGGATGATAGTTAACTGCATTTTGCGATCCTGAAGTCGGTGTCTATTCTCTCTACAAGCAACTGTAGATGATTGCAGGGTTCCCTCTCGAATTCTTAAATGTACACTCTTGAATAGCGCTGTCTCAAACTCGTATGTTTCATGGGTTTAGATTAGAATGTATGAAATTGAATTGAGTAGGTATACAAACTATAATAAGGTCCTCTTGAGAACTATTTGGGTCTAAACTGGACGAAAACCGAAAATGTTAGATATCCGGTGGCACGGAGGGAAATGCTAGGATTATTTAATTAATACTTTATAAAATAACAAAACATTCTCCTTTATTCCGTGCTATACGTGCTTAACATTAACAACAGAAGGACGTAAGAAACTGGGGAACAAAATCCGTCTGGAAAATAACACTTTGAAATTGTACAATCTTGTTCTTCTACGTATGATGGATCTCTAGCTTAATTAATTTAGTTTTAAATCCAACTTTTTAGTGTTGATGGATTTTGGGTTTCAAACTGTAAAGAATACAACTATAACTTTGCCCATTTGTGCTTCGTGCAGGTCACTAGAGATGCAGAACTGACTTGAAAAAAATATTCAACTAATTTTCTGTTAAGTATAATTGATTCGAATTATAGAAAGTATAGGTTGTTCGGTCGCACAAACTCCTCGAGTGGTTGCCTTTTAAATAAGTACGTCTGGGGAAATAATTTGTGCAATTTTTATGTGCCTAATCAAGTTGAGTTCCGACAAATATTGAAGCATGAAAAGTGAGTTACGGTTTAGGAAATCTAATTTCGTGTGTTGCGCTGTGGGGATAAGAATTGTCTGGCGCAGATTTGAAGTTTGGGACTTTTTCGTATAAAAATCAATAAAGGTCCTGCGTTACTGGTGATTTCTGATTTCTTTCGAGTTCTTGCTCTCTTTCCTTACCGATCAATAAATTTCTACATAATGGTTATAAAATTAGACCAGCCCCTGATTGAAAATGGAGGATTATGAACAAATAAATTATAAATTTACTAAAAATATGAAAAGCCTTGCTTGCTGGTGTTTTGAAATTGTATAAATGGCTGGTACAATGCATAATCAGTGCGCACGAGTATACTTCGTTTTCTAGAATCTGAAAAGTAATTGAACAGTAGTTAAATTTAGACGTTTTTTTTTTATTTTTTTTATTATTCTCCTTCGCTATTTCAAAACCAGTACTTACAAAGTTTTATTCTTGCTTTGAAGTTTCTGGCGAATAATAAATTTTATATTAATAAAAAAAAATGTGATCATTCAATCGTTATTATTTGTCTAAAAATGAATATCCTAATGTGTAGGTGTGTGACCGGTCTATTCGGGAGGCATCAACGGGAGTCAAGTCGCATGCGTAAATTGGCAAGATTATTTTAGGCTGCAATTAATGTTTTCCTAATCACCCCTTGTTTTTTTAGTCGTATTTTATCGACAGTTTCGTTCTTTTGTTTATTCTCTCCTTATGATATGGACAAATCCAAATTGACTCCACTTGGATTGCAAAATTGACTAATTACCCTTGGTGATCATTTGTTAAACTGTACTAAATGGGGAACAAAGAAATTATGTGTCGACTGAAGTGATTTTCTAGAAGAATATAACAATTTTGCATCTCGATTGGCTTGGTTTACTTCGTTGCCTCACCCACTGGTGGATCCAGCACTTGACGAGCATCAACGGTCGCCTTAGTTGGGTCCGTTGGAACTTTGGAATTCTAACCTCGTTCAAAAATGAATGGAGACTCGTGCTGATCAATGGGACAACGGGCTGGACAGCTTACCGGAGGAAAAGAAGACCACCAGTTGTTTGAAGATTGCTTCGGAAAAACTAAAGTGGTGGCTTCCACTGGCGTGAAGAAGGTTAGAGAAGGAACAGCTGTAGGCCTGTAATGGAACAAGCAAAAATACCAAAAAACCACTAACAAACCTAGGGATGGCAATGAGTCGAGCCCAAGTCCCAAAAAAAAAAAAAGCTCAGGCTCGACTTGAGTTTTTTTTGGCCCGAGCCGAGCCCAGCCAAGTCGACTCCTTAGATATGAAAAAAAATAAGGTTTGGTCCGAGCTTTCGGTTCGAGCCAAGCCTGAGCTGGCTCGGTTTTTTTTGTTTTTTTAATGTCAAATTTACATTTTTTACTTAAAAAATTTAAAATTTGTGCGGTTTATACGTATTATAAATTAAAGAAAAAAACTCGGGCTCGACACGACCTTTTTGTGCTGAGCTTTTTTGGGCTCGAGTCGAGCCGAGCAAAGTCCGGCCAAAAAAATGAGGCTCGACCCGAGCCTCGGCTTGAGTTTTTTTCGAGCCGAGTCCGAGCCGGCGAGCTTTTTTGTCATCCCTAAACAAACCTTGATTTCAGCCTCGATGCATGCTTCTAGGATTTGTTCCTCTGTTTGATTGATTTGATGGGTCTCATTTAATTTGATTTAATTATGTTTATCTATCTATGTAAAATATTAACATTTTTAATAATTTATTTAAAAAGATAATTTATATTTTGGCTTTTGTTAATGTCTTTCTGTTCTTGTTTGTTTTTACGTTATTCCTTTGGATTTAAATTTTTATGTTGACAAATATTTTTGGGTTTGACAAGTCAATTGAAGAATATTCTTCATACGATTGTGCTATATGTATTAAAAAATTTTCCTCTTATATTGGGTGGACGCTCGACGGTCGGCTACTCTCATCGCCCTAACTAGATCTACTGCCTGTATCCGCCATTGGCCTCAACCCTTCGATGCCCTTTTAAGAACAGCAGAGATGTAATATTTTGTCTCGCTTTAATGTTGCATGGTCAATCATGTATTGAACTTTGAACTTTACAAAATTTAAATTCAACATTTCTTTCTTTTAAAAAAAAAAAAAAAAAAAAATTGAACTAGAGAAATTTGGACGCGGAAGAAAAATGAAGTTTTAACTTAAGTTTTGAATATTACGTACATTTTATTTGTTTGTATATCTCAAAACATTTATAAAAAGTATAGGTAGTTTAGACCTTTTAGTTGTTGCATTAGTTGATTTAGATCGACTCTAATATTGTCACAACTTTAGTTTTTGCCTCTTGAAACAGTTACTTTATCTTGTAATCCTTCCTTTTTTTGCCAAATATGGCATCTTCGAGTGGTTCCTCGAGTAGCCGTCTTAAGCATGTCAATCTACCCTCGTCCTTCCTTTTTGGAATTGTCGTGAAGGAGTAAAATCTTTTGAGGCCCATTTTGTTGTCGTATTTGGTGTTAAGGGAAAATTTGTCCCGATGCTTCATATCTCTAGGGGCTTGATTTGTCGAATTATTTATGGTCCTCGGTTCAGACACGGTTAGCATACTTATTTCTCCTCCATTGGGTGTTGCCTCGTCCTATGGTGAAGTGACATGGGCAGCGTTGTTACATCGGACATTGTCCTAGGAGGGTTGTAGGAGGATTAGAGGTTAGTCGGTTGCTTCATAAATAAATACATTGAGACTCTCTGAGATTGTGAACAGATTAAGGGTCTGTCTGGCACAACTTCTTTTCCAATTTGAGCAATTAATTGACCGTTGCTGCCTGCAAAATGGGTCCCAGTGTAGCATCAAAATTTGACTGTTTAAAAATGAAGTACCTAAAATGGGTTTCTATCATGCAAACATGAATTGAAGAGCTTGGGTAAAAAGATCATCCTGCCATAAATTTGTCCAAAATTGCGGCTGATGTGTCAGATATTCTGCAAAAAGTATGATTTTTGTGAAAAGTAATGGTCCAAATTGTGATTTTAAATGCGTTTAGACGGACCCTAAGAAACCCTCATTGTTTTAAGCGATGTTAGCCTTCTTCATATACGGATGATGTGGTGCAAGGCATGACATGGATACAATCTTATGTGGCATCCATGTCAATTCCACGTCAGAAATAAGCACGACACATTATGACTTGATTCATAAAGAGTTAAAAAGTATATGATCTTCGGAAAAAAAAAAATGCGTATATAAGCAAAACTCGACGCCTCTCCGTCATTGTGGTTTATGACACATTTCTCAACAAAGGGTTCAAATTAAACATTTTTCACTTGTTGCAAATCTAGAGTTGATTTTTGATATATTTTTTTTTTTTTTTTTTTTTTTTGGTAATTTCAGTGAAAAGTAATTTTGTAATTTTTGCATTAGGGTTCTATTTGGTAAAAATAAAAACTAAATTGTTGTTTGTGTATTTTCATGTTTTATCGTCTTCATAAGAAATTATATTTTGTATTGCTTCGTATATATATATCCGCAACATCTCTATTAGACATCACGTTACAAGTTAGATTTTTCAATACATTATATTCTTTAAAAATAATTTAATGCAACTATATCCACATCTAAACAATCTCGATTAACATCGTAAAAAAAATTTATCCCTTTTTCTCTAGCGGAACAAACATTGAACATTAATTTCCAATGAAAAAACTTTACAAATTTGTTCCTCGATTTCAACCACAGATTCTATCAATAAAATAATATTACACATAAATTCAAAAAATTTCCTTACTTTTTAATCACACATTTTTCCATCAATCACTATTTCAAATCAAATTCTTTTCCAAAATGAGTGTCAAATACGATTACCTCTAGTGGGGCCATGTCAGTCCATACCAAATGAGAAACCCGTCCTTTTTTTTAATACTTAAATGTTTATCTTCGGCGACTAATCGGGAGATCTACGTTTTAACCCCTCAAGACGTAGACCAGGTAAATCTCGAGATGTGCCCTAAACTGGCAAATTATAGTCATGTTTTAATTTAATTTGAATTAATGTCAATAATTAATTTTAATCAAATATTTTATGAAATTCGTAATTTTGCAATCATATATTTTATTAATTTTTATCAAAATTTTAATTTTCATCAAACATGAACATAGTAAAAATTAATAAAATATAAAATTGAATAATTGATAAAAATTGTGATTACAAATTATTAAGCCTATATTTGGTACATATTAAAATTTTCATTCTTATTTTTCTACTCATTTTCAGCTACAGATTTTTTCAATAAAATAATATTTTTTATCATATTAATAATTTTTCCTTCTTTTTCAAGCACACATTCTCCATCAATCTACTATTTCATAATACAAATTATTCAAAATAACGTGGCTCAAACAAACCCTAAAAATGAAATTTGACTTATTAAAAAGTTTATCAAAAAGTAATTAATGACTTTCTTTTATTATTACACACAGTCAAGCCACACAAGCGTCTCTGTGTATGTATATATGTATCTATTTGTATCCCTCTTACATATATCGTTTCTTTGAAGCTTGGTATATTTCTCTCTCTATCCATCTGACCATGTGAGATGTGACTTACATGGCTACTCCTTCGCATGTGAAACATTTTGAATTCTTTTTATCCTTCTTATAGAGATCCAATCTCATATCAGAATTCCGAAAACAATCAAAAGAAAAATTCTGACTGTAAGTTTTTATTTTTATTTTTATTTTTTTTTATGTGAGTTTATATATGGACGTATTTGCTTTACTCTGTTTTTAGTTTTTTTATGTGATGACAATGCTCTGTTTTTTTAAAGCTCATTGAATAATAAGATCTTTGTTTCGATTTTATTTTGTTTTCATTTTTCATTTTCTTGTACTGAATCTAATATTTCCTCTTTAGATCCAGCACTTTTTTTTTTTTAAATTAATAAGAAAAAGATTAACCTTTAGGGTTTTGCTTTAATGATTTGTTTGTGTACAATTCAGGAATTAAGTCTGTTGGTAATTAATTTCAAGTTTTGCTGTGTCTTAGGGTTCAAAATATCATTACAACTTGTTGAGGAGCCTTCTGGAAGTAAAAAAAACATTGTTCTTGATGGATAAAGATAAGTCTTCTAACCATGGCACTGGGAGTTTACTGCCTCCATCAAGGAGGTTCTCTGTTTTTTCTCCGCCTGGTAGTGGTTATAATGCAAAGTCTGAGCAAATGGGATCATCAAATTTGCCTCCACTAGGTCCAGGGAATTCATCAGAGCAGGGTCATTTTGGTCATGGGATGCAGTTAGATGATATAAGCCGAATGCCCGATAACCCACCTAAGAATCTGGGACACCGACGTGCTCACTCAGAGATTCTTACCCTTCCTGATGATATTAGCTTTGATAGTGATCTTGGTGTTGTGGGAGAATTTGATGGGCCATCATTGTCCGATGAGACCCAAGAAGACCTGTTATCACTGTATCTTGACATGGATAAGTTCAATTCAACATCTGGCACTTCTGCAGTCCAAGTGGGTGAATCATCTAATTCCCCAGTGTTGAAGTCTGGTTCCTTAGCCAACCCTTCAACTGATAATGAGGCTCTTACTGTAAGCGAGAAGCCAAGAGTTAGGCATCAGCATAGCCAATCCATGGATGGGTCTATCAAGCCAGAGATGCTCATGTCGGGTTCAGAAGAGCCATCTCTATCCGAATCAAAGAAAGCTGTATCTGCAGCTAAGCTTGCTGAGCTTGCTCTTGTTGATCCAAAACGAGCTAAGAGGTAAGGTTTTTGCTTGAGGCTATAAATATATTCACATGATGCCTTTTAGTTTTTCTGGTTCTTGTTCGTACTTTGGCCTATTACTTTGCTGAAGCATTAAATTTGTCGTCTACATTTTTGTCGGCTTCTGTTTATCACCCGATATAGGAACTCATCAAACAAATGACAATGCATGACCCAATACACAGGGATGAAATTTTGTCTTCAATTCTTGGATGTATTCTGTTGACAGCCCATGTACATAGAACATGGCAACTAGAGTATCATGGCATGGCCGTGTTATTTTTCTCATATCTGTCTGAATCTGTAACGTTGCCGGTGGGTTTGGTGACCTCATGGATTGGATTATCCAGAAGGCTGCTTCCTGTTTTGGGACTTGTATGTCCATTCCGATTGTTACAGAAATGGTCTGGAGATACAGAAATGGAGGGGAGAGAAAATCAATAGATTTAATCTAAATGGTTATTTGTTGGGCAAATTTGGAAAATTATGGAGGTCAGAATGTTATATATTGTGCCAATTCAAACCAGGTCACTGAGCCCTTTGACTTCTTCTCTTGAGAAAGATGATGTGGTGGCAATTCAATCAAATTCAAGAGTGGCTAGGAGGTCATCCTTCCTCCTCCTCTGTGTTCTTCTTTTCACTTTTCTCGTCTTTTGACCAACACAGTATTAATTCATTTATTTTTATATCTTTGTATAACTCTTGCTGCCTGACATTTCAAGAATGAAGCCAGCGATAACTACTTTCCATTTCGTTGTACCATTACTTTTCATCAGGTCTGTAAACAAAAATGACAATCTCTTCTTGCAAAGCTACATTTTTATTCATTGGATAAGATAACCAGGTGAGTCTGTAAATAAAGGAAGATTCAAAAAGTAATTTAACTTGAAAATTTTGCCTTTTGAATTGTCAGCACCACCCCTTTTGCAAGCATTTCTGCCAGTTCCCAATGCCATTTATCACTTTTCTCAGAAAATATCATATTGATGAATGCAAAGGGTGGTTCTTCATTTACTTTGTTTGGTAGGATGATCCCTATATTTTTGTGTTCTTTCATTCTCTCTCCCTCTATCTCTAATGGTAATCTTTTAACTTGAATTTCATTGAATTTGATTGGTGCTGAATCTTTGTTATTTCCATTATCAAGGTGATCAAAACCTCCAGTGGCTTTTCCTATCTTCATATGGTTGGCATATGCATGTTTCCTGCTTGGAGTTTCGTTGAGAGGGTGAGAGCATTTTATTATGTAATCCTCTCACATCCATAAATTCCATCCATTGTGTACCAGGATTTGGGCAAATAGGCAATCAGCTGCTAGGTCAAAGGAAAGGAAGATGAGGTACATTGCTGAGCTTGAAAGGAAAGTCCATACTCTTCAGACAGAAGCTACTTCCTTGTCTGCACAGTTGACCTTGTTGCAGGTAATTATTGCCTCTTCTCCAACACTAACTAAAAATACTTGTTGATGAGTGGTTCCCCTTTCTCCCCCATCTATGCTTATGCAAAATGGAAAAAGAAAAAGAAAAAGAAAATGTAATAGTTTAATGTAAGTAAATATTTAGAAAGCAAATAAAGAAAATAGGAGCTAAATTCAAATAGTCTGCTTTTTTCTTTTTTGCTGGCAATATAATTTAATTGACTTTTTTCATCGCTCGCTAGCATATAAAGTGGCTACCAAGAGGTGGTCCACTGCTCCCTTTTTTGAGTTGCTGGTAATTCCTCTTCCATGAGATAGAATGGGTCCTGAAAAAAATACTTCATATGGCTTTACAAGAAAAGGGAAAAACTTGGTTTATAAATTGGAGAGTTTAAATTCCCTTGAATACTGGTGCTGTAATTATATTAACTATATTGTACCTAGATTTACATAAGCAAGAATGAAATTTTCTGTTTAATTTTTTATTCTCTTCTATTTACCAACAGAGAGATACAAACGGTCTTACAAATGAAAACAGTGAACTCAAAGTGCGATTGCAATCAATGGAACAACAAGTGCACTTGCAAGATGGTAAGACTCTATCTTTAACTACTTCTGCAGGGTTTTTCGCCCTATCCTCTCTTGCTGTCTTCCCAATATTTGGTCTTCACTATATCTTGAAAGTAGAAGATGCAGACTGAAGCAAATATGGAACTTAGGACATTTATTATTTACCTTGATATTTAATTTGGGAAAGATAAGAAAAATTTCATTTACTGCCTTCTAAAGAATAAGAGACTACCATCAATCGCTTGGTCAGCCTAGTTATATGACTTTTATCTCAGAGTAACATTGTATTATGAACAATATTGTGGCTGATCCCGTAAATATTAGTAAGATGCTAACTTTACTCTTGTTTTATCCTAAACACAGCATTAAATGAAGCTCTGAAAGAAGAGATCCAGCATCTTAAAGTGCTGACTGGTCAAGCAATGTCAAATGGTGGACCTATGTCGACTTTTCCTGCATCCTATGGAGCCAACCAACAGTATCATCCCAGCAATCATGCTATGCACACAATGTTAACTGCTCAACAATTACAGCAGCTCCAGATTCATTCTCAGAAACAGCAGCATCAGTTTCAGCAGCATCAACTACTACAGCAGCAACAGTTGCAGCACCAGCAGGAACAAACTAGGGATTTGAAGCTGAGAGGTTCGATGCTTGCCCATATTCAAAAGGACCTCGCTCCAGATGCATCATCAAAGGATTAGAAGTTGAAATGGACGTGTCGGATACTGGGAGGTTAGTGTATGTCAGGAATCTCGCTGGTTGTTATATATCTTAGGTTTGCTCTTTTAGTTAGTCTGTTTAGGTCCGAACTAAGGATATTACTTTCTCTAGGCAACCTATTGAATTTTAGTTGGTTAAATTGTGAAGGTTTTTTGTTTTAAGTTATTGTCGTCTTGACGTCAGTTTCTTAATTTATTAACAATTTCCTTTATTAGTTGACTCGTTTTGATTATTGTGGTTTTCTTGGCTTCTCTCTCTCTCATACTTGTTGGTGCACATACAAAAATGTAGAAAAGCCTTTTTATGCATGTTTAGATACTTGATAATACTTATTCGTTGTCGTCTTTTATGTGCGGAATCTGATGAGTTGGTCAGCCATTTGAATCTGCTAGGGTATTTCTTGGCAGCCTCTTGAACTGAAGTTGCTACCTCAGTTCCCTTGGAATTCTGTTCTGTCCCCCGCCCCCCTCGGAATTCTATTCTGTTGACATTGAAACTGATTCTCCTATGCAAACAATATTTTTGTTGAAGGAATATGATTAGGCACATACATATTGTTTGGAAAAACAACACTAGAGGAAATAAAACAAAATAAGCATTAATACTGTCACATCGTTATTCTTCAGCTGGACCTATTTAACCAAAATGATTTGACAGATACAAATTAAGGCCAAGGTCTCCGAACAATTAATGAACTTGAAGAGGGTAAGGGAGGGTGGCAATGTGATTATGGGCCACTGTTCCAATCCACAACTTCCCATTTGCCTCTTTTACTTCACTCACTAGCTTCATCACTACGCCCTTTTTATCTTCAAGAACATCCAATACATCTCCTTTATCATTGAGGAGTGATACCATAGAATACATCCTCATTCCCACCAACCTGGCCAAATACCTCATCGGAATGGGCAGTCGGAAGTATATGCTCCTCGACCATGGATTGTAAATAAGAAATTCCTGTGCTTGAGTCCGACAGCAATCAATTGCTACCCAAAACTGGCCTTTTTCGTTGAGCCTTATGTTGTCTGGAAATCCCGGAAGGTCAGCTATGATTTCAGTGGTACCCTTTTCAGAACCCTCTAAAAAGTACTTGATGATCCTGTGGCAATTTAATGAATTTCTGCTTATATATATCATTTCTGGAAAATTAATGAAAAATCATCAATCATGTGATGAGCAAGAGTCTAAACCTGCAATTAGTTGTTTCAGTGAATAGAAGAAATGATTGGTCTTTAGACAATTGGACTCCATTTGGAAATGCCAAACCCTCCAATACTACATGTGTTGTTCTTGTAGGTGGATCATATCTAAGGAGTCTACCAGTGGCTTCCCCTTCCAACATAATGAAGAAATGGTTCCTGCAATAACCAAAGGAAACACATGTAGCTCCTCATACGAGTAAAATATAAACAGATTTGAACCCTCACTTCAATGAACTTACGCCCTGTTGTATTTCTTGCTAGTATCGGTGAAAAATATGGACCCATTCTTATGAATATCGAGGTCATTTGCGAAAAGAATGGGCTTCCCGTCTACGTGTGTTGCCAAAGGACTGGCAAGGCCTCCTTCAGGTCCCACTACCAGTAGGCCATAGTAAGAATCTGCTATGTACAAATCTCCACTCTTTCTGTCAAACCTGAGGCCTAGGGGACGCCCACACTTCGACTCGACCTTCCATTGCTTATGTGTAGTTGAATGAACACCTTTACAACATAGCTTCTCAGTCCTTAGGACATGGTAAGAAAAAGCAGATCATGTTAGAACATTAAATAGGCAATTGAGAATCATTTATGGTAGGAGAAAAATGATTACCAGTTAGTCGTTACAAGTGCAAATGTTTCCCATCCTGCATCTTCTCCCATCCACCGTACAATACGGCCATCAGCAAGTCCAGCATAAGGGCCACGGCCCCATATATCAAACTCCAACGACTCGGGGCCAAAAATCTCATCCTTGAACTCCAAGTTTCCCAATCCCAACCGGCTTCTGTTGTCCCTGGGCCAACTCTCCATGACTTTCTGGTATGATGCAATGTCATTCTTTACAGGCCTAAAGTCATGGCCCCCAACTGGACTTAATTGAAAGGGATCCATAACGATGAAGCTTAAAATTACTGCAAGAACTATGAGATATGGATGCTGCAATAGAACCTCATCTTTGAGTTGCAGTATTCTCTTCTCCATGTGAGTTCTTTGGGAAAGTAAAACGTATGTGTAGGATTTTGGGATGATAATATAATGGGATTGATGAATTCATGCGCAAATTATGATGGGGTTGTGGTTAAAAGTAGGTCTGGTGTTGTTTGTCATGTTTTCTACATTCTTTCTTCTTGTTGAGAAGTAAAACATGGAGAAGTTGTAAAATTAGCATGTAAAGTTTTTGCTTCTTATTTATATGTCCATTGAAGATCGATGGTGACAAAGTGATAAGTGCATTTTATATATTTATTCGGGCTCTAAAATATTGACATTTCATAATTCTTTTAATGGAATTGTAGCTTAATTTATTATATAATGTGTTATTAGATGAAACTCAATGAATGGAAGTGAAATTGAAAGAAAAAAGTGAAAAATGTCAACATCCAGAGTCTGGGGCTAAAGTACAAGTACGCAAAAGTTGTGTCGAATCTCATGATGAAGATTCAAGAATACTAGGGGTCAAATGGATACAACTAAAGGTCAAAAGGAGTGAAATATATGGCCAAAATGTTTTCACAAATCAATTTTTAACACAAGGATGTCCAGATTTTTAGTTGGAGATTGAGACTCATTTTTGTCCCAGTAAACATTTGAATTGAAAAGGAGTTATTTCTAAAAAAGTTGTAGCCCTTTGAGTACCCATTTTGAGTCGCCTTAATCGGATATCGAGAAAAAAAAAATTATGACACAAATATTGAAGCAGACACGGAGTTTAGAACATTGACGCCCAGATGCTGCAGGGCTTCTTAATTTCAGCAACGCAGTGCCCAACGCTACAACTATATAGCGCTTAGGCACTGTCTCCAGTTTCATCGCGACGCCTAAGCGCTGCACCGCAGATTTTAGGTTTATGCTATTTGGGCCGCGAAAAGCCCAGGAAAATTTTCAATTTCTGAAAATTCGTATAGGTGAGCATAAATAGATGAATTGCACACAATTTGAGGAGTTTCACACATTGAAGAAATAGAGATACGACGAGAGATCGAAGAGTCAAATCAAGAGAAGAAATTCATCAATGAATTAAATTTAAAGCAAAGTTTGAAAGCGGAAAAAAATCTTGATGCAAGAGTTGATTCTTTTCTATATCTTTATTCAATTAATCTGGTGATGTACTCAAAGATAATTATTTGTTTTTATTTTTACATTATGCTTAACTAAACTTTAAATAAGGGCAAACAATGTAGTCATTTGTGATCTTTGATTCTTTAATTCAAAGATTTCTGTATCATATTCTTTTATGTGTTGATTTTGTTATGATAATTTGATGATTACTCTAGTTTTTTTACGAATCGAGAGGTGAGTTTGAGGCTTAGAACGTATAATAAAATTCGGTAAAGTAGTATGACGTGTAGAGATGCTTATACTAATTATTGCGATCGTTATAGGAATTCTTAGAACTATAATTCGTTTAACTAATTGTAATTCGCATGAATTAGTTAAATGAGTTCAGTGAGAACTCGAGAGGGGTAAGTTGAATATAATAGAAGAATTCGATCAAACACTACATTAGGTTATAATCTTGAATTAGGAATTAAGGTGATCATGAATTTGCTTTGCCCTAATATTCATTACATACGCGAATCTTTTATCAATCATTGTTTGAAATCTTCTCATACTTTAGTTTAAAGTAGTTATTTCACAGAGAAAAATATTCACAATTATTACCATTCTTTATTTGTTTTTTTTATCAAATAGGAGTTAGTAAAAGTAGACTAAGTCCGAAGTATAGTTCTCGTGGAAATGATAATTCAGACTCAAATATTCACTTTATTACTTGTTAAGATATCGTACACTTACGATATAAAAAAGACAACACCAAGTAGCTGACAACTATGTACTCTTCCAAACTCTACCCGGGCTCTATTAAATTGAAGCTAGCTAACTTGGAAATGTGTGATGTCAATCATCAAACATTGTCGACCTCATTTAGAAATCCTCGAATCATAACTACGCCACACCCGAAGAATAAGTGTTCATATTTAGCAATTTGATGATTCACGTGAAGTCATATCTAACAAAAGTATAACAAAGGCATGAGTAATGTACATTGTACACAACTATTTTTGACTTACCAAACTATCAATTTATTACATTCCCTTGCAAATTTTAAAAGTTTGTAGCTAATAATTTTGCACACTGTTTGGTTCTCATTAATTTTTAATTCATTTTTCTCTCTCATCTTATCAAGCGCACATTTTTTTAATAAAATAATATTACACATAAAACCAACAATTCTCCTTACTTTTTAACTGCACGTTCTTCAAAAAACACTATTCTAAAACCTTACCAGGCTTCTTAGTTAACATCGAGTTTCCATTTATTTGTTTTACTAGAGGAAAGAAGAGTTGACTAGTTGGGTTAATTTCACTCATGTCCATGGCTTAAATCCGCTACCACCAAGATCACTTCCAGTTCCAGCCAAGGCTGGAAATTACTAACTGAGCGAATTCGATTGAGGACCCAAGAGACTCGATTTTGTATCAATTATGCTACTTTTACATAGGTGGTTTACAAAAGCATGTTGACAAAATGATGTGGCAAGATTTAGGTCATTGATTTCAAAAATTATTTTTTAAATTATTGATCAGCTCCCGTTTGGTGCACATTTTTGGAAAAAGAATGCATTTTTATTGTTGATGTGATATGGAATGTGTGGTTGAAAAAGAAGGAAAAGTTATTGATGTGATAGAAAATATTATTTTATTAAAGAATGTGTGGTTAAAAATGAGTAGAAGAATGAAAATGAAAAAAATAATGTGGTTCAAACAGGACCCTGGCAAATACGTATTTTGTAAATTAATTTTATAATTTAACTTTGTACAAATAGCATGACTCATTTGGTATATTATCGACCGATGTTCCGAAAGCTCCGCATTCGAATAATCGACTTTTCGAGGTCTTCTTTCTCGAAATTTTGCGCTTAATGTTACTTTCGTCGCGGAACTTTACAAATTGTTTTAGTCAAACCACCACGTCAAGCTGGTGTCTATTTTTAAACATAAAAATCTACATTGACTGTCACGACGAAATAGGATTTTCCAAATCTACTTTGTAAAGTTGCATGATAAGTCAAAAACAAAATAATATCTTTTTTTTTTCATTGGATGTTGTGATACTAGTATTCTAATAACATTATATTATTAATGTATTATATTATTGATGTTGATACGCACGTCACATTATTTACATTATTTTCTAATTATCGATAGCTATTATCAACTATGATACATTATAGGTTTGTACATTTTAGAGAAGTTTGATTTGCTATTATTCACGTTATCGTCATGAGTATTTGAAGGAATCAAATGGGCCCCAAATTATTTTGTATATGTGCTGTGGAGATATTGCATTTTATTTCAGATTATTTTAGTCCATATTACAAAAGGGGTGCTGTCAAAATTTCGATAAATTATATGCTTATCTATCTTTTGAGGCAATCTCTAAGTTCTCGTTTATTTAAGCTCGCACAAATATTTTTAAGACAATTCGTAAGTCCTTACTTATTGGAGCGGCTTATATTCTCAAGGCAATTCGTAAGTCCTCCTATTTGGGATCAATATATATTTTTGAAGCAGTTTGCAAGTTCTCACTTATTGGAACTGCTCATATTTTTTAGATAATCTATAAGATGTTGCATACTTGACAGCTTATATTATAAGTCTGACCCGTATATAAATAAACGAATCATGCTTGATGAACTATTGTTATATCTATAAACTACGTGACATGTGCATGACGGGAGAGTCCCACGTTGGCCGACTCAGCATCGATTATTTAATTGAATTGAGCCTATTAGATTAAGCAATCTTATCTCAAGCTTGAACTTGAACCCATTGCACTCTAAACTCATTTGAACTCATTTTCATTTCTCTATATATATCAATCAATTTCACAAAAGTAGGTCATTGTAACCCTAGCCAAATTCCCTCCACCATCTCTTACAGTCATTAACTGTCGAAGTAAAAACAATCGTCGAATTTTTTTTTTGACTGACAACCTTTACACCCTAACACGATGTTTTCAAATGTGTAAGTGATACTTACGTGTAGGAAAGATGGTAGAAATTTTGTTGACCACACGTGTATCGAATTATCAACATATTTCTTCCACCCCCCCCCCCCCCCAAGGAAATGATAATTTATTTTTGTGTGTTCCATGCACATGAGTGATCTATCCATCCAAAATATTGAGACATGGACACTAGTCATATCTAGTTTTTTAGATATTTGGCTGTTTTGTAACCACAAAAATTACACGCAGTGCATGTTGAACGGGGCAGCTCCATTTACTTCACGTCTAATATGAGAAGCACACTAGATCCAAAAATGGCATCAACTTTCGATGGTGTGATGCGTAGGGTTACGGATGCCGTGTTAACGGTGGTAATGCAATCAAACTCTAAAAATATCGATTACGTATACACTATAAATTGATTAAATATTAAATAAAACAAATAAATTTCTATTATTGTAATATACGTCGTGTTAAATTTTGATCGATTGATTTCTTGTTCAACTCTCAAGGGCTCTTTGGTAAGTTCAAGTTCGAATAATGTTTATAAATTATTTATAATCGATCAAATCACGTTATTCATAAAATTCAAAGTACTGTTTACTGGTTAACAATTCTTTTATATTTATAATTTAAAATGGGGGTATTGTCTACGGAACAGAAGTATGCGATTCGTACATTTACAGCTATACTGATTGGATTAGTCAAAGGGTAGAAAATTCATAAAAGTGTAGTTCATTTTTAATAAAACGCGATTTATGGGATTGCAACTGTACGATGTTTGATTGGTGCTTTGCTTGTGCGTTCAGTAAATGCAATCATAATCTCACACAAAGTATTTAAATCATTCAACCAGCTTCTTTTCATTATCATATTACAGTAATCAAAACCCTAATCCTCACAAAATTTCGTAATCTCTGTTTTCCCTGCTGATTAAGGTGAGATAATCTTTTGAATCTACATATGATTTGCTGCATATTGATTTCATTACTATGCAAAATTCATGTTTTAATACCGGATTTTATTCTAATTGGGATAGAAAGTCTAAGGGTCTAGATTTCATCTCAATGATCTTTGCATTTGAGTACACAATTATGCGAATTCCCATATTTTGGATGCTTCAGGGAATGAGTAATTTTACCTTTTTTGTATTATTTTAAGCTTTTCGATAAATTTCACAGATATTGAAAAGGACCACTTATAAAGGATTATAATTATTAAAAAAGAAAAGTTATGTATTTCATAAAGTAATGAGAAAATGCAAGCTAAAGTATCAGAATGGATATCAATGAATAATACCCTGTTAATTTTTTGCACTTGGTACACCTGTAAGAGTACGGTGATTCTATTGACAATGTAAACAAAAAGAATGCATTGTAGAAAATAATTATGTAGAGTTCTTTAAAGGTAATTTGATCTCTTTGATGAGATTTAGATGTCATCCGCATTTTAAATCTCTGACCTATGGTCAAGGTGGTTCAATGTATGTTTATGAAGATTGCGGGGGACAAGTTTTAGTGTGTTACATAGGATTCAATTCAAGGGGGTTTAATGTAATCCATCCTTTTCTTTCGAATAAGAAAAACATGAATTACTAGGATAAAAATCCATATGTAGAGGGCTGTACAGGAAAAGAATATACAGATAAGCATCCTAAAGACTTACATCTTGGACTGCATGATGTAGCTTTTTAATTTCCATTTATGAGGATTAAACTATAAATAAGATAAACTATGTTATTGTATTAGATGCTGTATAATTTTTGATTGTGATTCTTGTTTACAGAATTGCTTCATTGAGGCAAAATAACATTTTGGTTGTTTTCTTGTTTACATCCATTGATTGAACATTTCCTCATTTACCATCTTTGTTCTTTCTTTAATTTGAGATCTTCACAAATTAGGTTGAAGCTTCCTTCAGTTCCTGCTTCATCGAATTGGAATCAATATTGAGTTTTTTAAACACTGGATCGGTCTTAGATTTCTGGATAAAGTGTTTCCTGAGTTAACTCTCTTCATAGGTCTGCACCGCTTGATTTATTAGTTCCCTTTCCTGCCTTTGACAGCTTCACAGTCATTTCCAGACAGATACTTTCATATGGCAAATATTGAAGATAACCAGGAGCATTGGTGGATAGAAAAAGTGAAATCAGAAGGTTCTGTTCCGCTGCTTGAGCCAGATCACTGTCCAAATGGTTGGGCTTCTCCTTCCGGAGATGTTTTCCAGGTCAGAGGACCAGAATACTTAAAGACAAAGGCTAAGATTCCTGGTGGTGATTATCTTCTTAAGCCTCTTGGTTTCGACTGGATTAAAGGACCAACAAAGGTTTCAGAGCTCTTAAATAATACAAAAAGTCGAGTTAGGAGAGCTCTTGATGATGAAATTTCGAAGGATTGGAGAAAGCCTTTTGTTTGGGCTTTCAATTTGCAAGTTCCAAGCAATGAAAACTACAGTGCTGTTGCATATTTTGTGGGTATGGAACCAATACCCGAGGGCTCATTGATGGATCGGTTCCTAAAGGGGGATGATGGATTCAGGAATTCAAGATTAAAATTGATAGCCAATATTGTCAAAGGCCCTTGGATTGTGAGAAAAGCAGTTGGAGAGCAGGCTATCTGCATTATTGGCCGTGCAGTTACTTGCAAGTATTGTTTAGGAGAAAACTTTATTGAAGTTGATATAGATATTGGGTCTTCAGTGGTTGCAAATGCAATTGTTCATCTTGCATTTGGTTACATAACAACGCTCACTGTTGACTTAGCTTTTCTGATCGAAGGCCAAACCGAATCAGAGCTTCCAGAACGAATCTTAGGAGCCGTTAGATTTTCTGAGCTCAATACTGCTTCAGCAAGACTAGTTGAACTGCATTCTGAGAAGAGCATGGAGAACTTCCAGTCATCACTTCCAACAAGATTTTGGAAATCACTTGGTCAGGGCTTCTCCCAACTTCTTAAGCCAGGTGGTCAAGAAAGTGATTCCAACTCCCATGCAGCATATGTCAATGGGAGTGTTGATAACAAAAGTAGTGCAGATGTCCACAAGTTATAGGTATTGCTTTTTGAACACTAAATTAAATTCCCGAATAAGAAGCAGCAGTGCTTTAGCTAGCATGCTCCTAGGTGTTTTAAGTTACTGGTGAATTTGCCTCCAGCTTAAATTACTGAATTTTTTTTTAAGTATGACATCATTGCTAGTAGATGGAGATGTTACTGATAATGACCACAACTACAACAAACTAAACCTTATGCTATATAAGTTTGGGATCCGATGCAGGGAATATAAGATACCATAATATCTGATCCTTAGCAAACCCATTATGCCTAGTTAATTCCTTCCCCCATCTCTCTCTCTCTCTCCCCCCTAACTTGTATTACTGGAATCACAATACTCTTGTCGGAGGGAGCTTCTTTAGGTCTACTCAAGATACTGCTCAACTACTGTAGTCGACCTTCTCTCAGTTTATCCTGTATTGGTGTCACGTCCACTAGTTAGTATATATTCATTTCATATGTTATCCAGTCTAGTACATGCACATCCATCTAGGGCATAAATTATCAAAAGCTGCAATTTGATAAAGTTTTCATACCCTGTCAAATACGCGTGCGAAATTGATGTTCATGCTTTCATTTTATACAAGCTTACTTTGACTTTCAACTGTTGGAAGATTATCTTTCCCAGTTTGTCAGTAATATTAATCTCAAATAATTTATGCTTGAACATGTATCTTGGAATATCTAAATTTGGATCTGTTATGTTCGTATTGACTTTGCTTATCACCTGATGATTTGTTTCCATTTATTGTTTCTTTCGGAATGTTTTGTAGTGATCTTTAGTGTCACGAAGAGCACTATTACTTCAATTTTACAAATAATATCTGAAGCAGATAATATTTGCATTTCTTCCTTCCTTGCATTTTGATATTCTTTTCTTGTGCTATCCTCTAGATTTTTTTTTTTAACTTTTGGCTATGTTATCCCGATATTTTTTCTCAATGCCTTGGCTAAAAAGTCCCCCAAGCTTCAAAAACTTCAGTCTGAATCCTTCAAACTTAGAAACCACATCTTTGTCGAAATATTAAAAACCTCATCACATACTTTTGAATTGTCAGGAACTTTGCAGAATCCGGTTCGAATAAGTGATAATAGAACCTCTTTTTACATCAATGATTTTACAGTCGGAAAATTATCGACTTACTTCTCCCATAATTGAGAATTTCCTGTGTTTATCTTAAGAACCTATATTACCATCTGTTAGTAACTTAGTATGCATATGCTATACATGAGGCTGGTATTACTCTTAACTTCCTTGCTCTTGTACGTTGAAATCCCATAGAAATCAAGGGAGCCAACTACCCCTCCCTCGTCCCGAAGAAGAGATGGAAGCATGCATTATAGAAAGGGTCAGTGGCGTAGGGAGGACCCCCACTGAAATTTGAGAAATTATTTTTCATATGAATTTTTATTTGATATATTATATTTTATATTTTTTAAAAAAAAATTGTTAGTTAAATTAGGCCTGGATCCGAGACCTGGCTCCGCCACTGGAAAGGGTCTCTACTTCTTGGTGTAAGGTTTGTTTGTTTGTTTGTTTTTTGACTTGTGTAGTGTTCAACTCTGTCAATTACTTTTATTGGGATTTAACGTATTTGAGTCCCCTTTGTGCATTTTTCTTTCATTCAATGAGGAGAGATTAATAAGTTTGTTACTTGCAGGTCCTTGTCGCCACTGATATCACATTTGATTCCCATTAGAAGATATTAATACATTTCTTTGCAGTTCTTCGAAGTGCACATTGAACCTTGAGCTTCCATTTTACAATTGCAAGTTGTACTTACTTCATATATATTTATTGTGGTATAAATCTGAATGAACTGCCCATCCGAGAGCAGCAATATATCGCCTGTTTTTAGAATGAGTCTTATGATTTCACCATTAGTTCTTCCCACACTCACTGTGTCTATGTTTATAGTACAAGATCAATATGAATGGCAATGGAATTGCATCCTCTAATGAATTCTGTACATATTTTCCTTTTGCTGTTTCCCTTTTTTGCATTTTGTTTCAAAGAGTTGAAGCATGTAGTGCAACTTTTTCTTTCTATGCTTTCAACTGTGTGTGTTTGTGTGTTTGGGGGTACATTGGAGAGAGATCGAATACTACAATGTTTTTTGCAACCCTGAGATTGAGAACTACTTTCCTTGTACATCCAGAAGGGTTATAGCCAGTATTCTAAAAAACGTGAAGCATGATTAGGCGTGAAGGTTAAGCTTCAAACTTTACAAGCCTAAACGAGCCTAGGCGAAACTTAGGCGTAAAAAAGTGTTTTTTATTTTAAATTTTTAATCATTGTAAGAAAAAAATTCAATAATTCAAATAATACATATCAAACACCTAAAATTATAAAATGTTGTATTTACTTAATAATTCCTACATAAAGATAAGTTTCAAAATCATAATTACATAACGTAGATAACTTGTAACTTAAATTTTATCTACTCTAACTCTTTATTGGATCCCAATTCATTATCTTCTTCTTCCTCTAATTCGTCATTCGTATTATCCGATACAAAATCATCATTCTCGGGCTCCGTTATTTCATTTTGATCATTTCTTGTACCTCTTGTAGGTTGTAAGATATCATTATTCACCTTATCATTCTCCTCCTCACCCTCATCATCACAACCCTCTACAATCCAAGATTGTGCATTAGTAGTATTACTTGCTAGTAAAGTCTCTATTTTGTCATCAACCTTGTATTAAATTGGACATAAACAATATTGTTCATCCTCGTAGTGTCAAGTCTATTCTTTTTCTTGATGTGTATCTACAAACAAAAGAAAAAAACAAAAACAAAAAGAAATGTACATTTAATGGAGAGTAGCATATTCGAGTAGAACTTTTTTTCCGTTCTTCCGTCTTTTTTTTCCCGTTCTTCCGTCTTCGCAATTCTGTAGAGTCTGGAGTTCTTAAAGTTTGAAGGAATAGTGAACTACTGAGTTTGGACGGTGGGTTTTATTAAAAAAAATGGACCTCCTTAATCTGGGCTTGAGGCAAAACACGCCTAGGTGTCCCTAATAACTAGGCGAGCATTAAGCGGTCAATGTTATCGTTGACCGCTTAATTTTCCCTTAGACTCAAGACGAAGTGTTTTCATCACGCTTCTCACCTAGACGCGTTTTTTAGAACACTGGTTATAATAGCGTGAAAGCTAAATTTGCCTCAATTATTTGTCTCCTTTTCTCAAATGAGCTTCTACTATTTATTTGAGAGGGTAAATGCACTAGACTGGAGAACAATGCCATAATAAGGTGTATAAACACCCCCGCCAGACACCCTCTTATAAAATGACTCCAGAACCAGTTTTGATGATCAGAAATCAAACCTACAAAAGGCTGATCACAGGATAGTGAGCAAGAGATGTTGGGTCTCAGATTCGTTCAATTCTTGACCAAATAGCCGAGTAACAGTTATTCATCAGCTGTCATATAACGTACATTTCGAGGGCTAACACCTGCCGCTGCCTTTAATTAGGGTAAGGCGAACATTGTACCGTTTATGTTGAACTAATTCAAATAGCTTCTTGCAGATTACAACAAAGGAGGCGCTAATTATCTTCAGGAACATAATTTTACCCTGTAAGGTTTTGGGGTACTGATCATGCACAACAAAGTTAAAAATTGCTTGCATATTATTGTCCCCAATAGAAATAAATAATGAAAAATATAAATTTAACAGAAAACCAGCATCAAAATGACTTGAACGGAACTTAAATTACAATTGGATAATGCCTCAAAATCAGGGCCTTCATCCAACTTATATCCAAAAACTACAGAGAGAGAGAGATGCAGCAGAAACAACCATTCTCTTTTCAAATAAGATTTACAAACTCAAGATGCCCACTGCTGAACAGCAATAGAGAGGAGAGAAGGGGAAGCAGGGAAGGAGGATACACTGTTCCTGTTAATAAACATGTGATCAAATGCACATATTTATTGAAGCTAAATCCACAGAAACAGTCCACTCCCTCAAGCTCAAGCAATCAAACAAGTTATATAAATTCATTTTGCTCATGGTCGACCAGCTAGTCTGCACCAAGGCAAAGTACTCGTTACTCTGTACACATTTAAGCGGCAACCTTTTGCTTTTTGAAGTGGAAAAACTTACCATCCTTGATTAAGGCAATACTGTAGCTGCGATATGGGTTTTTCTTACTCCAAAATATCTATAAACATCACGAGGGTGTCTAGGGAGATCCCATTTACCTCTTTATTCATTGAAGGCTTAGGAAAAATCATTAATAATACTACTGAAATGTAACCACCAAGCAAAGAGTATTTGCAATCATATAACAATAATAATGATCGGTGCTGGATTTGATTGCAAATCATTTAATTTTATTGGATGATACTTTGGTAACTACGTGACAAATTGAATGAAGTGGAAAACAAACAATTCAAGTAGCTGACCTCAAATTTATGAGATATGAGGCTAAGTTTATGATCTTAACATGGTTTCATCAATGAGGCTGTAGATGCTTCTAGATAATTGTAATCATAAAAAAGAAAATGTTTAACAGTTCTTGTAATTTAAATATCTTTATGTATCTGACTTTCTTCTTCGAATTTCGAATCTTGTTTTGGAAATCAACTTCACCATGTATGTTATGCAGTATTAAGGACTGAAGCAACGATGGAGCTTTCTCCCAAAATCCAAACACCCATACACCAACCCAACCCCCTAACACCGGTCGGCGCCGGCATCACCAACGAGCCTTCGACCGGCGAACCCACCCAAACCGGCCTCACGCCACAAATCAACCACGCACTGGCGGCGACCCTAGGGGGAAACCCTAGCACCGCCGCCCCCGGAGCAGACGCAACCGGCGTCGGGCTCTGGACGGAGGGTACGACATCTGGCGGCGGCAGCAAAGGCGACAACTTCAGGGAAGCAGGGATCCGATCTGGACTTCAGGTCCAGATTCACCACCATTCGGTAGTTTCTCCGGCAGACGCGCCCTACCGGCGACCTCAGCAGGTCATTCCGACCCCGGCAGGGGTGAGCGCCGTCGCACGCGGCACTCCGGCGACGCACTCGCCGGCGCGTGAGGCCGACGCGCCGGTGCCGGAAAAGCTGGAAAATCAGATTTTTCAGCAGAATGTGAACAGTACAGTTAGGAGGTCTGGATTCTCGTCAAATGTGTCGTTCATGCATAATCAAAGAAAAAATTGGTCGAATGTTGTTAGTCGGCGATTTAAAGTAGAGGCAAAGGAGTTTGTAGTGTCCGTGAATGAATCAGGCACCGTTAGGATTACAGAGTGGGGTTCGAGGTTGTCGACCTCAATCTATATGGGGAGATTTGGTGCACTTTGGATGGTGAACATGGTCGACAAGTTGAGAATGGCAAGGAAGTATGAGGATTTTGTGTCCAAATTTACTGAGTCACACGAGCTTTTCTGGCACAACGCTGTGCAAACAGCCGCGACAGATACTTGACGATAGCTCAGTATGGCGATAGGCGTCGGACGGGAGTTGTGATGATTCCGGAAGGTGTGGACGGAGTAGGCTGGGCAACATTATTATGTGTGTTCAAGGATATTGTTGATTCATTTGTTCAAAGGGATAAGGTTAAACGACGAATGATGGAGCAAAGAAGTACACGAGGGTTGACCTATGCAGAAGTGACGGCAAACTCACAGACAACACAAAACAGTGATCAAACGGGGTTAGTGTGTGAGGAATTGATGCATAGGGTGGATGAACGTGATCTTTCGCTGCCTAAGCCTATGGGGAGACATGCAGGAAGTTCACAGGGCGACATATCGAACAGTGCTGACATAGGGGCTCGAGTCCAGGCGTTGAAAGATGAGCTGGATGATTTAATTAGACTTGTGGGAGTTAGGTCGGAGGGGAGTCCCAAGATACTTTATTGTCATAAGTGTGGGGTTGGTGTGGATGAGCCTCTAGCTGACGACAATCATATGGCGAGTTTAGTTCCGAAAGAAGTATCACCGAGTGTAGTTCACATGACAGATAAGCAAGGGGTGAATAAAACTGGTTGTATGTATCAAGCACAGACTGAAGCAGTATATTCCGGACAGGACGATGGGATCGGAGTTGTGGAGTTGGTTGTGGATGAAAAATTTTCGAGGTCAGTAGATAATAGGAAGGAGACAGTCTTTAATGAGCAAGATGAGGTACGGAAGGCAGCTATGGTAGGGAACACATACAACAGAAGGCACACTAAGGCTGTAAGAGAAATAGAGGTGGGGACTGAAAAAGCTTTGGTTTTGTGGGTGAATGGCGGCCACGAGGGGGGAACCGTAAAGGAGGGTGCCCATGAGGAGGAGATTGAGGGATTCTCGTATGACCCTTTGGAGGGTGGTCATGTAGAGGAAACAACGAAGGTGAGTGTGGTTGATGCTGAATCCCAACCTTCAAACTGGGTCCTTCAAAAAATGCAGGATTTCAGTAAGTTGGTTGGCGTGTCCTGTGATGACTACGAAAGTAAACTTATGCAATTATTTGAGGAGCTGGAGGCTAGTAGGGGACAGGGGATGAGTATACAAGGAGGCAAAGCTAGAAGGAAGGGTGTCCGCGAGCTTAAGCGACTTGAGTGGTCAGTTAACTACGATGCTAAGGGTGGCGAGGTAAGGAGAGGGATATTGGGAGGGGATGACGAAGCGTTAAAATGAATCTAAAACTCATCTGCTGGAATGTGAGGGGGCTCAATGAGGCTGGGAAAAGGTTAGGTATTCGAAATTTGTTAAGGGGATGGAGGGCGAATCTGGTTTGTTTGCAAGAAACAAAGTTGGAATGTATTTCGAGAGCTGTGGTTAGTAGCTTATGGGGGGGACAACATGTTGGTTATCAGGTTTTGGGGTCATCGGGGGCATCTGGAGGTATGCTTACCATGTGGGACACCAGAGTTTATGATATGGAAGATGTTAGCCTAGGGACATACTCGCTTTCGCTGGCGTTCAGGAATATTGAGGATGGTTTCAGGTGGATGTTTATAGGAGTTTATGGCCCCAATTCAGATGAGAGTAGAGGGGGCTTATGGGATGAGTTGACTGGTATGATGGCTTGGCGGAATCTCCCAACATGCATTGGGGGTGATTTCAACGTGATGCGGTTTCCAACTAAAAGGTCTAGTGGTGGGAGACTTACCGGGGCCATGGAGGATTTTTCGGATTTTATTAGAGAGAATATGCTAGTGGATTTGCCTATGATTGGGGGAGACTTTACATGGTCTTCTAATCGGGAGCAACCTGTACTATCTCGTATAGACCGGTTCTTGATTAGTGGAGAGTGGGAGGCTAAGTACTCAGACGTTACTCAGAGGAGATTGGGGAGGGTGTACTCTGATCATTTTCCTATTTTGTTAGTGGGGAATACTAGGGGGAGTAGAGTAAGACCTTTTAGGTTTGAGAAGATGTGGTTAAAAGTAGAAGGTTTTAGAGAGCGAGTACAGTCTTGGTGGGCTTCTTATGATTTTCGGGGTTCCCCCAGTTTTGTGTTGGATCATAAGTTGAGGGCTCTAAAGAGGGATTTGAAGAGGTGGAATGAGGAGGTGGTGGATAATGTGAACTTGCGGTAAGTTCAATGTTTATCCGACATAGAGGAGCTGGATAAGCTAGAGGAGAGGCAGGGGTTGGATATGGAGGAGAAGGAGAGACGTGGAGTATTAAGGGAAGAACTTGTGAGACTGGTAGAGATGGAGGAGATTGCTTGGCGACAGAAATCCAGGGTCACGTGGTTGAAAGAGGGGGATAAATGCACTAAATTTTTCCATAGGGTTGCCAATTCTAACATGCGAAATAATTCTGTCACAGTGTTGGAGGTGGATGGGGTTATTTTGGAGGACCCACAGGACATTGGGATCCAAATGGTGAACTTCTATCAACATCTTTATAGGGAGCAGTACGAGTGGAGGCCAGAGTTGGAGGGATTGGAGTTTTCTACTATTACGGAGGAGGATGCTAGTTGGTTGGAGAGACCATTTGGGAGGACAAAATTAAGGAGGTCGTGTTTAGTATGAATGATGATAAGGCTCCAGGTTAAGACGGATTCTCGTTCTCATTTTACAAGGCATGTTGGGAGGTGGTGCAACATGATATAATTGATGTTTTAACTTACTTTTTTGAGCGTGGTAGGTTTTTGAGATGTTCCAATGCAACATTTATTGTGTTGATTCCTAAGAAACCGGGAGCGACTGATATTAAGGATTTCCGCCCTATTAGCTTGGTCAGCGGGGTGTACAAGATGATTGCTAAAGTTTTGGCAAATAGACTCAAGGAGGTACTAGGGAAAGTGGTGTCCAAGTTTCAGAATGCTTTTGTGAAAGGCCGTCAGATTTTGGATTCTGTATTGATAGCGAATGAATGCATTGACACAAGACTGTGTATAGGGGTCCCAGGGTTGCTATGCAAGCTTGATATTGAGAAAGCTTATGATCACGTGAATTGGAAATTCCTTTTGTATATGCTTAGGAGATGTGGATTTGGGGATAAGTGGTGCAAGTGGATTCAGTTTTGTATCTCTACAGTTTCATTTTCAGTTTTAGTCAATGGTACCCCCGAGGGTTATTTTCGGAGTAGTAGAGGATTGAGGCAATGAGATCCATTGTCTCCATTACTGTTCGTTATTGTAATGGAGGCTCTTAGTAAGATGCTAGAGAAAGCGAAGTGGGAGAACCTGCTTACGGGATTTACGGTTGGTCAACTGCAAGTGTCTCAGTTGCTATTTGCATATGACACCTTGATTTTTTGTGATGCAGAGGAGAAGCAAGTCAGAAATTTACGTAGGTTACTCTTATGTTTTGAAGCTGTGTCAGGATTGAAGGTTAATTTGGGGAAATCTGAGGTTATTCCAGTAGGGGAGGTCACTAATGTGGAGGAACTTGCAATTATTTTGGGGTATAGGGTCACGCAGTTACCTATGACATATCTCGGACTCCCCCTAGGGGCGCGGTTTAAAAGTACTCATATTTGGAATGCCATTGTGGAGAAGGTGGAAAGGAGGTTAGCAGGTTGGAAGCGTATGTATCTCTCAAAGGGTGGCCGTCTGACTCTCATTAAATCTACGCTCTCCAACATCCCTACTTATTTTATGTCATTGTTTCCTATTCCTGCATCAGTGGCTAACAGATTAGAGAGGATTCAGAGGGATTTTCTTTGGGCAGGTTTGGGAGAGGAGAGGAAACTTCATTTGGTGAAATGGGGAGTTGTTTGCTCTCCTATGAGGATGGGAGGTCTCGGTTTGAGGAGACTTACTTTGTTTAATAAGGCCCTACTGGGTAAATGGCTGTGGTGGTTTGGTGTGGAGAGAGAGTTTCTAGAGGGAAATCATTGGGGCGAAGTATGGTGTGATGGAGGGAGGATGGTGTTCGGGTGAGGATCAAGGGTCCTATGGGGTAAGTCTTTGGAGGTACATTCGACGATGCTGGAATGACTTTAGGAAATGCTTGACTTTTGTGGTGGGAAATGACACTAATATCAGATTTTGGGATGATTGTTGGTGTAGAGATCTACCATTAAAGTTGAGGTTTCCTTCTTTGCACCGTATTACTTTGAGGCCTTCCGCCATGGTTAATGAAATTGTAATCAGCCACAATGGGAGCGACAGTTGGGATATCACTTTTCAGAGGGCTTTGCAGGATTGGGAAATGGATGAGTATGCATTGTTTCTTGCGGGTTTGTATGAAGTGCATATTCGGGTAGACGAGGATGATTGTAGCCGATGGAGGATGGCACAGAATGATATTTTTTCAGTCTGCTCTTATTTTAGATCTTTTGCGGGTCCTGTGGAGAGTTCATTCCCTTGGAGGATGGTATGGCATTGCAAATTACCCCCACGGGTGGCATTCTTACTGTGGACGGTAGTGAGGGGACAGACATTAACGATGGATAATCTTCGAAAAAATGGCTTTTATGTTACCGAGTGGTGTTATATGTGTAGGAGCGATGGGGAGACACATGATCACTTGTTTATTCACTGCGATGGAGTCCGTTGGCTGTGGAATAATATTCTGGCTTCTCAACATATAGATTGGGTGTTGCCTAGATGTATGGAGGATGTGTTGCGGGCATGGAGGAGAAAATTTCGAGACAAGGATAGCAAGCTAGTTTGGAATCTTATCTCGGGTTGCATTGTTTGGTGTGTATGGAGGGAAAGGAACAACCGATGTTTTGAAGATCAAATACGCGCTAGAGAAGAATTTAAAGAATTATTTTTTCTGACTTTGTATACTTGGTTTAACGCAGCGACTAAGAATCCCATAGAGGGGCTGCCTAACTTTATTTTTTTCCTTTCTTGTTTAAAATGATAATACACTTCCTGTGTATTCTTTTTGATTAATGAAATTCTCTGATTATTTATCAAAAAAACAAAAAAAAAACAGTTCTTGTAATTTAGCTTGAGAAGAAAATAAGTAACTGTTAGAGAATTAGAAAATGGAGAAACTATTATCAGATTCCTCTAATCACATGTAGATTGAGAATGAAAGCTCAACTTTACAAAGAATATTGTGACTTTTTGCTTTCTTTCTCTAAATTTATCCATTTGAATAATATATGTATATATATTTTCATGAAGGAAATTATTTCATATGTGACACATGCCTTGCGTCTGAAAAGGAAAGATCAATAACAAATGAA
This sequence comes from Fraxinus excelsior, assembly GCA_019097785.1. Classification (NCBI taxonomy): domain Eukaryota; kingdom Viridiplantae; phylum Streptophyta; class Magnoliopsida; order Lamiales; family Oleaceae; genus Fraxinus; species Fraxinus excelsior. Next base: position 5,400,740 of record CM032638.1, on the reverse strand, counting down.
TTTATCTCACCCTTGATCCAACTGTTCATAATTGATGAAATTAAGATTGAGAAAAAATTGGTACACGAGCACGAGGGCTACTGAGTTAGGACCAAGATCCAACAAATTGGAGAAGCTTTTAAACACGTCTTGAAGAGGAGTGGAAAACAAAGGCTACCAGTGACTCTTATTCTCCATATAGTGTCGTAAGACATTTGACATTCATGCTAATCTGAAAAGCAGTAAAAGCAGCCTCCCAGAAGCGTCGCCTTATCACAGCATTAGCTAAACGACCTGATAGACCTGAAGAATTTAAGTGTAAATGCAAAATATATAGCAATATTTCTCCCAGAAGCTAGACAAGATCTGTACTGACATCTGGCAACGTGCTCATCTGCAAGGTTCTATCATTTCCCGAAGCTATGAAACGCACAGAAGGCATGGAAGGATCTGTCACCGATTCGATCTCAAGAAAGCTGAAATCATATGTACCAGACTTCTTCAAGCTAAAAATAAATATAAGCACAATCCACCCCAGCATAGATACCGCCCAATAATTGTTCATTCCATGGATCAAACCCCAGGCAATAGAATATCCACAAATAATTCCTGACAAATGACCAATGAAACTTGCTTGTGGAACAATAATAGACGTAAAGATGAGGGACTCAAATGGAGCAAAACTGATGGGTAGTGAGAGAAATCCAAAAAGATCCAATTTAGATGAGGGCTGTTTCACTGACAAAATTGTCATCCACCCAAAAACAACACATGAATACCCAACTGCAGTCACTCTCCTAAAATAGTCTATCTTGAACTTCTGAATCAAGACATGGTACATCCCGATAACTAGCATTCCTGACAAAACAACCAATAACAATGAATAATGAAGATAATACTCCAGACCAAGACCCATATGGCCTAACTGCTCAATGACCCCGAGGCTCCAAAGCGCACTCATATTGAAAACAAGATGAAGAACACTAATATGTGATAAAGCTGATGTTATTAGCCTCCAGTGGTGACCTTCGACTGCAGTATCATAACTCAAGCCCACATGAGAATACCCAATGTTCTTCTTCTGTATATAGAACCATATTGCACTACATAATCCTATTATACAACTTGTAGCTGGTTTTTCCCATATTTCATAAAGTAATGGTTTCCCCATCTACACCAACCCAAACACTCTGCAATGGAATTTCAAACTCTAATTTCCAAAAACTTATGACTTGATATAGTCAAATATACACTTGGATCAATCTAAAGGCTCAATTGGTTTCACTTTGAAGTATGTGAAGCAACACACAACAAAAATCAATAGAACCGACTTCAAGATTACCCTAAATCAACTGAGTCAGATCTGATACAATCGATTGCCGTTCAAAATGCCACTGAAAATTGGGACAAGACCCACAATTACTAATTACTAAATATTAAACTGAATGGGTTACTCAAAGATCAAATAATCAGCTACTAAATGCAAATAATTGTAGAATATTGCTGGAAACCCATATTAATATCAAGTAACAGAGTTCAAAATCACTAGGTAGGATGATTGCGGATGAATAAAGAAGAAGAATTACCTGATTTCGGGGACAAATGATAGGGTGGAACCGTGGAGATATCGGAATAGAGATTTCGCCCAAAATTTATATTTGTAGAAAAAATGCAAAAGAATAAAATAAAGAAAATGAGGGAAATGAACATTTTGTGTAGAATTTGTGGTTAAAAATATAGGAAAAGAATTTAGTTACACATTGAAGAAGAACGTGTGGTTGAGAAGGAGACATACAGACAAATATATTCCCAAAAAACATAAGAATTGTGGTAAAGGATAATTTTACATTTCTAAAAATTATTATCGTTGTATTTCTAATCATTTCATATAAATATAAGGTTTTGATTTTCATTATAATATATATAAATTTATAGTCTGTTTGATACAACTTAAAATCCAATTAAAATTAAAAATATGGTCGTTATTAGGTCTCACCCGTTTAATAAAAGTCAATCATAACGACTAGTTTTTCAATTTTAATCCGATTTTAATCTCTACCAAACACCCTAATTTATAACATGTCATTAGTACGAAAATTTAATTCTTCAAAATTTAAAGAAGATAGTAATATTCTTTTAAATATAATAATCTAGGGAAAGTCCCCTTGTACATAATGGAGGTTATCGAATGGTGTACCTCCCTCACAATGTGTGCGGGTTCTGTGTGTGTTTTAAAATGACGGCTCGTGGTCCCCACCTCCTAATGTGAGCAGGATGTAAACGATTAGGTAAAAAATTATGTACATGTAGCATAATCCAATAATCTATCGTGATGCTACTACATGAACTATTCCTTCAAAAAAAAAAAAAAATCACGTTTTTCTTTCTAGAAATCAATTTTTCAAAAAATAAAAAAAAATTCAATTTACGCCTTGTATACTTACACATCTTGCAGCAATCATTAGTTCTTTTTAAGTCATTAAAAGTCATGTTTCTCTATCAATGTGATGCATAAAATTTTTTGGGAATACGAGTTTTGTAAAGATTTTCTCTGTAATAAGTGCACTCTGGGTCCTATCCATGTGCTGTCATTAATTCTATCTCCATTAATGGTTTAAAATATTACTCCTCCATCCCACAAAGATGTTCTATTTTCCTTTTTCGTCTATTTCAAATTACAGTCTTATTTCTTATTTAAGAGTGTAGTTAATATATTAATTTTCTAATATATTTCTATTTAATGTGATTTGTTATCACAAATATAATTTAATTACTTTGAATATTAATTGCTTTAATATAGGGGTATATTAAAAAAATGATGGTAAAATTTATTAATTTAACTATACTAACAAAATAAAAATAAAAATCTGTGAGATAATAATAATAATAAACACACATTAATTCATGTTTTAATTCATATTCATCTTAATTTTTATTTTTTTATTTTTTTGCTTCTTGTTTCCTGTTCGAGTTATCCCATTCGTGTTTTTTAATTAGTATGGTTTATGAATTTAGTCCCATTATTGTCTATTACAAATAGTTTATTGTCATTCCAAAAAAAGCACAACTCTTTAAATAATACATGGTTCCTAAAGAACTAATGTTTTTAAACAATAATTTATCACATTGTTGCTCTTAAGTAACACGATATTATAACTATTATTTTAAGAAGAATATTATTTGCTCTTGAAGAGCATGGATTATAGTTTTCAGTATTTTGGAAAAATATTGTCACGTTGCTCCTGAAGTAGAACAATACTATAATTAATATTTTTGAAAAATATTATTTGTTGCTAAAGAGTGTGAATTATAATTTTCAATATTTCGGAATAATATTGACATATTATTCTTAAATAAATAATGATAAAATACAACGTCCTCCCAAAGTAGTACATATTTCGAAAAATCTATTTTAAATTAGTGTTTATCCCTGAAGGAAAGCACGTAACTTATGTCATGTTGATATTGATTACTTGATTAACTATTAAATGATATTTAATCATATTTTTCGAAACTAATTGTATTTTCTTTTACTTTATTGTTTAGTTAATTAAATAGTAAATATCACAGAACTTGAGTTTGTTGTACTGGCTTGTCCTCAATGCTGATTAAAATCTATCTCAAAGAGTTTGAAAGAGACAATAAAATGAGGAAACAAAAAAATCCCTCCAGGATCGTGTAGAAGCGCTTATCTTCTTTCGTCATTATCTTCATGATGGATTAAAAATCGAATATCTCACCAAAAGATCCACGGATCATTTGGAAAAAAAAAATTGACTAAAAGATTTGATCATTAGAGAACAATAGTCCTCCCCAAAAATCGTTCAAGAGGGTGCACATTCGTTCACAAGACTAAAACTGTTAGTGAGTACAATTCTAAAATGTTCAAAACATATTTAAGATTGACCTTGTGTGGAGAGAAATCATTGATAAAGTTACGTTGGAAAAAACTTTTTTCACCTTTCATATCTCGAATGTATTTCTATAGCAGCAATATCTTGAGCGTAGTTTCAAAAAGTACTCAAAACTCATATCTTGTTTACTTGTAACTAAACAAAAAAATGAACGTCCAACCGATTTTGTACTATTACCTGAAGCAAATGCAATATCAATATAAGGATGTGGACGTAAACGCGAACGTGCACGTACATGTGGAATAACTCATTGAGGAAATAATTAACAAAGTTATTAGGTACAATGCAACAATTTCGAAGGGTACAAAACAAACAAAAGTAGCATATCCAAAAATGAGCACGAAAAAAATTGCTTTAGATGTGGAATGAAATAATATTAAGTATGTATCTGTAGTACTGTAAAACATCTTGTGGATCTCTACCAAAAATCAATTAAGGGGAAAAAAGTGGAAACAAATTTTGCTAATTATGATAGTCCAATTGATGTGACCCATTTGAATATTTTTAATTTCTTTGTTGATCCGAATGAAAATATTGACCATTTGATTGGGGTGGTGTGATGAGAGATATATATTAGTTTACTTTTTAGTACTTCCCTTTATTTTAGAAATTCAATTTGAAATATATTTTTACTTTTCGCAAAAATTTAAGATCTTATTATGCATCGTTAGTTTCATAATATTAAATTATATTTACTCATATAAATTTAAATTCTGGTTTTTAAATATATGTGTTTTGTTATATATTCATAATGAATTGTCAAGATACCTGCTTAATTGATAATGCAATTATACATACTATTTTTCAAGATAAAAAATATTTTTTGGATTTAATATTAGTAGAAAATAATGTTAGTACGATATTGGGTGCATCAAATATTGTTAAAGGTTTCGGAAGAGCTTATAGTATTCGATCAAATAATGCAAAATTATATATTGACAATACATTTTTTTCTAACAAATCGAGAAGAGTTTTTTTTTTAGTTTTAAAGATATTAGTTACAATAGATATTGTATTGAGACAATGTAAAAAAATAATGTTAAATATTTTTTCATGACTTCTTTTGTATTTGGCCGAAACAGATAAAAGAAAAATTTCATGCACTACCATCTGACATGTATTATCCATTTATAAAAATGATTGAATCAAATATTGTAACGAATCAGAAGTTCACCTAAAAAGTTGTATGCTTTGATATGATCGACTTGAACATTTAAGAACTATAATGATGTGTTGAATAATAAATAACTTACATGGATATCCTTTAATAAAATTAGAAGATTCTTTTACTTAATAATTATTCATATGTATTTCGTTCGCAAGGCAAATTAGTCATTAAACATTTAGCCAAAAAGGTCAATATTGAATCTCTAATTTTTTTGGAAATAATTTATAGAAATATATGTGGGCCAAAACACCCATCGTGTAGATGATTTTGTTATTTTATTGTATTAATTGATTTTTCTATTAAATGGTCACATGTTTGCCTACTTTCCATTAGAAATGTAGATTTTGTTTAACTATTTGCTCAAATAATAAAATTACGAACTCAATTTCTCGATTACACAATCAAGACAATTCGTTTTGACAATGCTGGTAAATTTAGATCACATGTATTCGATAATTCTTGTATATCAATTGATATTGTTATTGAACAATTGGTTGCACATGTCCATACACAAATTGGTTTAGTGGAATCGTTTATTAAACATCTACAACTTAAGCTAGATCATTACTTATGAAAACAAATCTCATATCATTTGTTTAAGGTCATGCCATATTACATGTTATATTATTGGTTCATATAAGACCAACTGTCTATTATCAATATTCATATTTGTATTTGATCATGAATATAATATTTCTCACCTATGAAATTTTTATTGTGCTGTCCAAGTCCCTATTTAACCCCACATCGTACTAAAATGGGCTCTCAACAAAAATTTGAAATTTATGTGGATTTTGATTCACAATTTATTATTAGGTATCTTGAACTTTTAACGTGTGATTTATTTACTGCACGTTTTCAAATTGTTATTTTGATGAAACGACTTTCCCAATTTTGGAAGGAAAAAAAAATACATCTTAAAAAATAAGATAAAATTTATTGGAATGAAACAAATATATCTCACTTTGATCCCCCACAACAATCAATGTGAGTGAGATGTTGAAAAAATCATTCATTTGCAAAACGTTGCAAATCAATTACCTGATATATTTGTTTGCATAAGACATGTGACAAAGTCATATATACTAGCAGAAAATATTCCAACAAAAATTGATATTCTTAAAGGACAATCTACTGTAGTAAATGAATATCTAATACGCTAAAAGTCTAGTCGACCAGTTTGTTTAAAAGATCCCGTATCTCGAAAAAGAAAAGTGCATAAGAAAAATCAACTAAAAGTTTGAGAAGAAGTAACATTAGAAAAGATTGATCAATCAAATATTGAAAATATGGTTCTAGAAGAATCACGAGTGTTCGAAAATAATGAGATTTCAATAAATTATATGTTTATCTCATAAATTATGATAACAAAATAATGTTGTTATAGACAATATTTTCACCTTTTACGGGCTATTGATGTTATGCAAAATAAGGACTTTGAACTACGGTTTGTTAAATACTGTAAACGTAGAAGTGATCAGCTAAAATAGGAAAAAGTCATACAAGCGAAATTGAATTTCTTAGAGAAAAGAAAAGTGTTTGGATCTGTAATTCGAACACCAAAAAATGTAATCTATGTTGGATATAAATAATTTTTTGTATGAAAGAGAAATGAAAATAATGAAATTACAAGATACAAAACTCGACTTATAAATCAAGGTTTCTCACAAAAATCAGGAATTAATTATGACGAAACATATTCCCCTTTAATAGACATTATCACTTTTAGATTCTTAACTAGTTGACTGTGTCCAAAAGCTCTATGTGCGCCTTATAGATTTAGTAACTGTCTATTTGTATGATTCACTTTATAGCGACATATATATGAAAGTCCCTGATGGATTTAAAGTGCCAGAAACAAATAATACGTGCCCGAGAACCATGTTTTCAATTAAATTATAAAAATCATTTATATATATTGAAACAATCCGAACGCATGTGGTATAAGTGTCTTAACGAATATTTGTTGAATGAAAGTTATAATAATGACGATATCTGCCCACGTGTTTTCATAAAGAAAATAAATATTGGATTTACAATTGTGATAGTTTATGTTGATGGTTTAAATTTAATTGGAATTCCTAAAGAGCTCAATAAAATTGCTAATTATTTGAAAAATAAATTTGAAATAAAGAATTTGAGAAAAATTAAATTTTGTCTCGGGTTGAAGATTGAATATTTTCCAGTAGGATTATTTGTTCCTCAATTTATATATACAGAAAAAGTTTAAAAACATTTTTATATGGATAATGCATATCTATTAGCATCACATATGATTGTCGATCACTTGATGTGAAAAACGGTCTATTTCTTCCACTTAAAGATGGAGAAACGGCTCTTGATCCTGAAGTACAATATATTAATGCAATTAAAGCATTAACTTATTTTGCAAACTGCACCCGACCCGACATAATTTTATCTGTAAATCTCCTTATAAGATATAACTCTACACCAACTCAAATATATTGGAATGGTGTTAAAAATCTTTTTTGTTGTTTAAAAGGTGGTGTTGATTTGTGATTATTTTATTTTCAAAAGTTGGGTCCGTTTTAGTGGGATATGCAGATGTAGATTATCTTTCTGATTCACATAATGATAAATCACAAATAGGATATGTGTTTACAAGTAAAGGAACAACTATATTATGGAGATCTGTGAAGTAATCATTGACAGAAATATTCTCGAATCATTTTGAAATTATTGCAATCCATGAAGCACGTCAAGAATATGTACAGTTGAGGAGCATGATCCATTATATCCAAGTATCATGAATTTCAACAAAAGATAGTCCAACAAATTTGTATGAAGCCAATGCTATTTGTATTGCACAACTCAAATGAGGTTATATAAAAAATTACATGATAAAGAATATTTCTCCAAAATTCTTTCATATTTATGGGTTTCAGAAGAATGACAACATCGACATTCAACAAATTTACTTAAGCGACAATGTGATCAATTTATTCACAAAAACACTGTCAATATCTACATTCAATAAATTAGTTAACGAGATTGGAGTGTGTTGGCTCAAAGACTTTTAGTGATCAACACACCAGGGAGAGTAAATGGACTATTTTTTCTTCGATTAGGTTTTATCCCACTGGATTTTCTTAACAATGTTTTAATGAAACAAAATTTATTTTTAATACTCCAAAATAATTGTACTCTTTTTCATTCGTTTGAATTTTTTGTTCCATTAAATTTTTACCAAACAAGATTTTAATGAGACGAATATTTTGTAATGTGTCATTCGAGGGGAGTATTGTAAATGGTAAATTTATTAGTGAATGACAATTGACATCTACAACCCTAGAAAATAGAAATTATTATCATTGTATCTCTAATCATTCTCTATATATACGGCGCTTGAGTTCTCATTATAATACATAAAAGTCTATTGACTTCTCTAGTTTTCTTTCTAGCTTGTAATATGGATCAAACAATGGCATAATAACTCAATCACATTTATTTTAAGGAAAATTGCACCATTAGCTCTCAACCTGTAAGCATGGATGGTATATCGTTTCTATTTTTTATTTTTGACATTATAATCCACAATTTATAGGTCTCGCATTAGTCCTGACGACGGGTCCATTCATTTCTCGGTTTTATTTTTTATTCTTTGAAACTAAGGGTCCGTTTGATTGCAAGAGTGGAATTTGGGTGGAAAGAAATGCGTTCCATGGTTGTTTTCCTAGAAATTGTCAATTAATTGTGTTTGATTGATAAAATTTCCTACCTAGAAAATGTTGAAATTTTGGATGTTTTGGTATTCGTTTGGTTTTGTTTTTCATGAAAATTGTTCATTAAATGAAATTTTTTTCACAATTGTGGATAGAACTTGTTTTCATTGTCAAAAAAAAAAAAAACATAAAAAAAAAAGTAACTTGGGAAACCAAGGAAAAGTACACGAGAGAGACAAAACCAAGAAAACCAATTGTCTGGAAAATATAGTGTATCAAATAAGGCAAAAGTAAAAATTGGAATTTGTTTTTCATTTTCCATGGAGAATTTGGGTGAATCAAACATGCTCTAATATTCAACAGATTTGTAATAAAAAAAGACTATTGTACTCTTGCTTTGAAATATGGTCCGTTTGATTGTAAATGTGGAAAATGGGTGGAAAGAAAATAAATTCCAGGCAATTGAATTGCCTAGAAATTGTAATTAATTGTGTTTGATAGATATAATTTTTCACCTGGTCCGCTTGGCTTTGTTTTTCAAGAAAATTGTCAATTAAAAGAATAAAATTTATTATAATTGGTGATAGAATTTGTTTGGATTGCCAAAAGTAAAAATAAAAATTTGAATTTTTTTTTCGTTTGACTTTGTTTTTCATACAAATTGTTAATTAAATGAATAGATTTTTTACCATTGGATTTGGAATTTGTTGTCATTGCTTAAAAAAAAGTTGGAAAATCAAAAACCATCAAAACCAAAAGAAAATAAATTCATCAATTACCTGGAAAAGGAGGCGCGTGGCTGCATAGGGGGAAAATAAATTCCTGGGATAATTGTTGCTTTCGAACATTGCAAAAAATGTTGGAAAAGGAAAACATTTGCCAACTTCTATGGAAAATTAAGCTCATCAAACAGGGCATTTCGAAAAAAAAAAAAAAAAAAAGGAGGGTAATTTTATTTTCCATTATTCAACTTCAATTTAATTTCAATTAAATTACTAATCTTCAAGATTAGTTTCAAATTTTCATCATTCTATATCCGCTATCTTCCTAATTAATGAAAATTGCTTTATTTATAAGTATATCGCAACGAATATTTGATGCAATTATTATGTGATATGCTAATTTACAAACGCCACAAGTATTAGCCCCCGTTTGATCTACATTATTATCTCATTAAAATGAAAAATATAACCGTTATTCATCACATCAACATTTAAATTTAATTTTTCTATCTCTTATGTAAGCTCCAATAATGACTATATTTTTCATTCTCATTCTACAATAATTTGGCTCAAACATCGATAAATTTTTAAAGCTTGGCTATAGGATGGCAACGGGGTGGGGCGGGCAATTTTTCGTCCCGTCCCCGCCTCGTTACCCGTTTAAGGCAGGGCAGGGCCCTTGCCATGTTTAATACTCCATTTAACTTTTTTTTAAAATTTTTTATAATTCATTTTATTACCCACATTCTTTAGAGTGGGACAATAATATATTTTTTAATCTTTATTTATTTTTAAAAGTTAAATTATTCAAATATATTTGGTAAATTAAGGCTTTTATTGTTTGTCATATTTTTAGATAATCTTAGTTGTCAGTTTCTATTAGAACTTATGAAATTTTGGGAAATTTTCCATATATTGAATTCTAAAAAAAAATTAAATTAAATGGGGCGGGCATGTTACCAGTAGCCATCCCAGGAAAAGTTACCCGCTTCGTCCCCGACCCGAATACCCGATTAAGCAGATAATTTTCGTCCCGTTTGGGATGGAGCCCTGCAGGTATCGAGTTTGTCGGGTTTTTTGCCATCTCTACTTGACTAAATGTATTAGGAGGCACGACGAAAGTGAAAATTGTCGTGAAAAAGCAAGCTGTACGTTAGGACATATTTAAGTTTATCAATAAAATCAAAATTATTCTATATAAAATTAGTAAGCGAGACAATTGTTCTGTTTCAATTTGAACAAATTTACCTTTTCTTCTATGGGATTATATGAAAATTGCACCAGATTGAGGGTAACTTGAAGCGATGTTTTTTTTTTTCCCTGCAGTCTGCCTCATTCCTTGGCACAAAGACCTCCACCATTAACATTTTTACATCTTTTTAGTTTAATTTTTCTCTTTTCTTGAAAGAAATGTTTTCAATTTTTCAATTTTGTACATTTTGATATAAATTCTTTAAGATAGTTAAGAATATTGAAGTAAATATATTTGTCGAACAAAATTATAAAGGTAAGGACCCATTTAATCATTTATAAAGATTCTATTTTATTACACTGTTCGGTACATGAAGAACAATATTGTTACAATCGACTTACTAAACTTTGATTTGTCTCAATTGAATCACTAAAATTCAATTTAATTTTCAAATTGATCGCTGAAATAAAATTTAATTTTAACTTTCACCACTCCATCACACGCTGTCTCCAAAAGTTCATGAAGATTGCTTAATCGGAAGCACATCGCAATGGATCTTCCACGTAATAATTTTGTGACATGTCAATTACCACCACTTCACATCATAAAATGAAACGCGTCTTTAACTTTTTAATCTAATAATGTTTTTATAACTTGTTTTTTTGGATGTCATGTACCATTTACGTGGTAGATTAGGTATGATATAACTATTAACTAAGCAATTCTTGTCAATTTGGGGAACAATAGGTAACGGAATGCGACGGAGTGAAGACATTTGACTTAAATTAAAGTTCAATGACCCAATTGAAATAAATTAACGTTTAACGGTTAAGTAGATACAAATATTAAAATTTACAAGAAGTTGAAATAAATATACCAACCGGAGTAAGTAGTGTCCAATAAGCTATTTACATGATGGCATCCACACCATGGGTGTAACCAAAGCTACCAACCTTACTTGAACACAAAATTTCCATCACAGTTCAACAAACTTATCAGAAATTTAATTTCTTCCACATAAAACCTATTCATTTCCATGCAAATCCAATAATTATATTCAATGGCCTTTTGGAGAAAGAAAAAAGGAACCCAAAAAGTTCATGCTTCTGTTGTTTCACTATCCATGGGATCTGATATTTATCAAAATTTTCGCGGTCGGGATCGAGAATATTTGCAAGCAAGGAGGGCATTTCTCAGCAGTTATCAGCTTAGTGAAGGCAACAGGTTGAAGGAGAAGATAGAGAGGTTTTTGGAAGGGGTTAGGGAGACAACCATGGCTGCAGTTGCAAAGAGAAAGAAGATTATTGGAATTAGGGTTCACAAGTTTACATGGACTTGGCCAACTGAATTTGTCATAAGATGCTTTGTTCCAGGAAGGAGATAATTCTCAGGTGAAGTAATGAATATTTATAAAAATAGAAAGGAATTATAATATAAACATGCATACATATATACACATTTATATATGCTTGGTTATTTATAAGAAAATAATATATATTTCGACCTTTTATAAAGGGTTATATTATGATATTGTGCGAGACTTGTATATGTAGAGCGCGCGTTTTTTAGAAGATTATCTTGAACAACGTGTTCTCGTTATATATACTTTGTATTAAGACTTGGGGAGACTAGATTCCATCTTAAAAATTAAACCCTATTAAGAAAAGTAATTCAAACTCTTATGGTCTATTTGATTGCAAGGGTGGAAAATTGGTTGAAAGAAAACGTTTTACAGAGAATTTTTTTTCCTAAAAATTGTTTTACTATGAATTGTAATTAAGTGTGTTTGATTGGTATAATTTTCCACCCGAAAAACTTTTAAAAGTTTGGATCTTTTTTTTCACGTTTGACTTTATTTTACATGAAAATTGTCCATTAAAAATGAGTTTTTTTTTTATTATTATTTTTTTTAATTATTTTTACAATTGGTTATGAAATTTGTTAACATTGCCAAAAAGTTAAAAAAATTGCTCGAAAACGTTGGGAATTAATGGACTCTAATACTATATTAAGACTCGAGATTCCGTATTAAAAATCAACTATTCAACTTTTTTAAAAGTAGTAACTCAAACTTTTATATGTTGGTCTATATTTTCATTTTTATTCAATGCAAGATTTATCCCTTAACACTTTGCACATATATATGTGATGTTTTGGAGAAGGCTCGAGTTTGAATGAAGTAATTTTCCTTCAAGTTTTGATAAGAAGAAGAAATTACTTATTATCATGCTTCATATCAATGATCTCACCATATGGTATGGTCTCGCTAATTGCAACTTTTGAAAGATACTCGTGACTTTTAGATGAATGAATATGCCAAAGACTATTCGTGATTGTCATTTTCAAACACAAAAAATTCAATATTCTAAGAGGTCGACAAACAAATTCTCCAAATCTAAAGTTGGATATGGTGGAATCTCTTGGGTGGGGCTGGTCAAATTTTACTCGTTCATCTGATTGCATTATATTCAGGGACGGATCCATAATCGGATTACAAATCGGACTAATACGTTAAAAAAATAAAATCACACGAGAATTTTTTTTTTTTACATATAAAAAAAATTATACTAAAAAAATTCAGTGAGCTAGGGACTGGACCGGGCTGTTAGCATCCGTTTGACAACCAATTTATAAATAGTTTATAAATTCAATCAAAATTAAATATTAATTTTAACCATACATTTATAATTACTACTCATTTAATAATTACATATTTCATAAAACTCAATATTATTCCTCTTTACAAATCATTTATAAATTTACGAAAAATACTGGTTGACTTGCGTTAGTTCAAAATACTTGTTGTCGATATTTTGAACACGACTCCACTGCAGTCTGCATTGAACCTTTTCTAGCATGAGTGCTTACCAAAATTTCAGCTATACGGTATAACCTCTTTTTTTTTTTTTTTTTTTAAAAAAAGAACTCATTGTACGAATGTGCTAAATTAAACAATATTCATTGAAATTGCATTAATTTAATTAAATGTATGCAATGAGTTAGGTTAAAAATAATCTTTATATGAACAAACACAGGGTCTCTTATATTTCATAGTTACAATGGCATAATTCCCATCTAAATTAAATAAAATGTGTTAAAAGATCAACCATGAAGAATGAGATGAGTAAAGCTATACGCGAGTATAGTAAAGAGCATCTCATCTCGTGCACTCAAAAATAATTGCAACAATGAGTTTTTGAAAAATTTCACTTGAAAGTTAATCGAGGTACGGTATCATATACACTCAAGTGATCATTAGAGTAACTTTTGTTTTGACTTAGAAAAACTTGATCACACTATAAGTGACACAAACCATCAAAATTTTCAGATGGGGAGAAGGCTCTTTATGAGTGATTTCTTCAATATCAAGATCGTGTGAATATAACAGAAGAGCTAATCTTGGAAAAAGCAATAGAGATTGAAAATATCAAACTATGAAGAGACTGCAGAATTCAACTTTTCTCAAGGTCGACTTGAGAAGCTCAAGTTAAGACATAGAATTAAATCACTTCGCCGTTTTGAAAAAAAGTGGATCAATTGATACACAAGACATGGAGAAGAAATTGGAGTCATAAGGTAATGAAATGTGATGTTAATTTTGACATTTACATTCAACATTTTGGGGCAATGATGAAATGGGCAAGAGGAAATTACACCCACCCCTACTTTTAAATTACCATTTTCAAAAATCATGAATCAAGTTTCATATTACAAAAATCAGGTTTTAATTAATAATTTAAAAACATTTTTTATTTTTATTTATAATAAATTAATTTATATACTCCCCTCATTCCATCTATCCCAAACCCTAATTAACCAATTCTCTCCCCCACTCTCAACTTCTCATCCCGTCACTCTGCTCGTCGCCGCCGTCGCCGTCGCAGCGCCGTTACCACCATCCGATCGTCTGACTATCCTCTCCCCCTCTCGTCTTCTCCGTTGCCTCTCTCTCTCAGCGACGCGACGCAACTATGTCTTGTCCCCTCTTCTTCGAAGTAGAGCAGATCTGTTATTTTCCATTCTTTTTGTTTTCGAGTTTGATTTTATAGATTTTGTAATGGTTGTATGGCTGATTGTTGCCGATGGTTGCAGATCTGTAGGTTGTTTCTGCCGAATGGTGTTGTTGGATGTGGGTGCGGCGATTGTGGAGGTGCGATCTGTTTTTGAGGTGTTGGTGGTGGCGATTTTCAGATCCGGGGTGGTGACGTGCGTTGGTGATTTTCAGCTTGGTGGCGATTTTTGGATGGTGTTTTGTGAGGTGTGGTGATGGCGGTGGTGTGTTTGTTGATGGTGTTTTTTGAGGTGTTGGTGGTGGCGATTTTCAGATCCGGGGGTGGTGATGTGCGTTGGTGTTTTTGTGATTTTCAGATCGGTGGTGATGTGATTTTCAGATTGGTGGCGGTTTTTGGATGGTGTTTTGTGAGGTTTGGTGATGGCGGTGGTGTGTCCGTGTTCGATTTTCATGACCCCGTCATTTCTCGCCGGTGGCTGGGGAACGGAAGTGGTGGTGACTGTGGCGGTGGCATGGGCGGTGGTGATTATTGTTGTATCGGGATTTGGGATCGGTGTTTGAGTGTATGTGACCAATTATTTATTTATCTGTGACCAAACACACTCAACTGTGACTTACAAATTGTGACCAAGTACTAATTTGTGACCTAAAAATTTGATAATATGTGATTGGAAAAATTTATGTGACCAAGCACACTCAACTGTGACCTACAAATTGTGACCAAGTACTCATTTGTGATCTAAAAATTTGATAATATGTGACCGGAAAAATTTATGTGACCATAATTTGTGATCTCGATATAATATGTGACCTATAAAATTTTTTGATATGTGACCATAAAATAAGTAACGTAACTTTTAAATGTTGTGATTGTGACCGATGAACAAATCGTGACTTTTAAATTTTTAAGTTGTGACCGATTCACTAATTGTGACCTACGAAAATTAAATTGATTTAATAATTCATTAATTATTAATTAAAAATTTAAAAAACCTGATTTGTGAATTTTCAAACTTGTTTTTGTATTTTTGAAAAGGTGTAAAGTAAACACCTTAGAAACGTAATGTTCCCAATGGGCAAACCGAACTGCTGGAAAATAATTTGATGAAAACCCATTGCCCGATAACTCATAAGAACGTGCCCAAATAGCCTGCCCAACCCACTACCACTAGAAGCTGCTTTGACCATTGGATTGAAATTGGATCAATGGTGATGGCTTGGACTTTATATACCAGCTGGACCGTCTCTTGTAGAGAGACTTTTCTCATTTTGTATTCTCTCGTTTTCTCAGTGCTGGGTTTGGGTTCTTCTGCCCTAATTTTTTTTTCTTGAATCCCTCTTCTCTTCTTTGTGATACTTAATGTATGATTAAAACTTCTGGTTTTAATCCTCAGTTTTGGTGATTGGGTGCCTTCGTGGTCTGTTTGAGAGAGGTTTATGTGTTTGGCAGTGTAATTTCTTCCTTCGCGTTATTGAGTAGCCATGTGGTAGTTGATTAGGGTTCTTGGTATGATTTGAGGCCGTTCTTGTGTACAAAATGGTACAATGAATTTGTTTCTGAGCCCTATATGAAATCTAAATTGGTTTTCTTATTGTGCTATTGAATTTCTGTTACTTTCTTATTTGATGCTTCCGTTGTTAGTTTTTGCCTTACATAAGGGAAAAAGTATATCGTGAGTTCGTCGTGAGAGATAGTCTCAATATGGATTAAATGTGATTATTTTATAGGTTACAACTTGATCGCTCTAAATGAAAAGGCAAGGCAGAGGAAGACTTACATTTGTTGTAATAAGGATGACTAAAAGAAAAGTTCTATATGATCATTCGAAAAATATGAAAAAACCATGTTGCTTCAAGAATGTAAACATGAACAACTTGAATTGTCAATACGCTGCCCCAAAAATATCGTGGATGATTGGGATAATTTTTGAGGAATATATTTGGTGGCTTGACGAAAAAAATGCATGGCAAAAATTTTCTTAGTGATGATAATTGTCCAACTCATCCCAAAAATATTGAAGGATTACAAAATATTGAGCTATTTTTTAATGACCCAATTACATAATAGAGGCTATTATTTTATTGTTTTATTTTGTATTTCTTGTTATTTTCTTCAATCTAGAGATGGATGGACAATCAAATTTGCGACTTTTTTTTTTCTTTCTTTTTATTTTTTTTTATTTTGTGTGTGTTTATGTTTGACTAGTTGAAATATACTGTATAATACTAAATATGAAATTATTTTCCCATTTTAAATATAGACACTAAAAATTAGAAAGAAAATAAATCACAATATCTCCCTAGTGAAGGTACAATCCCGCCCCAGTTATAAACACTAATCGAAATATAAGAATTAATTTAGGTTATTCATGTTAATAAGGTTGATCTTTTAATGGAAACCGTAAATCTTCATAAGAATTCAAAACCCCAAAAACTCAAATGATCAAGATCTGTTTAAAACACAAACGAGATATCAATTCAATACTCATTAATCGAGCTATACTTATCTTAACAAAATTGACATATTTTAAAATTAAACTCTTAGTGCCTCTCAAGTTTATGTTTGGGATGATACATTAGCCAATTAGTAGAAGCCACCAAACAACTACACCTTTTGACAACAAAAACAACAAAGTGATTGTTCATTGAGAAAATTGATTTTACTAGGAGAATCTTAAGCCATGTTTGTTTCGGATTAAAATCAGATTTTAATCTAAATCAAAGTCAAACAATAAATATTAACTACATCTTTCATGGGTCTCACATTTTTTCAACTACACATTTCAAAAACTTCTATTACAATCTACTAAAAATCTAATTTTATTCCCTACCATACACTTACTTAAAATGTTTCCAACAGTTATACATTGTAAACAAAATATACCACAAGTAATGATAAATCCAACAATACGAGTAATGAGTATTATTGTTGACCTGATTAAAAATGACAACAATAAATATAATATATAAAGATTATTTCTCGTAATAATATTGACATTTTAAATTGAAACTTCAAATCTTAACCATTGTTTGGGCTTTATTTTGATAAGGTTTTAGGGAAAAATGTATTAGAATTGTGGTTTTTGGAGAATGTGTTGTTAAAATAGAAAGAAATTTTTTGAGTTTACGTGTGATATTATTTTTATTGAAAATTTTGAGAGAGAGAGAGAGAGAGAGAGAGAAGTACATTTAAAAAATATAGCCCATGTAGAATCACAACTTTTTTTCATTCATTTAGTCTTGACCATTAATTCATGTTTCCCATGTTCTATGTTGTCCGAACCATTTATTCTTGCATATGAACCCAGGAGCGGAACCAAAAAGGAAGTTCAGTGGGGGCGAAATAAAAAAGCTTTGGAAAAAAATTTGGCAACCTAAAAAAACCTAGACAAAAAAAAAACTAAAAAATTGAAGAAAAATCCGGAAATATGAAAATTGAGTGGGGGTGGTGGCCCCCACTGGGCCTCATGTAGGTCCGCCACTGTATGAACCGAATAGTAATTGTTATTACTCTTTCATTCGACTCCTCATCCAATGTCGTGAGGAAGGTTGGATGGAGACAATACCAAGAGACTGAAAATTACAATTAAATTATGTTGTTTTTGTTGAGAAAATTTGTCGTCGAAGTAGATGACACGCCTCCAATGATAATTCAAGAGGAATTTCAAATATTATATATAAAAACACAAAAGAAAATGATAGAAGAATAAGAAGGAAAAAAACTTAAATCACATAGAATGTTGTCCTAAAAGTTTTATTTGCGTCATCTCGATTTATAAGAATGTTAAAGGATCAACACACAAATAGTTTTAGCGGATTTCAGGTCTAGAAATCGGGTTGCAATTAACACTATTGAAACTCAAAAAGAAGGAACAAAAGAAGAGAATATGAAAATAATTCTAAATATATTTTTACAGAATTTTAGGGATATAATTTCAAGGTTTTAGATGAGAATTTCATGTAAATAAAACATGAATTCTATTTCTATTTATAGAATTTGTTCATACACTTTCGTATGAGTGCCAGCTTTTCATAAAAATTGAGAAAATTGAATGAAAATGTGTCGAAACAAAATTTAAAAAATTTTGTTAACGTCCCAAAATTTATTCTATTATGTCGCATAGAGTAGCCAAGTCAGGGACTTCAAGTCTTTGACGAGGGTCATGCGACCACATGGCCAAATGGCCTATGCGGTCGTATAGGCAAGTTATTTTGCATGTTTGCCCACTTTTCTGATTTTTCCATTTTATTTATTTTTTTGTTTTAATCTTCTTTTTCAAACTAATTTTGATTCATTCTCATATACCAATATTTGAACAACACAATTTATATAACAATTTTTCGACTCTAAAATCTCAACAAATGGAAGTGCTGTCCTAATATTATGTGATTGAATTACAGAGGTTCTTATCTTTTTTTCTTTTTTTTCCTTCTCTATATTATGTAGTACATTCTTGCTGGGAGAGAGCAAAGCAATTGAATATCATTAAGGGGTTGTTTGGCAAAGTTTTTGGTAAAAGTTTTAGTAGATTTTTCTCAAAGTTAGTAACATGTATAGTTGAAACGTTGATAAAAAAATGTTGATTATATGAAATATGTTGTTAAAATTAATTGTTGACTTTAACCCTGAACTTTTTAACAAATTTTAAATTATTCCAAACAACCACTAATTTGAGAACTCTTCAGAATGGATTAATTTCGTGCGAATCATTTCAGAAGCATAGACCTTCCACATTTCCTCTCCAGCATTGGCTCTTCAACCAAATTTCTGTCGTGTTAGTCTTCAACTTTTTCTCAATCGCTTTTGAATTCGCTTGAATAGTATATCACATTTTACATGTAAATAGAAAGCCTTTTTTTTTTTTCAAATTTTTATCACATTCTCCAAAAAAATCACTATTTTAAAAATGTATTTTCTCCCACGATGGGGGGCTCAAGGGCTAAATAATTTTGCATATAAGGAAATAAATAAAATTTGAAAAAAAAAAAAAAAAGAATTAAGCCAAATGTACTGAGCTACACTGTCACACGCAGGATCCACCTCAATAAAAAAGTGAAAAAAATTCTGCAAGAACCCCACCATGTACATGGAGAATGATTTAAAAAAGAAAAAATATCCCACAATGCAAAATAGTCTTATCTTCTTATATCCAACAATAATTGCATGCAGGTAAGAAATTAAATCGTTGGGCCAAAACACATAAATCATTAATGTCACTTCTGAAGGCCACTAGTGATGTTCCTTACACCACAGCCACATAATATGGCCTTAGCTGTGTTGCCTCAATCATGTGTTTAGCATTTGACATGTCCCTTATCCTCACAACCTTCACTTATTTTTCTTGATTTCTTGACCTAAATTTTTTGACTAGGAAATTGCTCTGTAACTCAAAAATCTCATCTGAGGGTTTAGCAGATACTTTCTGGAAAAGGCTCTTTTTGCTTGATATTCTTTCACGCACTTTATTCTGGGTTTTTCTTTAATAAGATTCCGCTTTTGGGCTTGTGGCTATGTCTTAAAGGTAGATTTGTGATTGCTGCTTATTGAAGAAAAAGTTACAGGAATTGGTTGTGAAACTGGGATCTGTGAAGGAAGATGAAGATTCAGTGTGATGTGTGTGAGAAAGCTCAAGCAACTGTGATATGCTGCGCGGATGAGGCGGCTTTGTGCGCGGAATGTGATGTTGAAGTGCATGCTGCTAACAAACTTGCAAGCAAACACCAAAGGCTGCTTCTTGAATGTCTCTCCAACAAGCTCCCTCCCTGTGATATATGCCAAGTAATGAAAATTCTCCCCATTTTTTACGCGTTTATGGCGTGTTCGGTAGAGAGTGTTGGACAGTATTGATGAAGGAAAAGAGGTTAAAATACTTATTTCTTAGACTTGTCCAATAGTATGTTCCAAATAAATATACATATTTTAACCTCCAGCGAACTGTTTAGAACTTCATGAAATAAACATAAAATGAAGATCAGAAAAATTGGTTTTGCTGTTAATTTGGAATTTGGAATGGCAACAGATTTTGAATTAGATCTAAATTGTCATTTTTGTTTATTTGATTTAAATTTTATAAAGGGTTTGAAGAAAACTATGTGCTATAACATTGTTCAATCACCTAGTTAAGAAATAAATGAAGAAAGGAAGAAAATGTTCTTCAATCAAACAGTAGCATTATTGCTCTTTTGCGGGCAGCGTTCTGTGTGGAGATGGAGACTGGAGATCTCGATTACAAATTACAAGCTGGAATTCTGATGCTAAGAAGCATATGTCATAAGCTACTTGAACCAATAGTTTATGATTATTAAGACTTCGGGTTCATCTTAAAACGTCAACCTTATTACGAAATAACAAGAGTGGTCAAATTCTTTATAAGTTAGTCAATATTTTTATCTTTATTCGACGTGAGATTTTATCCATTGATATGCTCTCACAAGATGGTGACTCGTATACTCAATCTTTTATGAGTTAATCTATATTTTCATCTTTATTCGATGTGAGATTTTATGATCACCTAAAAGTTGAGACTTGACTTAAGAGTATATGCATCTTAGATGGATGTTAGTTAACCCATCTCATCTTAAAGTTTGAGTGTTTAAGGAGGAGATGAATTCAACACACACCTCACGTGGAGGGCTGAATTCATTTTTCATCAAAGGTCTGACACATCGCAAAATTTTCATAATTGGACAGTGATGAGATTTGACATTTGCTGGCTTTGATACCGCGTTGTACCACCTCATATGTGGCAGCTTTTTGGAAGTGCATAAAATCCATTATATAAAACTCATCTTCAGTTCTGGTTATGATTGATAAGGGATAAAGGGCACTTTGATTTAGGAGTTAATTAATGTTCACTATGAATACCTTAATGCCAAGGGTCAGCATCATCAAGAGAAAATTAACAACTCCAAAATCAAAGGGTATGTTTTCCTTGTCAATGACTTTCTAACTCTTGACTCGAGTTATTTGTGAATGGTCTGGCAAGAGTTAGGATCTCGTTTCTTCTCCAGAAATGACATTCGTAACTAACTAAAATATTATGTGGATTTGAATATAAAGATTCCCTTGTTGAGTGACTGGAAGTTCACCAAGGGAGAAGAACACTAAATTGGCATATTTCTCTTACCTATAAGAGCAGAGAAAAGTGCAATCCAGAGAAAACTGACTTTTGGGCGTTGATATGAATCGCGATGAGCTTGAACTTCTAAACATTTGAAGCATTGAAGATTTTATCTAAGAAGAAGCTTTTTTCTATTGGAACCGTCCACAAAGGCTCGATAGACTATAAAGAATTCATTGCACTGGTTTGAGATTCCTTCCCTTGTTTAGAGTATTATAGTTGGGTGCTTGTGGGTTAAAGCTGTACTGTCACTACATGACGAGTAGGAGAAGTACGAATGAAACGTTGTTCGACTGGTGCGAAATTTCTTTTTCATTTACTTTGTATATAATGTAATTCCCAACAGGAACATCACCTTTAGGTTATTGAGAAAATGTGTTGGAATTTTCAGAAAGCCGGAGTGACTATAAACAACCTATAAAATCATAAGTTGCTATTGGCTTTTACAGAGGCATTGCTTAAAGTAATATTCAGCTGTCTATGATAAAATGAGAATGCCTTTTGATCCTTAAACAGAGCCCATATTCTTTACTTAAACCAGTTTGCTGTATAGTTGGTTTTCTATTCCATGAAAGAATGCCAATGTTATTTATGATAACGATGTATCGAGACAGAAGTCCTATCAGTGAGAAAAGTGATTCTTTACTAGATCGTATTCATGCCAAACTCATTTCAGAAAATATTATTACTTTTTATCTGGAGGTCATTTTTATTCTTAATTTCTGTATTGACCAATACATTTTATCATGTACAGGAGAAGACAGCTTTCATTTTCTGTGTTGAAGACAGAGCACTCTTTTGCAAGGATTGTGACGAGCCTATCCATTCGGCCAATAGCCGTGCTGCAAACCACCAGCGATTTTTAGCCACCGGAATTCGAGTAGCTTTGAGCTCTAATTGCAATAAGGACACAATAAAAGACCATGTGGAGCCAAAGCCGCCCGAGCAGAATTCACAACAGATTACTACGAGAATGCCCACGCAGCATGTAAGTGGTATCACATCAGCAGCTTGGCCTGTTGATGAGTTACTACAGTTTTCAGACTATGAATCCTCCAATAAGGTAAGAAAATTACTACCTATTTCTACATTGGACGAAAACATAACACTAGACCGTTCGAAGGTAGAAGACAAATATAAAATATACTTTTTCTTTCTTGTCAGATTGCAGCAATGCTAATCAATTTTTCAACTTTTGCAGAAGGATCAACTTGAGTTTGGTGAGCTTGAGTGGCTTTCAGACATCGGTCTGTTTGGCGAACAACTATCGTCAGAGGCTTTAGCAGCGGAAGTACCTCAGCTACCAGTGTCTCAGCCAAGTAACTTGGCTTCTTATAGGCCAGCCAAACTTTACATGCCCCACACGAAACGTAGAATTGAAATTCTAGACGACAACGAGGAGGGGTATTTCACCGTTCCTGATCTTGGATGAATCTACCGTCACAAACTCAATACAATAAATATGTTGCAGCATAAGTTAGATCATACACCGGTTCTTCCACAGATATACTTATCTATTAGTTAGATGTTTTAGGAGTGGTGTTTTGCTTTTACCTTCTTCTGTACTGTTTGTGGTTGCAAGAATTATTGATTTTTAATTACTTTGTATTGGAATTAAATTTGGCTGAATGAGTCCATATATTACTTGAGTATCATGCACAACAATGCATGTTGGCATTTGTGAATCTACTGTTTCATCATTCAGTACCATTTGCCAGTACTGTAAAGTTCGGGGATAATATATAAATGACGTTTGTCATATAAAACTCAAGTTATATTTGATTTTTTGTTTTTTTTAAAAAAAAATACCAATTTATAAAGTTCGATTCTTGATTAATTAATTGTTCATTTTTAGTTTAACTTCCCGGTATTGTTGATTGTTTATTATTTCTTATTAATATATTATTTGATATCAGAAATTGCTGGATTCAGAAAGATGACTCAACTGCTGGAATGATTTTGTGCAGTTCTGGAACATTGCAAGAAGGCTTGACTCCAAACTTACCTATGTATGGGTGTCCTCAATTGTGATTAGGATGAATTTTAAAAATCTTTAGGTGTTCTCAATTGAAATTTTAATGAAATCCTTTAAAATATCCATTCCTATTAAAATTTTAAAAAATTACTATTTTCATTCACGTCAAATTTCAATAGCGTCCTTATTAAATTCATTCATTTAAACATTATAGATTCACACAAATTTTATATATTCATCACCAAGGGCTAGGAAGAAAGTTCAGTGGGGGCGAAACAAAAAAACCTTGTAAAAAAATTTGAAAACTTAAAAAAACTAAAAAAAATTTGAAAATCTGAAGAAAAATCTGAAAATTGAGTGGGGGCGGCGGCCCCCACTGGTCCTCAAGTAGGTCCGCCCTTGTTCATCACACTCTAAATACATTCCTAATATAATTGTAAAAAAACTACTACATTCTTTCAAGAATTTAGGGAAACAATGTAATTTTTAGCAGTGGAGTTGAGATGAAATTTAGATATACTGATTGTGAAATGGATTTTTGAATTATTATTATAGAAAAGTTGAAATTTGTGCTACAAATGACGAGGCTTAATGAGTTTTGGGAATTGATGGTTGCTTTTCATGCGCAAATATCGCGTATTGAGTGTGTATTGAAATTGTCTCTCCAATATCCACAAACACAAGTGCACGCGCACATAGATAGCTCTCTACTTAACTCAAATCCAATTTGAGCACATAGTGGGGGTCGAATATGCCCTCTTGGTTTGGACTATGACTAATGAAACGAGAGAGAAATGAAAAAGGAATATGTGCAATACTGGGATTTAAGAGTAGAGATTGGAGAATTGAGAGATCCCATTAAAGTAGCTTCAACATTGCAGAGGGTGTGAGTGGGAGGTGGGATGGGGCAAGTTTTTTTCTTTTTAGGTTTTAATTTAATTATTTCAAATATTAATATGTGGTTGACAAAAATGTTAATGTTTAAATTAGTCAAAATATTCAATTTTCCATTTTTAGGTCAATTAATGGTGGAACTCACGATTTCATCCATTTGGACCTTTGCTGCTAATTTTTCAAATGTTAGGAACTTTCGGTAGTACAAACTGAAAGTTCGGGTAAAGTTTGAAAAAATGTGAAAGATTAGAGTTCGCTGCTGCAATAACCCCAAAAATATATTTCAATAATATTATTTCTTTTAAAAATATGATATTCAAATATTAGTTTTTTTACAAGTCGTGAATAAGAAAAATATAAATAAAGCTTAAAACTACCTCCCGAATTCCATTAAAATTCATATATTATCAAGAATCATCCAAACTACTACCATCTCCATGTGTTAAGATTTTGGGTTTCATCTTAAAAGGTTAATCTTATTAAGATGAGTAGTCCAAACTCTTATAAATTGGTCTATGTTTTCATCTTTATTCGATATGAGATTTTATCACTTAACATGTCCCCTCAAGATGGTGGCTCATTTGAACATACCAATCTTGAAATCTGTGTGCTCATTTTTTGAGTCTTAATCTAATCAAATTTCTCGTTAGAGCTCAATGGACTCGATATCATGTTAAGACTCGAGATTCCACCTTAAAAGGTCAACCTTATTTAGAGGAGTAGCTCAAACTCTTATAAATTGATCCATGTTTTATCCTTATATTAATGTGAAATTTTATCCCTTAATACCGTACAATTCTATATGCGCAAACCTTGATATCAAAAGCAACAAATACTGTGTAAATTTTGAAATGCAACAAATCATGAAAAAATATTTATTTTCGTATTTCTAGAAACAAACTTACTAATTAAACTTTGGTAATTCGCGCAAAACATCCATACCTATGACGGGGTTTGTGGAAAGGGTAATTAGCGTAAAACGTCCTTACCTTTACACGGTTTTCGTATATATATTCTACCTTAAGTTGATGGCATTAAAATTTAATTATGACTATAATAGTAGAAACATAACGTTCGATCAATATAATTTAAAGACGTTAATTTAATTTTTTTTCGGGTTAGGTTGTGTTGGGTTGGGTCGGGTTTGGGTTGCTAACCCCCAACCCGACCCAACCAACCAACCCGAAACCCGCCCAAAAAAGGAAAAAAACCAACCCAAACCGGTCGATTTGGGTCGGGTTGGTCGGTTTCGTTTGGGTTTTGCCCACTCCTAATTGTAATGCATTGAATTACCTGATCAATAATTTGATGATCTATTGAGTTTCTTACGAATCGAGAGGTGAGTTTGAGATTTAGAACGTGTAATAAAATTCGGTAACGAGGTATAACGTGTAGATACCTATACTAAGTGCTGCGGTCGTTATATGAATTCCTAGTGCCATAACTCATTTAACTAAGGGTAATTCGCATAGAGATATGGAATTGAATTAGTTAAATAGACTCAATGAGAACTCGAGAGGGGTAAATTGAATACCGTAGGAGAATTCGACCGAACACTACGTTAGGCTAGAATCTTGAATTGGGAATTAAGGTGATCATTAGATGAAGTTGTTTTGCCCTAATACATCTTATATACATGAATCTTTGATTTATTTGTATTTGTTATTTCATTATAATTTTAATTAGTTTTAGACATTTAGTTCATTTAAGAGAATCAATCTTTTCAACTATCACAATTCCTTATTTGATTTACTTCCATCAGATAAGAGTTAGAAAAGTAGATTAAGAATAAAGTACAGTCCTCGTGGGAACGATAATCCGGACTCTTAGGTCCACTTTATTACTTGTTACGATATCGTACACTTGCGATATAAAAATACGCAACAAGTTTGTTCGATAGGGATTAAAATCATATTAAAATTGAAAAATTAGTCGTTATTGTTGACTTTTATTAGATGAATGAAACCCAATAACGATCATATTTTCAATTTTAATTGGATTTTAATCTCTAACGAACGAGACCTAATTGTGGAAATGATCATTCATACAGAACTTATCGACAGAAGGTTGGATTGTTCATCCACAGTACCTAATCAAGCTAGATTTAATTATTGATAAAGATTTTTGATCAGAATTAGCTGGACGACAATTGTAGGAAGAGGAAAAAGGAGATTTGAATGATTGCTGCAACTGCAAGCCACAAGCATTCTCAAGAGAAAATGATGAATCATTATTTATTTAACTTCATTACAGAAATTATTTCATCATTTCAAGCAAATAAAAAGAAAAACTGAAATTGAGAAATAGGAAAGAAACCTATTACCAATCGCCAAAAAACAAAAACTTGTCTGGAAAAACATGTCAAAAATCAAAATTAGAAAAGGAAAGCCACACTTTCTTCTATTTTCCTTCCCCTTCGAGAAAGGTGAGGACTTCTTTCTCGGATGGGAGAGCTGGGATTGCCCCCTTTTTAGTTGTGGTGATTGCTCCACAGGCACATGCAAATTTAAGTACTTCCTTCAATCTATGCTCGTCCTGGAAATCAAGAAATCGATAGAATCATTGTTCCGTAAATACTAAACATAATTAGAACGTGCGATATATATTAACAATATTATCAAGAAATTACCTGGATTATGTCATGATCGCTAACAATCTTACAGAGAAGGGCTCCTACAAAAGAATCGCCAGCCCCTGTTGTGTCCACCGCCTTGACGTTGTAGGCATCAACTGATCCATGGAAATTCTATTTACCAACATAAGGGACAAAGCCAAAGTTAAATTTTATATATGACACAACTATATACAGTTTTCTCAGCATAAAATTCACGAGGCCTGGTTGATTCTCTCAAATAATTCACGAGTTTTGCAAATGTATTGATAACCGGGAAGATATTCTTGATATCTTACTGATTCTAAGATAAAGGTAAAGGGAGAAAAAGAAAGAACAAATGCAAAATCAAAGTATACTGGAATCTAAGATAGAGGCTAAGTGACAAGACGTAGTTTAAAATGGGCTACTTTTGGTAGCTTTTTGAAGCTGGGAGTTTCTATCAGGAATGGAATAATTCAAGTCGGTGGTGGTGGTTGTTTCTTAGCTTAAATATAGTATAGTAACCTCAGTGTCATAATGTTTCTTTTCCTAGAATATTTTATCTACCAGGGGAATTTCAAGAAAATCCACTAATGTTATATCATAAAATACTCGACCACCTTGTAGGAATTTTTTTTTTTTTTTTTTTAATGTAGTAATGAATGGCCCTTTAATGAATCATGGTAAAAACATTATAATTTTAGCTGTTTCCTTGTTTTTATACCTCAAGATAACCCAATAAACCCAGTATTTCAAACTTAATGTAACAAAACCAAAAATTAATTTAGAGCCACATGAATTACATTTTTCAAATAGTGGAAAGCTATAAAGAAATATTTATGAGACAGAGAAAATGCAGCCAGAGATATGTAGCCCTGTTTGGTTCAGCTTAAAAAATAGATTAAAATATAAGTCAAAGTCAATATTTAATTTTAATCACACAGGACCCACAACTTTTCAATCATACATTCCATCAACTCTTATAAAAATCTAATTATAAAGATTTACTGCCAAATGATAACATCAAGAATAGCACAGTTTTCCATAAAATATGTAACATGGACAAAGGCTGTTTCTTCTTTTAAGAGCTTCACCTACTCATCATGGCATTAATGCTCTGAAGTGGAGAAATTAAGAAGATGAAACTAACAATTAAACGTACCTTAGTGTAATATCTGCAGCCGTTTTCTCCAAGGGTCACCAAGAGAAGCTTCAAATTATCGTGCCATAGGGACATTGCCGAAGCATCATCAATATTGTTATTGCCTGTGAGGAACTCTAGTTCAACATCACTGACCTTGATCACATCCGCCTTCTCCCAAATGCTCATGATTTGCTTACGGGCCTCGTCAGCCGAGGGCCACAGTGGCAGCCGGAGGTTGGGGTCGTATGAGAGCAATGCCCCGGCATCCTTGGCCACCTCCATTGCCTTCAAATGTGCTGATCTACATGGCTCCACAATCAAGCTTATCGATCCATAATGGAACACTCTAGCCTGTGGAAATTCATGCAAACAAGTCTTTTGAGTATACATGATTCATATATCCATTTTGTCCAAACCATATTGAAGATAGATATAAGGCTTCTGCTTCTTGTAGAAGAGAAGCCTCTACTATACGCAAGTTTTCTCTAAACTCTCTTCTAGACAGACAAAAAGCATCTGGAACATTATCTAAACATGTTCAAACGTCTTAAAAACAACTTTTGACTTTTCAAAAAGCCAGTCAAAAGGGCACATATATTACAAACAAATTTGAGCTCATAGTAGAAACAATGAGAAATCTAAATCAATAAATGAACATTCAATGTGCCAAATACCTATTTTTCTCATCTTTTACCCTTTGGCTTATACAAATTCGAAGTAGAGGGAAGAGAACGCTTAAGTTCGAAGCTTATCGACTAGCAACTAGATGGTTCTAATGCATTAGGCAAAATTATTGAAGATTGTCTTTTCATAGGGAGTAAGACTTACGTTTGTCATTCCATCTTTGTGCAGGCACAAGGATATATAATAAGGTATTATAGTGTTGTCTATATTTAGGAATATTTAACAATTCTCTTCCTATTATAAGTGAAATCCCAATAACACTGCACCTTAAAAAAAAAAAAAAAAAAAAAAATTCTGCTTCACGTAGAGAAGAAGCAGAATTCACAGAAATCCAACGGATACTCACAAGTCACAGGGGGGGGGGGGTTCCATATTTTACTCACGTGGGGGTGGATTTATGGCAAATCCAAAAAATTGCATTTTTAATCTTTTATTAGCCACCTAACGGCCCTACTATTCCTCCTTTTTCATAATCTTTGACCAAAGACTTGTTCACAGTCCTAGCCTAAGCATGCGAAAAATCCGGATCCAAATTGAAATGGATCTGAATGGAAAATCCACCTGGACCCAATTAATGAGTCGGCTGGCCTACTTGTGCGGCGTTTAATAAATCCCATGACAGAGAGTGGAGGCGCGTAGAGAAAACATCGCGCGTCGACAACTCCCATTTGCATCATCCGCTTCACAGAAGACAAAAAATTTCTTCACGCTTGTATCAGAAACTGAACGCCAGAAAATTGCTATTATGCTATAATTGTCATATTCGTATTATCAAGAAACTAATTTTTTCTTTTCTTTTTTCAGTATTAAAATGAAATTTCTTGATTTCACCAGTCCACTCGTGGGACATGGATGCCCACGTTAAAATTAACAATTAAGTAAAAAAAAAAATTACAAAAATAATTGATTAGTCAAAATAATTCAGAATTATTAAAGCAAAAAAATTGTATAGAGATCATAATGATCATTCACATTGATCAGAAATCAAGAAATATCAAAAATTAAAAAACAAGAAATATCCGTATAATAAAAACAAGATAGATCAACCGACAAACAATCCAATTTTTATATATATGTATACAATTGAATGATGCGACACTTACGGATCTAATGAGCTCGAGATTCAATTCATCGGGAGTGAGCAACATGTCAGCACTGGGATTCCTATAGAACATGAATTCACGCTCTCCATCGGCGCGTAGGGTGACGAAAGCGAGGGCGGTGCGTGCACCTTTATCGAAGGGGATGCCATCGGCGGAGACACCGTTTTCCTTCAGGATACCGGCGAGCATGTGACCGAACTCATCCTCGCCGAGTTTTCCGACGAAGGCAGCCTTTCCCCCAAGCCTCGCCACCGCTATCGCCACGTTGGCCGGAGCTCCACCGGGTGCCTTCAAGAATCCCGGCGCCTCAGCCAACGACACGCCGGAGGCCGTCGGCACAAAATCGATTAACATCTCACCGAAACTCACGATCAGGCCATCTGAACTGCCGTTGGAAGCCATTATGATGATTCAGAAACTGAAGGCACGATTTTGTATGTAACGATTAGAGACAGAATAGAGGAGAGAAGAGAGTCGATTATGGAGGAGTTTATATAGGAGAAGGGCACCTGTGGGGTGGAGACTAACTAGTCGGAGAAAGAAAATGATTCGATTTAAAAAAAGATAATTACTAATAACTAATTAAACTAATTTTATCTAAAATAAATATTTAATAAATTTAATTTTTGTAATTTATAATTTGAAATTATTGTAATTATTGACTATCAATTTGACTTTGTGGTTGATAATTTGTGAATGTTACCATCGACTCTTTTCGAAGGTCAATCAGAACTTTATATATATACGAGGCATTACTCATACGTTATTAGAGTAAGAGTCCGTTTGATTGCAAGGGTAAAAAATGGGTGGAAAGAAAATATTTTACTGGGAATTAATTTTTCTAAAAAATGTTTTACTGAAAATTGTAATTAATTGTGTTTGATTGGTATAATTTTCTATGGAAAATGTTGAAAGTTTGGTGTCCATTTGACTTCGTTTTTATGAAATTTGTCCATTAAAGTGATAATTTTTTCTACCATTGGGTCTAAAATTTGTTCCAATTGTAAAAAAAAAAAAATTACCATACCGAATAGCATTCGTTCAACTTTATTTTGCATGGAAGTTGTCAATAAAAGTGATTTTTTTTTTTACCATTGTATCTAGAATTTGTTCCCATTGCAAAAAAGAAAAAAAAAAGTGGAAAATGTTTTCCCACCAAATAGGTGGGAAAACAAAATCAAGTTTTTGTGCATCAAAGGATTGTACCTAGAGAAATGTGGAAAACATTTTGCCAGAAAAAATTGTGCTATCAAATACCCTTAATTGGCTAAAGTTATAAAATATTTTCTTTTTCCACCAATTTTCTAGGCTATCAAACGGACCTTAAGTATAAATCATTGCAAGCCGACTATACATAACATCTCGACTATGTAAAGCATTAGTTGGCCGTAGAAGTTATGCTAAAAAATCGAATACCAAGTTATTACATCAATCCCATGTTTGGTACACATTAAAATTTTCATTTTCATTCTTCTATTCATTTTTAACCACACATAATATTTTCCATCACATCAATAATTTTTCCTTCTTTTTCAACCACACGTTCTCTATCAATCTACCATTTCAAAATACATTTTTCCAAAATAATATGACTCAAACACACCCCAAATTATAAAATTGAAAATTTCTACCGAATAAGCATTTAATCCTTGAAATTGAAAACAAGAAACTCAAAACGAATAGCAAATATAACAATGATAAAGTTACTTGTATATCTCCATTTAACCACTTGGTTGACATAGGGGTGATGTAGCGATGTTATAATGGTTGACTTTTAAAAATGAATTTCCCAAATAAAATCTTATTTAGAAAATGCCCAAATATGTCTCTCAATTAGTCAGGGTTACAAATTAATTATTATTTGTGAATGATCATTGTATTCGTACAACCCTAATTGTAACCTATAAATATGGACCTTGATCTTCAAAAGAATACATGTACATCTATTATCTCCCTATGTTCTTCTCTTATATTTCTTTCTCGTTCTTTTGATTCCATAACATATCATCAGCACGAAATATCTCTGTTGTTCAAACAAAGGCGCGGAGTTTTAACTAATTAAGTTCACAAAATAACACTTGGTTTCCGTTTTCTAAGAAAATGACACAATTCTCTTAATTTCGAGTTGCATAACAAAGCGGTAAATGTTATTTTGATTATCTCTAATTTCTTTACTTTAATGTTATTTTTAATTATTTATTGGAGAAGACCAAAAATTATCTTCCTATCTTACGAGTTTGTCATGAACAAAATAATTTATTTTTATTTTTCTTAATTAATTTTTTTTTTTAATTGCAATGGATAATGATTGATAATTATATTTTAATGAGAATAGGTAGACTCAATTTGGGGTGGTTGGGGAGTGGGATTTTGGGGTTGGGAGTCATAACCAAACTTAGTTGAACCTACTTGATTTCTATCATTAAACCAAATTGAACACCATCGTAAAGGGATAGGAAACCTAATGAATTTCTTTTCATTTATTTTAATAGTATGGTACATATATTCAATACTTCAAAAGTAAGACCACGTTTGGCAGATTATGTCAGATATAATTAAATATGACACCTAACAAATATTTGAGATATCACTTTTGATCAATTATATTCATGATCGGACAAAATATATTTATCTAATAATACTAAAATTTTAAATTAACATTTATTTATTTAAATCCTTAAGAACTCTTGTCGTCGTCTTCTTCCTTCTTCTGCCATTTTCAATCCGACCACCCCTCCCCTTGTATTTTACAGTATCTGTTGTCCGTTACTCACCTTCCAAACCCCCACATTGTCGATCCCCTGTTTACGCATTGACGGTTAGGTTGTACAGAAACAAAAGAGAAAACACCAAAAAACACGACGCGTAAAAATACTATTTCTAAACTGTAAGATATCAAACAATTTAATTTTTATAAATCAAATAAGTAATTCAACTCAATCACGAATCACTTGTTAATTTTATTGAAATATAAGAATCAAAGCATGAAATTATGTCCCTATTTGATTTAGTTAATCTAAAATAAATATCACATCAAGTGACAATCATTTTTTGGACAATTGCAGTTTTACTATAATTCAATTATTTAAATAATATATTACTTTTCTTTTGCAATATACATTTGATTTATATAACCATTTAATCACCATCAATGTATAGTACATTTGACAAATTCACATATATGCTTTCATTAATGTATAAGTTATTTATTATTAATTTTCAATTAATTAGAATTCAAGTTCATTTAATTAATATTCATTTTCATTTATGTATTTAGTGTTATTAATTCTAATTATAAATTAATTAGAATTTCGCATTTAAGAGTGAATTTCATTATTCAAGTCCATGTATATTGATTAATATCTAGTTTTACTTAATTGAAAATTAAATAAATGATTTAACATTTATTGTCACGCATATATTCCATAATATAAATTCTAAATCAATTAACATTCATACATATTCAAATATTACATTAAAAGCACGTATAAAATATTTCATAATAATGTGCAATACACATTCAATGTTAATTATATGAAATGTGGTTTAAAATGAGTTTGAGGAAAAAAAATGAAAGCCAAACATGAACTATGTAAATATGTAGTTGAAACTCTTAATTAAGTTAATTCTTATTTTAAAAAAAAAAATTAAAACCCACAAAAAGTCCAAAAACGTATCGATTCTTGATTTAAATTTTCGAATATGTTTGTCAAAAGTTTCCTAAAAGTGTAAGTAAAGTTTCCTCAAGCTTTTCAAATTTATATAATTTAAAAATCAAAATAATTAGAAGTTTCCTAAAATATTTGAAATGTGTTCCTCTGACGTGGAAGGTCCATCTTTTTAAGCCCGTTTGGTGACCATTTTTTTTGAGAAAAAACATTATTTTCAATTGTGAATTTTTGTGGTTAAAAGGTAAGATTTTTTTTTTTTTTTGAATTTACGTGTATAATATTTTACAGTACAAATGAATGATAAAAAACGAGTATCTAGAAAAAAAAAATTGAAAAATGAGAGACAAACGAGACTAAAAGTTCCTGAATTACTTCGATCTAGTAAACTAACGAAAACACCCAAGTATTGCGAGTTTATTAAGGAAATGATCAAGCTATATGTACCTAATAATTTATCTAATGAATTATCGAATGGACAAACTCCTATTGAAGGGTAATAGAGGGCGCCTGACCTGTTACTGGGTACACAGACAATTTTCCTTAAGGAAAATAGTTCTTTAACGTACAAACCACCGAATTCAATAGCCTGAGCTGGTTGTTGGGGGGAAACCAAAGGCAGATTTGACCATATTGGTTTCTGGTGGCCAATACAGCCCATTGGTTTCACTTTGAATAAAATAAAATAAAGTGACCTTAAAGCCATATGTATACATATATTTGGATTCTTCTAAATTAACTCCCATCCGTCCCATTTAAATAGGCTTACTTTTCTTATTTTATTGGTCTCAATTATATAGTCTTGTTTCTTTATTAAGAATGTTTTGTTTTGTTCGTTTACTAATATACATTTATTTCTTCACTACTTCCAATGATAATTTACTACTAGTTATTGATAATTAAGCTCCTATTTGTCTACCATTTTATCAAACTCCGTTTTCTACATTAAACAATATTCACCAGACATTAATCTAATAAAATATTCTACACACAAACCAATAAAGTTACTTTAAATTTCAACCATACATTCTCCAAAAAATACTATTCATTACATCATTTTGAACCCAATAATAGGTGACAAATACACCCTAAATGAGGATTCTTGATATATGTACATTATTTTTTATACTTTACCACGTAGCAACACACCATTGAACAATTTAAATTTTTGACAGTTTTTTCACCAATCAGCATTTATCAACACTTGTAATGTCAATATTAGCTCCTGTTTGAGCCACATTATTTTTCTCATTTTCATTTTTCTATTTATTTTTAACCACACATTTTTTAATAAAATAATATTTTACGTCATATCAATAACTTTTCCTTCATTTTCAACCACATATTCTACATTACATCAACAGTAAAAATACATTATTACTCCCAAAATAAGCACCAAACAAGTTCTTAATCTGAAGAGCGTACAAGTCAATTAATAATTAGAACCATTGATTAAAGGAAATGTGTAGTTGAGCACGTGATTGAGCGCGCAAATCCGTGCGCCTTACTCATAAAAGAGTAAACGTGAAGCAAAGCTAAAATACGCCGCTCCAAGGACAGTACTCCAATTTCCAATCAAAAGACTTCAAGAGCACTACAAAAAGTAAAATAAAAAAAGAGGAATGCTCAGAGGGCCTGTGAGCCTGTAAGAGGAATGCTCATGTACTTGGGGCCCACTCTACAGTGAGAGGGCCTGTGAGCCTGTAAGAGGAATGCTCCTGTACTTGGAGCATTCTTCATAAAAAAAAAAAACATATAGAGCCAACTCCAAATAATATTAAAAGACTTAACTTTTTGGAATGAAATGATTCTATTTCAAAGGATAGATTTTTTTATTTTTTGATGCAAAAGATGTTCTTTATATGTGAATATCTAATTTATCCTTATAGCGTTCCAAGTATCTCGAGGATTAAGATTTTCTTATCACCGTTTGATTTTGAAAAAAAAAATTAATAGGTTTTGATGAAATATATGATTTAAAAATTGATAAAAGTTATGAATCTCATCGAATATGTAGTTGAAAATGAATTTGAAGAAAAACAATTTTATGACTTCATTTTCAAACCATAAGTACGGGATTATGAAAGAAAAAGACAGTCGCGAAGAAAATGACAATGCTTTCAAATAAGAACAAAAACGAAGTTCTACGACATGAAATATAGTAAAATGGATTATTTTTCAAAACAAAATAAAATAAAAAATGTAATGCTATAATTGGTTGAAATAAGAAAGAGAATGGTTGGTTTGATTGCTTAGAGACTGATATAGGTAGGTAAAAATCAATTAATTTTGTGTAAAACCATCTGTTCGTCCAATTTTTTAGTCCAAGCCATAATAAGTTTGAAAAAAATAAGATTTATCTGTTTTACGAAAGCGGAGCTGTCAGAAGTTATGTGATTGGTTTTTTTTTTTTTTGCCATGATCAAATAAAAAACTGACAAGTGTATTCCGACAAACTTTTGGTAGAATTATTCTCTACATGTAGCTGGACTGAAAAATATATACAATCATGAATAACCATCGATGGATTCAGAACTAGACTATAAGTCGGGTTATAGTCCGAATGTCCTTGGTGATAACATTACAGTGTGCACATTGAGACAATGTGTCGACATACGAAAAGTACAACTAGCATGTATCGTCATGAAATCAACATTCTTTGTGAAAAGTACGACAACTAAGGGAATTCTTTAGAGTTCAAGTTAACATTCGTCATAATCGTCTATGAATATCTTGGTCAAGATATAACTTCTATTCTTATATTCAATGAATAAGCGATAAGAAATGAGATTCTTTTATCTAATTAGTCTTGTGCTATCACATGAATCACGATTTAGTAATCAAAAATATCATTTCAAACTTAACTTTATACCGAAGTCTATATTTGACTCCAATTTTTTTTAAACTCATTTTTTACAAGTTCATTTCAATAACTCATTTTGTGGGATTACAACTTTTGCAATATCTACATCATTTTCAATAACTTTAGCAATATCTACATCATTTTCAAGCCTTGTTCTTATAGTTTGATTGTTGTTTGTCCTTTGCAATCAGTGTCTTGATATGTAATTGAAAATTAGCGATAACTAGGGGTGTAAGCAGTTCGATTTTACCGATTTTTGACAAATTTTCAAACCAAACCGTTTAAACCGGTTTGAGAAAAAGTCAAACCTTAACCAAACTATTTTGAATGGTTTGAAAAAAAATTCAAACCTAAACTTAACGGTTTGGTTCGATTTTAAACCGCCGGTTTCATCATATATTTTTTTACCCGTCTACTTTTATATCATTAATTTATTGAATTCAATATATATTTATATCTTACTAGCAATAAATCTAAAACAGCTAAATATATCTACTATAAATTTAAATACCAACTAAATCCAAGTGAAATCATAATAATAGTTTTATGTTCACCCTTTTTAGGCTAAGATGTTACGATAACGTTACAATACAAGTCTAATAAACTAAATATAAGGTCCAAAACACTTATACACTAAATATTTATTTGAAAGCATATAGTTCCAAAATAGAGTTACTGAGACATCAATAAGGCAATACCTTAAATGATAAACTTTACGCCTACCAGTTCAAAATCCAAGACTTTAATAGGCTAACTGAATAGATATCATCCTTGTTAATTCAAAACACTTAAAAAAACAGTTTAATAAAATATCTAAGCATACAATAAAACACAACAATTAAATTGATACAAGTATAATTGCCACTGGAGTCATTGTTGGTTTCTTTTAGGTTATTAAACAGCTCATCCACATATTAAATTGTACATAAACACTTTTTAGTTTCTATTGATATCTTTTATCATGCCTAATTCAGTCACAAAATAAGAGTATGTCCACACAAATATAATAGAATCATGTACATAGTATATAAATATTTTCCATCAAAGTGAATAAATTTATTTCACAATCATCAAAGAGAAATGCGAAGCCCATATAATTTCAAATTTTTTACCCCAATTTGTTTAAAAGAATTATTGATCTGAAACTTTATTTGTAGCAAATATTATCACTGAAAATCCAGAATTTCTTTATATCTGATTTGGTGTGGTGCTGGTGGCTCAAGACTGTGTCGAGTGTCGGTTCATCTGAATTTTGAAGAGAAAAAGGTTTTTTATATATTATGTTAGTCATGAGATTATTAGATATAAATTATAATTATTGAGTAATAATATATATCTATATTTTCGCTGATCAGATTTGGTTTTAAATCACAATTAAAATTTTCAAACCTAAACCAAATCATTTTTCACCGATTTGGTTTGGTTCAAAATCATTTCGTTGACGGATCCACGTGGCACCAAACCGATGGTTTCTAAAATGTGATTTCGATTCGATTTTTCGATTTTTGCTTATAGTCATAGCAATAACTGCATTTCATTCATATCATTTTCCCGAGTTTTAAAGGAAGACATAAAACTTAATAAAAGTGTTGCATGTTCTATGATCAAAGCCAAGTTTTTAGGTCAACTAACGGTCTTATGGATGAAATCCGTTCAGCGATCCTTATGTTGCAACGAAATCAAATGTTTGGGATTGTAGGGTGCACAAATGAAATGTTTGGACTACTGCTACAGCCATCCCTATTTTTAATATGTACATACTAGCTTGGAACTATAGAACGTATTAGACGTGATATAAGTTAAAAAAGAATGTCACATATTTATGGCTAGTCATGACAGTCACCCAACTTTATAAGTTTTAAGCACATGATGTAATAAGTCATAGTCACACAACGTATTACAAATAAAATTTTCAAATTGCAGGAACATATAATCAGTGAATTGTGATCAGAAAATATGATGGTCGATGCCCTAAGCTGAAAAATTGTTTGTAAATGATTATTCATTATTTGCTTCACTAATAAATGGAAAAATGGTGAAGACACTGTGACGACAAGAAGGAAACATGTACTAGAGAAATCAAGTTAGGGAAGTTGTGGCTAAAATTTTCATTTATTCTGAAAAATTCATGACATGAA
Source organism: Fraxinus excelsior (assembly GCA_019097785.1). NCBI lineage: Eukaryota > Viridiplantae > Streptophyta > Magnoliopsida > Lamiales > Oleaceae > Fraxinus > Fraxinus excelsior. The sequence goes on along the minus strand of CM032638.1, from coordinate 5,361,887 downwards.
TGTGCAAGATTCTATTTTCAATAGACTTTCTTTAGAAAGTGATAAGATGAGAGAGAATATCTCAACTATTCCATAGCAAATATTTATGCTTTTTTTAAAAAAATAATATTTATTTATCACCATATTTTTTCATATAATTCTACTAATTTAATATTTATGAAAATGAATTTTTAAATCATAATATTCATGAGGGTAATTATATTCCCACTACGAGTTTTGTTAATTACACCACAATTTTAAGCATTTCTCTTATTTACCTAAGTAATTTTAAGTAAAATCACATAAATGAGTTCTAATACATTTATCACGTAAAACAATTTATTGTTACACCACGATCAAAAACCTTGTTTTTTCTTTCTTTCCCTCAATAACCGTACTTAGCTTTTCCATCGACAACTTTTGTGTTCTTCCATGACGAAAAATAATTTTCATTTTCTTGCAGATTTCAGTTCATGATGAAACCCAATCCGCATTAATTTGATAAAAAAAAATTACTAAATACATCAAATCTGGCGTCAGCACATAGAATCTGAATTTGAATTCTGCTAATAGAAAATATTTAGAAATTCAAATTACGCCATATTTGATGTATTTAGTAAGTAAAGATGGTTTAAATATAACTGCAAAATATAGTAAAATAGATTATTTTTCAATAGTAAAGGAAATTAAAGCGTTTATTAAGTTTTATAGATTATCTTTTCCAGTCTTGTTCAATTTAGTGTAACCAAACATGTCATTATGATTTTCAAAATAAAATTAAATAACAAAAGTAATGCTATGATTGGTAGACGTAGGTAAAAATCAATTAATAAAGTCTTGCTGGGTAGTACGGAAATAAAGTATTGGAAATGTGTGGAAAAAATATTGTAAAATTATTGCGTAAGCCATAAATGAACCCATTTTGCAAATTCCACCAATGATAATAGTATATAGAGATATATCATATATAAAGTAGCGGGTCCCGTTTGGTCGAGGGCGACAACAATAACGACTGTACAAGATGATTGACGGATGAATTATCATTTGAGGGGAGGCCACAATGATGTGGTCCTTCGTTTGAGGGGAGAATTGTTGAGAGCAAAAGAAGTCCCACATCGGCTAGACACGAGAAATATGATGAGTTTATAAGTGTTGGACAATATCTCCATTGATATGAGGTCTTTTGGGGGTAAAACCCAAAAGCAAATTCATGAGGGCTTAGTCCCAAAGTGGACAATATAATACCAATGTGGAGATATATGTATATAAAAGGATTTCTCTTCTTGTACAAATGCAGAGCTGTCAGAATTTAGCCAGATGCTAATGTGGTAGGATCGGTTGGTCTGCTTTTTTTATTTTTTGCCATTTTCAAAAAAGTATATTCTGACAACATTTTTTTGTACACATAATCACGAGTAATCATGGATGGATTCAAGACCGGACTACAAGTCGGGTTATAGTTTGATCAAATCCCCCCTATATATGTCCTTTGAGATAACATTGAGACAAGATGTCGACACACGAAAAGTATGACTAGCATATATATCTTCACGAAATTAACATTCGTAGTGAAAAGTACGGCAACTAAGAGAATTGTTTAGAGTTCAAGTTAACATTCGTCTTAATCATCTATAAATATATTGATCAAGATATAACTTTTCTATTCTTATATCTAATGAATAAGCTTTGTATAAGATTAAGAAATGCTATTCATTTATCTAATTTGTCTTCTTGCTATCACGTGAATCACAATTTAGTAATCAAAAAGGATAATAACGGTAGTCCAGGCCCATGGCCTGTGCTTAAAGGTGCGCCAAGACTTGCTATCACATGAATCACATTTAAAGGTGCGTTTGAGCAACATTATTTTTGAATAATATATTTAGAAATAGTAGATTGATGGAGAATATATGGTTAAAAAAAAAGGAAAAGTTATTGATGTGATTAAAATTATTATTTTATTGAAGAATAAGTTGTTGAAAATGAATAGAAGAATGAGAATTAAAATTTTAATGTGTACCAAACAGGAACTTAGTAACCAAAAAGGATAATAATAGGGAAAATTCTAATGGTATCCATAATGTACCACTAGCACCTCCCTAATAATAGTTGTACGGGGCCCATGGCCTTGTACTTAAAGGGGCGCCACTTGGCGCCCCTAGATGGGGGGCTGCTCACCTATAGGGATGCCACTTGGCGCCCCTATAAGTAGCACGATTGAACCAAAAATGTCATTTCAAGCTTAACTTTATATTGAAGTCTATATTTGATTCCAATTTTTTAAAATTCATTTTTTCCATATTTATTTCAATCACTCATTTTGTGGGATCTCAACTTTTATCGAGTTTTTAATTACATATTTCACCATTTTTTTTTATCAAAATTTACTAAAAATCAAATTTTTAACCAAGCCAAGCAATGACTAAATATATTGCCATCAACTATCACATTGTACACAATAATGTTATGTTATCGAGTTTTCAATTACATATTTCATCAGTTTTTATCAAAATTTACTAAAAACAAAATTTTTAACCAACCCAAGCAAGGACTAAATATAGTGGGTGTTTGACACCCATTTTAATGGTATTAGAAATTTTGGAATGATAATTGATGGGAGAATATTTGGGAAAAAATAATGAAATTTTTTAGATTTGTGTATAATATTATTTTATTTGGAAAACGTATGGTTGAAATGAAGAAAGAGACAAAAAATTTAAAGAGAATGGGTGTCAAGCAAAGACATATTGTCATCAACCATCACATTGTACACATTATTTTAGGAAATATTTGATACTCAATTAGGACTCTCTTGTTTTTTTGGTTTTTATATAGTGTGCTTCATCAACAATTATTTGGCCTCAAGAAAGGAGAGTTGTGTTTGTATAATTTGGATTTGGACCATATTATTTGTTACATGTAAATGAAATAAGGAATTAATAATAGAAAAAAAAATTAAATATTATAATTTACCTATAAGTAAAAAGTGAAAAATGTTTACGTGTAACTTAAAAATTACTTAAAATTTTACTTTAAAAAAATCACATAAGACCAAAATATATAAAAATTCACTTATGTAAAAAAATACTTATAACTTCAAAATTTACTAATAAGTAATAAATAACTTATTAAGAGAAAATTCCTTCTGTGTAAAAATGCTTATAGAATCGCCAACCCAATCCCTTTGCACCAAATTTCTGGTGCAATCCATCTCCAATTCATTGCACTTTTTGCACCAAAATGGTTAAGTACTTTTTAGCCATTCCTTTTCCATTTTGCACCATATTTTTGTTAAGGATATTTGAATATTTTTGTTAACTAAACATTAATTTATGTAATAATAAAATAGATAAATAAATAACTTTTGGGATAAGTAAATCGTTATGAATGAAAAAGAAAATGAAGAAAATAATGAAACGATATTCATTTGATTTGATTTTTGGCATATTGAATTGAAGATAATTTTCAATTTGATGTAAAATGATACAAAACGTAACTCAATTTTTTTTGGAGATGTCCCAAATCTTATCTTTTGGATGTGGTGCCTTTGCTATTGTAATATGTATATCATTTCCAAGCCTTGTTCTTATAGTTTGATTGTTGTTTGTCCTTTGTAATCATTGTCTTGACATGTAACTAGCGATAACTAACTGCATTTCATTCATATCATTTTCCAGAGTTTTAAATGAAGACATAAAACTTAATAAAAGTGTTGCAGGTTCTATGATGAAAGCCAAGTTTTTAGGTCAACTAACGGTCTTATGGATGGATGGAATCCGTCCAGTGATCCTTCTGCTGCAACGAAATCAAATGTTCGTGATTGTGGGTTGCACAAATAAAATGTTTGGATATAGTCTGCAAAATGATGAAATGTTTGGACCGCTTCAAACTATAGAACGTGTTAGACGTGATATAAGAGTCAAAAGAATGTCACATATTTATAATTAGTCATGACAGTCACCCAACTTTGTAAGTTATAATCGCATAATGTAATAGGTTATAATCACACAACGTATTACAAATAAAATTTGCAAATTGCAGGAATATATAATCAGTGAATTGTGATCAGAAAATATGATGGTCAATGCCCCGAGCTGAAAAATTGTTTGTAAATGATTATTCATTATTTGCTTCACTAATAAATGGAAAAATGGTGAAGATACGGCGACGACAAGAAGGAAACATTTATCTAGAGAAATCAAGTTAGGGAAATTGTGGCTATCAAAAACTTGTTCGTTAAATTTTGCAAGTGCACGGATCGTAACAAATAATAAAGTTGATTTTTTAAGTCCGAATATCGTCCCACATAGACTATTATCTGCTATAAAGTTTTAAATTAATCTAGTTTCAGTTTAAATTAAAGTGATAACTAATAATCAAATCAAATTTTATTTTCTAAGCGAAACTATAATAAATAAAGTAACGAATTATTTAAAAAAATAACGAACTCAAATTAAAATTGCAAATAAAATTATGTGATAAGGTAGTTAAGATTTTCGATTTCACTTAAGTTATTTATCATACATTTAATTCCAAGTTATTTAGCCATTTTTTATACCTGCCAACGATCGAATTAACATATTGTATTTAGTGATCTTTATCGAGCAACACTAATTCTATTCATATGCCTGAACTTACTATATCTCTATGTAAATTCACACACATAAGAACGCGGTAATCTATAGGAATTCAACAAAGATCATATATCTTATAATTATCTCTCAACCTCTTATAATGTCTATGTCAATTATTGAACGAGTTAGAATTATACATCACCTCTCGGTCTCAGTATTATCCCTAAATCAATTAATTGTTGCGCAAACAATTAAAACATTAAACACGCAATAATTAATTAACAAGTATTAAAACGACATGAAAATTTTGAAATTAAACATATAATAAAAGTTTAAGCTACATCATCAATCATATCATAAAAATATTTAGCCACTCATAATGTTGAATTTAAACACGCAAAAATGGAATGATATCACAAAAAATTGATGAAATGTGATCAATTATTCAATTACGTGTTGCCGGCTTTTGCACGTGAAAAGAATATATTTTCAGCCACCATTGTCTTCCAATTTCATCCACTGTTTCTTCAATTGGCTTTTGTCTCTATTTCTGCCAAAATTTTCGGTTGTATGCGTGTATAATGGTCAACAATTTCAGTCTTTGTTTCAGTTTTCTTTCTCCTCTAATTGCTGCTTTGTCTGTGTGTATATAATATATATGTGAGGCAAAATCAGCAGCCCACAATCCTCAAGTTGCCGGCTATTTTCTGCCTTTTTTTTTTTTTAGTTTTGTTTCGTGTTCTTGTATGTATACAGGCTTGCTCTCTTCCCCGAATCGGGAAAGAGAGCAAAATTCAGGATTCATTTTTTTATTAATTAAACCCCCTCCTTTTGGTCAATTTTTGCAAGCGTATGCCATTTTATTTTTTCAACCAACCACCCCCTCCAGCCCACCCCCCTCCCCATTAACTTTTCTTCACTTATTTTGTACTCCTTTCAACCCCCCAACTCCAATGTTTGGTTGAAAGGAGTACAAAATAAATATTTGGTTGGGCATGTAAAAAAATGTGTAAAACCAAAACATTTTATACTCGGTCCAACTCCTTATTTTGTACTCCTTTTCTTCATTTACTAATTTTTTTTACATGTTTGTTTTGACAAATTTTTGTGCAATATCTTAATATTGATTGTATTATTTTGGTGTTTAACTTGCTCAAATTATTGTGAATTTTGCATCCATTGTTTGAATTGGCAAACAAAAAAATATTTGTTAGACAATGCATATTGGAACCACGTTCAAGCATAATAAGGTACGATAATATAATTACATTAAATTTAAACAAACCGATAATCAAACATGTTAAACCGTACACAACACAATAAAATTACATATACGGGAACTAATAGTGAATGTGGAAAAACCTGGGGCCACTTTAAAGTTGCTACTGCCTGTAGTACTGTGTGTTGACGCATGGTATGAGTACAGTGGGACTTGCGCATCCTGCGAGTATTGTGGTTGATATGTATTGTCCAATTTGATAAATAAAATTATTACCTGACATGAAACAAATGGACCAAACATTAATGAAAACCAGGAGTAAAGAAACAATTAACATTGACTAACCTATTTTGCACCATAGGACAAGTTCTTCTGTCGTGACCACTCGTGTGACATGCACCACATTGTCTATTATTGGATTGGGAAAGTGTTTTCTCCTTTCCACCCTTTAGTCACTTCCCACTCCCTTTTGCTCTAACGGGAGTAGGATCACAAATAGCTTGTGTCTCTTCTCGACTTTGGGTTCACACCGCATTATCGTCATCGGTCTCATAATCAAAGACGAAGTTTGGGTTCTTCTCTACCTCGAAGGCAAAATACTCAATCAGATTTTCGGCATCATGGTCCAGCAACTCCTGTTGCATATCTCTTTCATAGTTCCTGATATCCTTCTCCACACACCCAAGAGAGGATGGACCTCCCGTGTCTATCTCTATAAGTCGAACTTGTTGACAAGTTCGAATATTGGCTTCCGAAAATTGTTGGACAAGAGCCTTCTTTGTTTTCGAGACACCCCGGTGTGATCTTAACAAGTGTACCCTACTAGGAGTTGTAAGGGGATGGTTATGTTGCTCTAAAAATTTCCTGACAATCCACCTCTGCCCTATTTGTTGCTTCACCACCGATAGTCTAGCATTGCACCCACATCGCACATGTCCGCGGTTTCTTTCTCCAGCCCGTGGTACAGCATATTTATGGCTCATTTGGTAGGTCTCGTTCGTGATGCCCTCTTTGTAACACACAAATAGTTTCCAAAAATACTCATTGCTCTCCTTTTTCTTTTTACAATTTTGTATTCGCATACTAAACCCCGCTTCCCGTGCATATTGATTGTAAAAACTGTATGCCTCATTAGATGATTCGAATTCCTGTCCAACGTGAAGGATGACACTGATAGTCACATGAGGAACAAATACATTATCCTTGTCATCACTCTCAAACTCCATTTCTACAAATAATAAACAAGTTATCACTCTCATGTCCAACGTGAGGGATGGCACTAATAGTCACAAGATGTAAATAATAATATTAATACAATCAAAACAAACATGTAAACAATTTGTGTTTTTTGTTCAAACAAGAAATATGGAACAAAAATCTATACACCACACAAAAAAAAAAAAATAATAAACAAGTTATCAAACTCTAGTCGAAAAAATAATTCTTCGACTCATCTTTTAACAGCGATAAGAAAGATAAGAATCTAGTGAACGAACTACTCTAACCTAGCATGGTGACTAACATAAGAAAGGAGAAGGAAAACCATCCTACATCTAGCCATCCTACAACCAACAGATCTTTAACAAAAGCAAACACAACAAATAGCAATAGTTACCAAATTCAAGATTTTCTCATCTGTATCGGTTGATAAAAAACCAAAATTATTGAACAAAAAAAATATGTACACTACATGAAAAAAACAATGAAACCATATATATTATTTTTTGCACAAATAAAAAAATTTGTACACAAAAAAAATATACAACTAACCTGGCAAAAATGGCTATGGCTGTGGCAAAAATGGACGTGAATGGAAAAAATGATCGTGGATTAATATAGTTTGCTAGGTTAGTTGGGGTGGTTGAAAGGAGTACAAAATAAGTGAAGAAAAGTTAATGGGGAGGTGGGGGTGGGTTGGAGGGGGTGATTGGTTGAAAAAATGAAATGACAGACGCCTGCAAAAGTTGACCAAAAGGAGGGGTTTAATTAATAAAAAAATGAATCCTGAATTTTGCTCTTTTTCCCGATTCGGGGAAGAGAGCAGGCCTGTGTATGTATATATATAATTTTGTGCAAGAACCTCTTTCATTCTGCCGACTTTGTGTATGTATATTCTCTAATGTTTGTGTTTCCTTAGGAGACCAAAAAAAAAAAATCAAACCTTATTTACTCTTTCAAAGGCTGCCCCCTTTTTAATCAATTCAACAATACTTCAATACCAATTGAATTTGAATTGTAGTGCAATTTCAATTTGAAGCTCATTAATGCTATATTTTTCTTTTAGTCCTCAATCTTTCAAAATAATAAAACTTAGTCTTTATATTTTGAATTTTGTCATTCTTCCGTTATTTTGCATCTTTTCTCTAATTCTTCATCAAATATAAAATTTTATATACAAATTACAATTTAACATAAATTGGGTAGAGTTTAATTCAAAAGATAATAAAATATAATAATTTAGGGCCTTGAACAAATATAAAAACTACACTTTTCACACCTCCAAACTTGATATTTTGTTTGTCATAAAAAAAAAAAGAAAAAAAAAAATACAAACATGTAATGCTAATTACCTAATTGGTGGCCAGTCAATCAAACAAAGCAAAAATATTTTGTTAGCTAGCCTATCTTTTTTTTTTTACTCAGGATTGAAATCATAATATTAAATATAATCTAATCACAACTACAAAATCACAATACATAAATTAAAATCTACTTTTTCAATGTAAAACTGACGTGCGTGTGAAGAACTAAGCATCACATTATGAATTTATAAGTTGTTTCAATTCTCAACCCTCAATGGTCAAATATATTATTTCATCACTCGTAAGATTCACATACCTACAAACTTATTCTTTTCTCTATTTTCAAGTGTATGAACTAAGGTTGAATTTTACACTGTCCTCACATCTCTAGTTTAGGTAAATCCCACTAATTGCTAGTCAACATGTCAATAAACAAGAATTCTCGATAATTTGATTGCTTCAATCTCTAGAACTTAACTAAGCTAATAATCCAGTCTCAAAAGTCAAATTTTTCCAAATAAGTGTTTAGAATATAATCAAGACATTTAGTGTGTCTCTTGTTTCATACACATGCTTTTTCTGATTTTCCATAATTTTTCTTCTCAATTTTTTTTTTCATTTGAAGCATTCTCACCATTAAACTTTCTAAATGACTCATGTAACAAGCTTTCGGTCGATGACTGCCAAGACAGATGACCATAGGGCACCAGGTTTTAAAGATCATTGCAGACTTAATTGCTCAAGTCATAAAGGCTACGAAGAAATTTTTTTAAATAAAATAATAATAATAATAATTTGCATTGATTAGTGTAATGTCCTTCATTAAACACCAATTTAAGAAAAACGACATCTAACTTGAGATCTTCACCCAATTTCATCATATTGGCCTTAGGCAATCCACACAAGATTTTTTTTTTCACACATGGAATCCCTATTCATCTCAATATCTTCCAACAATGATGAAATACCCTAAATTATTCTAAATTTGGTCAAAAGATGTAAAATTTTGTAGTTTTGGGTTTAGTATCTATGGTCCACTATTTCAACCTATCCAATTATGAATTCGACTCATTTATACACAATGCTTCACTTAATTCACGTGCTCAATATATATCAAATTTCACATGAAAATGTAAAAATTAATTTAAGTATGCAACTTATTCACTATTCATAGATCAATTTATGATTCAATACATTTATCATTGTCAACCAGGCCAACTAACTCACACAAGCACAAAAAAAGAAAATATTTTTGAATTTTTTGAATTTTTTTTACAAATTAAGTCATACAAAAACACTTAGAAAAAAAATTAAAAATCATGTTTTCCACCCACAAACTTAAATTAGACATTGTCCTCAATATTTTAAATCATAAATCCGCATATAAAGGGGTGATGAAGAAAGTGAAGAAAAGACTCCTCTGATATAGAGTGTAATTCAACGGTTAGATTTTCTAGCATGTTCGTTGGCTCTTTGGTCAAAATTGGTTTAAATGTTTCGCAACATCATGTTCCTGAAAAATCATATAAAGCATTAAGATCAAATAAATGGAACATGTGTTATTTAGATCTAACATCTAAGAAACCAATATAACGAAGACCTAAAGGGAAAGTAGGATATGGATGATGAGTCCCAAATAACTTTAAAATAAATTAAATTATCCTAAAATGCAAAACAGAATAAATAAAAAGGAAAAACGCTTGTGTTGCCTCCCAAGAAGCGTTTCTTTAACGTCATTAGCTTGACTTAACCATATTATCTACGTTGGACCTTCAGGTGTCACATATCTCATGATTCTAAATTTTATCCTTGACTTTGTATTCTTCTTCACTGTAGCATGGAAAATAGAATTGGATGGCTTTAACTTCGGTATAGTCTTCAAAACCTCTTTTGGTTTGACATTGTTTGGAGGTTTCCAAGGCTTTTCCACATAGCTTTCATTCTTGTCGAGTGGATAGGCTTCATTAGCCAATAGGAAGTCAACTATTTCATTGGGTCCTGAGTATTTACTAGTAAGAGATATAGCCTTTGTTGAATAACTAGTAGCCATGTGCAGCACTAGAGAGTCATAGAATAAATCAATTTTTTCTCTAGTACCTACAATTGCTTCAATTGATTAGATCCAATAGGAAGTCAACTACTTCATCGGGTCCTGAGTATTTACTAGTAAGAGATGTAGCCTTTGTTGAATAATTGGTAACCATGTGCTGCACTAGAGGGTCATAGAATAAATCAATTTTTTCTCTAGTACCTACAACTGCTTCAATTGATCAGATCATATCGCACGAGTTAGCCATTTTTGGAGGTTTCTTCGCTTGATAGATGTTGAAATCTACTTTCTCAACATTAACCTGCAGTGTCAACATTTCTTCATGTACGTCAATCAATGCTCTTCCAGTAGCCAAGAAATGTGTGCCTAAAATGATTGGAATATCCCGGTCTTCTTCCATATCTAATACGGTAAAATCTGCGGGGTAAATGAACTTGTCCACCTTCACCAAAACATCTTCAATAATCCCTCTCGGATGCTTTATGAAACGATCAACTAGCTGCAATGATACTGTGGTTGCTTTGGCCTCTCCAATTCTTAGTTTCTTGTACAAAGATAATGATATTAAGTTTATACCCAAGATAGCATAAAGCATGCTCAAAATATTTATCTCCTATGGTACAAGGTATAGTAAAACTCTCTGGATCCTTAAGTTTAGGAGGTAATTTATTCTGTAAATGTGCAGTGCATTCCTCAGTTAGCATTACTGTCTCATATTCCTCCAACTTCCTATTGTTAGTGAGAATCTCCTTCATGAATTTTACGTAGCTAGGCATTTGTGCTAAATCATCTGCGAACGGAATGTTGATCTGCAGCTTTTTAAACACTTCAATGAACTTGGAGAATTGTTTGTCCAGTTTATTTTTATGCAGTCGTTGAGGAAATGGATTGAGTGGTACATATTCTCTGATAGGAACGACCGCCTTAGCCTGTGGTGTGTCTAAATTCTCTTTCAATTTTTTCTTAGTTGACTTTTCAGATCCTTCCACTTGCTCCTTATCTGAAGTAGGCACTTTATTTGTCTCTGCTACTGGTCTTTTAACCGTAATTCTAGGTAGTTGTACCCCACTTTTTATTGTAATTGCTTGCACCTGTTCCTCTAGATTAGTTTATGTGTTGTTCGGTAGGGCTCCTTGTGGTTTTCCTGAGATAGTGCGAGCCAACTGACCTATTTGAGTTTCCAACCCCTTTATGGCTGCTGAATGATTTTGCAAAGTTGTTTAAGTCTTTACCATATACTGGTCGGTCTTCTGTATAAATTTATCCAAGATATCTTCCAGAGACGATTTTCTCTCCTGCTGTTGAAAACCAGGGAGAGGTCGTTGCTGATTATTTTGGTTGCTGCTCTAGGAGAAGTTAGGATGATTACGCCAACCTGTGTTATATGTATTGCTGAATGCATTGTTTTGTTGGCGTTGAAAATTTTGTGCATAATTAACTTCCTCCATCTCTTTAGATGACATAGGCACTCCCCACTATTGTGAGTTCCACTACATATACCACAAACCAAATATCTTGTTTGCACCGTTTTTGCTGAACTTCTCGTAGTCAAGTGATCTATCACCTTCTTCTCCAAAGCTGACATCTGTGCTGATAATACCGTGAAAGCATCCATCTCATGTAGACCTACGTGCTTCTTATGTGTGGATCTTTCGGAAGGCCATAAGGCATTGTTGACTACCGTCGTCTCATATATTTCCTCAACTTCATTTGGCGACTTTAATGTGATTGATCAATTTGAGGTTGCATCCACCAATATTCGACATGATGGGTTTAAACAGTGTAGACGTACCGAACTTGCAGATTTTTCTTAATACCGTTGTTATGACACTTCCCGATCAAGTCTTTAAACATTTTCCATGCTTCGTAAAAACTCTCTAATTCATCATGCTGAAAAATAGATATCTCGTGTCTTATTTTTGTTACTTTTGACAGTGGGAAGTATTTTTTGACAAATTTTTGACGAGATCATTCCAGATCCTAATGCTTCCAGCGGGTAGGGCATTCAGCTATTCTCTTGCTCCGTCTTTGAGTGTATGTGGGAAGAGTCTCAATTTGATTGTTTCATCAGATACTCCATGAAAATTGTAATTTTGGTAGATGTCCAAAAAGTGTGAGATGTGATTGTGTGGATTCTCATGAGATTTTCCATAAAATGATACTCCGTTCTGGAATAATAAAATGATGTCTGTCCTTAGTTGAAAGTTTGGTTGCCCAAATGGAGGATAAACAATGCTTGATTGATTTGGTGTAACAAGTGGTGTGATGAATTGTCTAAGTGTCAAATCATCTTCATCAATCTTGATTGGTTGTACAACTTGTGCCGGTTGCACATCTCTGTTCTATTCTGCCATGATGTTCTCTCGTTGTTGTCTAATTCTATAGTTAAAAGTACGTTCGATTTCTGGATCAAAGGGTACTAGACTACCTACTTTCGAACTACGCATGCAAGGACATTAGCAACGAAAATAATAATAAAAATACACAAATTTTTTTTAAAAAAAATCTAAATCAAAATTAGAATTAATAAAAAATTTAAAGCAAATAAACTAGTCCCCAGTAACGGCGCCAAAAAATTTGTTCGTTAAATTCCACAAGTGCACGGATCGTGACAAATAATAAAGTAGATTTTTTAAGTCCGAATATCGTCCCACAGAGACTAATATCTGCTATAAAATTTTAAATTAATCTAACTTCAATTTAAATTAAAATGATAACTATTATTCAAATCGAATTTTATTTTCTAAGCGAAATTCTAATAAATAAAGTAACGAACTATTTAATAAAATAACAAACTCAAATTAAAATTGCAAATAAAATTATGTGATGAGGTAGTTAGAATTTTCGATTTCACTTAAGTTATTTATCGTACATTTAATTCCAAGTTATTCAGTCATTTATCATACGTGCCAGCGATCGAATTAACTTATTGTATTTAGTGATCTCTCTCAAGCAACACTAATTCTATTCATATGCCTGAACTTACTATATCTCTATATAAATTCACACTCATAAGAACACATTAATCTATAGAAATTTAACAAAGATCGCATAACTTATAATTATCTCTCGACCTCTTATAATGTCTATGTTAATTATTGAACGAGCTAGAATTATATATCACCTATCGGTCTCAGTGTTATCCCTAAATCAATTAATTGTTGCAAAGACAATTAAAACATTAAATACACAATAATTAATTAACAAGTATTAAAATGACATGAAAATTTTGAAATTAAACATATAATAAAAATCTAAGCTACATCATCAATCCTATCATAAAAATATTTAGCCACTCATAATGTTGAATTTAAACACACAAAAGTGGAAAGATATCACTAAAAATTGATGAAATGTGATCGATTATTCAATTATGTGTTGCCGGCTTTTGCACGTGAAAAGAATATATTTTCAGCCACCGTTGTCTTCCAATTCCGTCCACTGTTTCTTCCTTTTTCTTCGATTGGTTTTTGTCTCTGTTTCTGTCAAAATTTCTGGATGTATGCGTGTATAATGGTCAATAATTTCAGCCTTTGTTTCAATTTTATTTATCCTCTAATTGCTGCTTTGTTTGTGTGTATATAATATATATATGAGGCAAAATCAATAGCCCACAATCCTCAAGTTGCCGGCTATTTTCTGCCTCCTTTTTTTGCTTCGTGTTCTTGTATGTATATATATAATTCAGCGCAAGAACCCCTTTCATTCTGCCAGCTTTGTGTATATATATTCTCTAATGTTTGTGTTTCCTTAGGAGACCAAAAAAAAAAAGAGAAATTCAAACTTTATTTACTCCTTAAAAGGCTGCCCCCTTTTTAATCAATCCAACAATACTTCAATACCGATTGAATTTGAATCCTAGTGCAATTCCAATTTGAAGCCCATCAATGCTATATTTTTCAAAATAATAAAATTCAATTTTTGTACTTTGAATTTTGTCATGTTTTCGTTATTTTACATCTTTTCTCCAATTATTCATCAAACATAAAACTTTAGATACACATTACAATTTAACATAAATTGGGTAGAGTTTAATTCAAAAAACAATAAAATATCATAATTTAGTGTTCAAACAAGTATAAAAACTACACTTATCAACTATATTTTTCATTTATTCTGAAAAATTCATGACATGAATGTGCAAGATTCTATTTTCTATAGTATGAGTGGGAATATTGGGAAGGAAGATATAAGATAGACTTTCTTTAGAAAGTGATAAGATGAGAGAGAATATCTCAATTATTCCTTAGCAAATATTTATACTTTTTTTAAAAAAAGATTAATATTTATTTATCACCTTATTTTTGTCAAATAATTCTACTAATTTAATATTTATGAAAATGAATTCTTAAATCATAATATTTATGATTTTTCCCTTTCAAAAATGAATTGTACTACTTTTACAGCCGATGTTGACAACCACTCACACTTGAGATGGGTGGGTGAGTAATTTTTTTTTAAATACAGTGGAACCCATCATTGTGAGAGGTTGTCAACTTTGATTATACAAGTGGTGTTTCCCTTCAAGAATACCCCTTCAAAATTACGGTTTTCAATCAGTTTGAAAGAATCAACCTTTTCTCACGAGAAAATCCATTTGCATAGAACAAAAACTTTACAGAAGACTCACACCTTCTCACATAAAGGTGGGTCCCTGAAATAAAAAAATAAAAAAAATTACCCACCCACCCCGCCCTCGTGAGTATCTGGTAGGCTTGTGTATCCGTAGGTATTAGGGCCGGGACGTGATTCCACTTGGTTCTGGTTCCAAGAGAATCTAACCGAACCATGAACTAATGGTTTTTTTGATATTGGAACCAAATAGTTTTTTTAAAGATGCGGAACCGAACCATTTGGTTCTGGTTTTGTTTGGTTTGGTTCTAGTACTATTACTTAAATTTTCAGATTTGCATCATATCCATAAGTTACTAATATATACTTAAATTAAAAAATATAAGCATCAAACATTTAGCAAGTTCAAATTATCAATATTCAAGATCATAAAAGTCCAAACTAACAAACAAAATATAAACGAATGAGTCATTGCGAAAAGTTAATAATATCGAGTTCCATTTTCATCTTACGTCCAATCAATTCCTTTACATGAAGCTATTAGACCTACATGAGAAAAATGAGAAATGAAACTAAAATATAAAGTTAAAACTCGAAACAAATAGGTAGTGGTGGTGACAAAACGACCAAGTCAAACAACTTAGGGCCTTAGGCCTTACCATCAGATAACCATTAATCGTTTAATACTTAATTACTTATGTTGTAGCTTTGAGAAACTCTACAAACATAATTCAAAATACACAATTAAAACAAACAAAAATAAATTAAAACAATTTACAATTAATAAGATGTAAGGTAATAATATTTTATAAAATAAATTTTACTATATTCAATTTCTTCATAGAACCGTGTCTCCTCAATGCAAATTATGTTTTGAGTTGCACAAAAAACTATGAAAAATAGAAAGATGTCCAATATATTATGATATTTTTTTATTATACATTATCCTTGATGGCTTGGAGGAACAGTAAATTGGTGGCGACAAAGTTCGAGTTTTCACACAGACTAGCTGTGTTGTTGAGGTTTGAAGGATTATAAATTTAGGAAGCGTCCAGGATTTTGATGGTTTGAATTTGAAATAATGCATTGAAGTGATGTTCAAACACAAATATTAAATACAATTTAAATTAATGGGCTAAACACGTTTTATGAGTTGTACCAAAATAATGGCTACTTGGCTGGCTTCAATTAAAATAAAATCAAATTCATATAAAAAATAAAATTATAAATTAAATTTGGTTCTCGGTTTGGTTCTTGGTTCTAGAATCAGAACCGAACCAACCAAAACTATAACCAAATGATTTTTTGTTCAAAGAACCAAAACTATTAATTTTTCTTGTAGAATTGAATCGAACCGTTTGATTTGGTTCGATTCTAGTTTGGTTTGATTTGGTCTGATCTGGACATTTTGTTTACCCCTATTAGGTATAGCACCTCTCTTTTCTCACCCTTAAAATGAACTGTAGACAAGATTGATTAAAGCCCAATAGCCCATTTTGTGGTGCTTTCTCCTTTAATTTTGCACTGGCAGTAGCAAACTGAGATACCCTCTCCAGGTGGCTCCGCCGTCGAGTTGTGTATGGTTGTGTCCTTGCCTTCAGCACCGGCCGTCCCTCAAGTATAATCCCCTCCTCCTCTTCCATATACCTGTATTTTCTTTAATTCAATTGTGTATGCTGGGGCAGTAAACTGAATTTATTTTCACAATGTTGTGCCGACCATCAGTTTCTTATGCTTTACATACAGCTCATAGTTTATTGAGGAATATATGGTTGCCATCAGTCACGATTCATCACCATCCGTTCCTACTTGCTGTCCCTTTATGTAACTGTGATAGGTGTACAGAAGTACACAAGTCTCCAATTTTTACATCGAATCGAAGTTCACTTATCAACCCATCTTTTGTTTATAGGAGAAGTTCTAGTTCAGCTACCGAATTAGTTCTTCCATTAAGCTTTGGTGGTCAAAGTTTTAGGCAATTTTGCACTTTAGAACCAGTTGCGTTGGAGGAAATATCACACACTAGATGTATTGATGGTGTTGACAAGGTACACAAAACAGTCTTAGATAACTCGCATCCCGAACATAAAATGGAATGGACTCTTGATAAACTAGGCGTAGAACTGACAACACCTCTGGTGGTAGAGGTCTTACACAGACTTCATTTCGAGGAGAAATTGGCATTTAGGTTCTTTAATTGGGCAGGGCATCAAGAACATTATAGTCATGAGCCTCAGGCTTATAATGAGATGATTGACATTCTATCCAGTACAAAGTACAAGGTCAAGCAGTTCCGGATTGTGTGTGATCTGCTGGATTATATGAAAAGGAACAACAAGAGTTCTGTTCCTATCGAGGTCTTGTTGACCATTTTGAGACAGTATACCGAAAAGCACTTGACACATCTTCAAAAATTTGCGAAGAAGAAAAAGATAAGAGTGAAGACGCAACCGGAGATTAATGCATTTAATTTGTTGCTTGATGCTATGTGTAAGTGTAGTCTTGTTGAGGATGCTGAAGCTATGTTTAAGAGGGTGATGCACAAGGTCAAACCAAATGCTGACACATACAATATTTTGTTTTTTGGATGGTGCAGGGTCAGAAATCCAGCAAGATCCATGATTGTGCTTGAAGATATGATGAAAATGGGTCATACTCCAGATAATTTTATGTATAATACTGCCATTGATACCTTCTGCAAATCAGGTATGGTGACTGAAGCGGTTGAAATTTTGGAGTTTATGAAATCAAACGGCTCAACTATGTCTTCTCCTACAGCAAAAACTTATGCTATAATGATTGTGGCTCTTGCTCAGAATGATAGAATGAAGGAATGCTTCAAACTCTTAGTGGATATGAGAAATAGTGGCTGCCTTCCAGACGTGTCAACATACAAAGACCTGATTGAAGGAATGTGTTTGGTTGGAAAGATTGAGGCAGCCTATAGAGTTTTGGATGAGATGAGCAAGTCAGGTTACCCTCCCGATGTTGTTACATACAACTGTTTCCTAAAGGTTCTTTGTGATAATAAAGATAACAACGAAGCGCTTACTCTTTACAGGAAAATGATAGAGGTGAATTGTGTGCCAAGTGTACAAACTTATAATATGCTGATTGTAATGTTTTTTAAGATGGGTGATCCTGATGGAGCGTTTGAGACCTGGCAGGAGATGGATAAGAGGGGCTGTGCACGGGACGTGGGTACTTACTGCGTGATGGTTGAAGGACTTTTTGATTCTGGCAATGCCAAGGAAGCAAATGTTCTTTTGGAAGAAGTTGTAAACAGGGGAATGAAGTTTCCGTACAGAAAATTTGATGCATTCTTGATGCAGCTTTCTGCTATTGGAGATCTCCGTTCTATTCAAAGACTATCAGAGCACATGAGGAAATTCTACAACCCTGCTATGGCACGTCGTTTTGCTTTAAATCAGAAGCGAAAAAGCATGAGCTTAAGAGGGAAGTGAGCAAGAATCTTTGTGGGTTATTGTATGGTTTGAAATGATCTCTCATCACTGTTATGGTGTTTCTGTATGTGAAATCTAAATAATGGCAAGAGTTGTACCTGAAAAACACAGATGGAAAAAATTCCTTGAGGCTTCAGAATGCTTGATTTGATCGATAATTATGTGGGGGACACATGCTCCCTACCCCACTAAAGAAACAGAATAAGGGGGGCCAGACCTGGCTGGCTTTGTTGAGAATGCTGCGGGGTGCACTGAAATATAAGCTTTTTGTATATACACAATGGAAGATAAAGTTCAAATTTCTGCTGTTTGAGTTGTAAAGATCTTCTAGACATCCAGAGTACTCTTCGAGAGTAGGTAATGTTACTAGCCTTCACAATGTTTTTTGAAGTGGAATTGAAGAATCTTAACCGAGTGTAATAAACCATGTAGATCTTTCTGAAATCCAAAATTTTAAGGAATAAATTATGTTTTCGATGTTTTGGTTTGTTACTTCAACTTTAATTCCCAAGGATAAATTTACTCTGAAATGAATCTGACTAGATTTTAGTTTATTTCCTTAAAATATTGTTTCATTCTATAAATTTTCTCTCTCTACATTATGTTGGGTTCATTGCTAAGTCTATTGGAAGATTTCAAAGTAACTGATCCTAAACAACCATAACATGCTAATGCTGTGTTAAGTTTTGCCTTTTTTACATCAAAGAAGACACCTGCATATTGTTCATATAGAAACCTTCAATTTGTTCATAAATAATGGTATGCAGGGGGTGCGTTCGTTAAATTTAAGTTTTTTACAACATCGGAAATGTTACTGAATCTCTTTTCCCTGTCGTTGCAAGCGTGCAAGAGGTTGAAGCAATCGGGCATGTCTAGCAAATATAGCCCGTGTTACTTGTGTATCCCATTGGCTTATCGTCTGGCGACATTATATATTCTCTCACAATTCATAATGTACATTTTTAAGTTCAGATTTGAAGTTGCTGGTGAACATATTGGTTTTTTTGTCGATCACCTTGATGTTTTTTATTCTTCTCCCATATGGGGTATGTCATCTACCTGTACACAAACAATTACATCATATGTACACGAACAAATACATGTGTATCTCTGAGTATTTGGCGAATCTATTCTTATTACTGCATTTTCAAATTTATGGTGCCATTTTTCCTTGAGCTTGATTGAGATCATATAAAGATAGAACAAGTTTGCACATACCGTGTTATTGTTCTTTAACTTGTAGTCCATGTTATTACTTCATATAAGTTTTCTCACTTAATATACTATTTGAAAATGTAGTTTTTACGTTCATATGACGATCTCTAGATTTGTATAAATAGTTTAGTTCCTGTTTGTAGATTTATAATCCTTCTACGAGGTAGAATGACTTCCCACTTCCAAGTATTTTTGAGAAGGAACTCGATTGATATATTGACTTTCCTGTATGTTTATTTTGTAAGAGGACAATTGACAGAGTTCCCTTTGAAAGTCTGCTAGCGCCTAGCATTTGATATATTATGGAGTGATTTAAGCTTCTTATAGTATGAAAATGCTGATTGAAGAATTTGTGAGTGCCAAATTGGAGAGAGTAAACTAAATTATTTATCGTAATTATACAAAATAATAATTTTCATTTCATATTCTCAAAATACTCTTAATCATGTGACCCAAGCTCCCTTCTTTGCCCCCTTTTTTATTCCTTGAGACTAGGGAGTCTACCAAGTTCTAGTAGAAGTCATTAGAACATCAACAATGCTACTTGTACAATCAAATTTGTCAGATGAATTTACAGAATATCAGATGACAACATTTCATTGGAGTTTGGACAAAAAAGAAGAAGTTAAAATAGCCAATAAGGTGATAGTATATCAGCACCTATAAACTGTTATGTACAATTCATTTGTACAAACAATTTTATTCTTATAATATTATAGCCTATGAGTGTTTGAATCTCATTTTAGTGAAAGAATGGATTTTTATTGTAAAATATTTTGTTTATTTAAGAAATATGAAGGTGTTTCAAATTAATTATAACGTGTAAATATAAATTAATTCTTAATAAATTTATTTAATATGCATATTTTATAGAATTCAGTAACTTTTTAATAATACATTTCATCAATTTTTATCAAAATCTAGTAGAAATCTAAAACAATTATATAGAAGAAGCTCACTCTCCACCGCAACATCACAAACAAATGAGCAATCTTTAGAATTGATGGAAAACAATATTGATGCAACATGAGTCATACAAAAAGGAAAATCTAAAGGTTAAAAAGCTAAAAATCCAACTCTCCCTTAAAAAATAAAAAATAAAAAATAAAAATAAAAATGAACCCATGTATTACGAATCATTTGTTCCCTAAACCTCACCCCTCCCACTTTCGTAGAAGAATGTCAATTCATTAACCAAAGCTTCATCTGCATCCACAATGCAATAATTGACAAAATATAGCCCACGTCCCATGTGCAGTATTGGATAGAACTTGACAATCTATATGATTCAGTTATGTCCAATCTAACACGACGGAATTGCCTCTTATTAATGTTACTCCAAATGGAATTCCATTATGATCAAGTCAATGCAGCGAACCCACCCCCTCTCATCATTTGCTTGAACTCGTGAAAATTCACCATACCATCACCATCAACATCCACCTTCATTATCATCTTCTTGCAATCCTCTGTGGTTCTCCCTTGATTGAGCCCCAGTGATGCCAAGACCGTTTTCAGCTCATCAACGGTGATAAACCCATCACCGTTTTGATCAAAAACATTGAACGCCTCTCGCATGTCCTCGTCCTCATCGTGCTCGTCCATGATGGTTTGGTACAGTACACCAAATTCATCAATGTCGACGCATCCATCTCCATTTACGTCGATTTTTTCTATCATCTGAGTCAACTCAGGGTCCGGGATAGAGATTCCCATGTTCGCTAAGGAATCGTTTAGCTCCTTTTTCGTGATCCTACCATCCCCATTTCTATCAAACATTTGAAAAACACGGTTCAGCTCGTTGGCGGCCATTGAGGATGGCAAGACAGGAGAATACGAGGACTAAAGGGGTTCTTTTGTTTCGATCTTTTGATGTTGTAGGTGGGGTGGGTGAGTGGGGGTGTCTTCTCTAGAACAAGTATACAATGAAAATTCTCAACAAAGCTGTGGGCAATGAAGGTTTGGTATTTGAACAAAATTTGTGCGGTTTGTGATTAAGAAACTTGAGAAAAACTTGGAAATGGTGGTGCTAAATATAGGAAGGAAGAAACGAGAGAGAGAGAGAGAGAGAGAGCGCTTTAGGGGTTAGAGAGAAGGATCCAATCATGGAAAATTTGTGGGATTTCTTTTCTATAGCTGTCTTGAAGCAGTTGGATTGGATCTGTCAACATACGCGTTTCTTAGAGTAAAAGAAGATCAAGGAGTAGAAGTGTAGTAGTGTAGAAGTAGGAGTAAAGTAATGGGTAAATTCCTCCGGGATCCCCAATCTTTCACAAATGTTGCATCCATGTCCTCAAACTCCCAATTATGGCATTTATATCTCAATCTTTTAACATGGCGTGCTCAATATCCTCACATGACGGAAACCATCTATTTAGATCATAGTTTTCAGACCCATCCAAAACACTAACGTGAACGAAGAGGCGAGTCACATGATCAATCAACGATGATTTTAACTCATGTCAAGTATAATAAAAACTATTTTATCATATAGCATTTGTTTGGTCCTAATTTTGAACCCAATTTGTAGAAGAATTTCGACCGTTGGTGACTATTTTATACCAATTTCATCGGACAAAGACAATACAAGTCACTGTATAATTTTAGACTTTTTGTACACAATATTTTCATTTTTGCCCTCATTTCCATCAGTTGCATACACATCAGTTTTCAGGCTGTATAATTGAAACATCATGTATTACAGACAACAAAAAAGGAGTAAAAAGAGAAGAACAAAAAATATTCTAGACATTTCGGTCAACTAGGTGAGTACACTGGGGCCCAATAGTTGTGACAAAAAAATGCATTAGTTTGGCCATAAATGGCGCCCAAACGAACACATAGTAAAATATTGATAGTATCATTAACTAGATCAATAATGCATTATATTTTAATCTTTACTCAAAAACTCAAGCTGATGAAATATTTTCAAGATGAAGCACCAAATAAATAAATAAATAAATCTAGAAAAAATAATATTTAGACTCGATCAAAGTAGATGCTTAAAGAGGAGAATGCGTTAACTTGACCAAATATTTTGACATCGAATTTTTTCAAATATGCAAAATATATGTGCTCTACACATACAATTTAGGGCAATTGTAAGGGAATACTAAAACATAAAAATTAAAGCCTAAAGAAGTAAGCGATTGTTCAATTACCCTTGCATTAATGGGTTTGGTTCAGTAATTTTTTTTGTTTTTTTGGACAATGCTACAGGTACATAATTTTTTTTTACTTAATCTTTTACCTATACTCACAATAGGGTGTGAGAACCACATTTTTGAGAGTTTTTTTATTCACACGGGCCCTGCCCACATGTGAGAGGGTGTAACATTTTCGGTAAGGACAATTATGTATAAATAGTTTTATTCTTTTTTTAACAAAGTCAAATACATATCAATCTAATATAGCAATTCAGACTTGATTGACTATCGTATCGCTAGTTTCCTAGTTGAACCATCGGGCAGGTTTGACTTTTAAAATACTAATTTAGATTTTAAATTTTTGAATCACACACGTGATCTCTGATTAAATGAGTAAAGTTGTCCAAAAGATTCTTTTATGTTTGAAAAACAAAGGGTGTTCACATTACAATAAATATTGTTCCTTTTTGAACAATTTTACCTTTTCAGTCTGACATTACGTATGTGTTGCGTGACTATTTAATATCGAAATAAACGTTTTTCCGTCAAGTGTGGATATGCCACCAACGATGTTAAAAAATTAGAGACATGGTTAACAAATGTATATAGGGACATGATTGCCATACTTATAAATAGTCGGGGATCCTTAGAGGAATTTATCGTAACTTAAATCATTTAGCCCCAATTTGATATAGATTAAAATTTAATTTAATTAGATTTTGATAATAGTTAAGGAAACGTGTGATTGAAAAGTTGTGAACCTTATGAAATATGTAGTTAAAATTAATTTTTGATTTTAAGTTGAGATTAAAATCAGAATCAAAAGGGGCTTAAGAAAAAAAAAAAAAAAAAGAGTGTTCTCAAAACCGCGTTCTAATAGTTATGTATTTAATGGGGTCGTTTTGCAATTTAATTTATAATTAAAGCGTGGTAAATAATGATTTCTGGCGGGGCCGTTTTGCAATTAAAAAAAAGTGACCGTTGATAACGGAAAGTATATTGGGAAAACTAGAGAGAGCCGTTGGGAACTGAGAACGTTGAGCCAAAGGCAGGCCGAGAGTGATCCCAACGCGTGATTAGTGAGATGTTGACACGTGGGCACGGTTGGCACCGGCTTCTTGTTGATTTTTTGGGTTGGAAGTATTCTCAAGGAACTAGGTAGGGTTGGAATATGATTGGACAAAACTCTTAAACAGAATCGATTACAACGATTTTTTAAAGTTAAATACCCGAATGATTATCAGAATTGAGAGTCGATGTATTCAGTTCGATTCTCAATTCTAAATCAAAAACCGAAAAATTGAAAAAGAACTAAATCTTTCTAATTTTTTAGATTTTTTATATTAAACAAGTCAAATTATTTTTATTTTTTTAGTTGTACAAATTTTTGTTTATTTTTTTCGTTAATTGTGTTTTTTCAATTATTTCTTGTAGAACTTCTTAGTATGACAAGTCAAACAATTGATGATTAATTTAAATGATGATAAGTACTAGCAATACTTAAAAATATTTTATTTCTGTAACTTTTAATTTATTTTTTTATGTAGATTTTATTTTTTATGTAGATTTTAAGGCTTGAAACAAATGAATCAATGAGATGGAATCACATATGCTTTAGTATTACTATTTGATTTTTGGTAATTTGTATATATTGATAAATATATCTTATTAGACAACTTGTTATTTATATAATATTAAATTGAATTACGTTATTTTGTAAAAGTTAAGATTGAATATATTATTAATTGTATTAGTCGATGTTGAAAGTTATATAGACAAAAACTCAAGTCAACTTAATGTGATAATTGAAACTCGATTGATAATGAAAGATTTTAACACTTTTGATACAATGATTTTATCCTCTTTTCTAATGAGATATTTGAAATATGACAAAGTTTTCAGTTCGACCTGTCAGGTCATTGTGAATATATATCAGATGTGGTCCCCAGTAATTAATGAATTACTTAGTGAAGGAAGCTAAAGTATTTCATTAGTGTGAATAGTGGGCGTTGATGTAAAATATGCCATGTGTCGTGATTTTGTAGATAGTTTGTACAATGTGTAAGGGATCTATAATCATTATGCTCCATTGAACTTCGATTGACTACATAACCGAGCCGACCTTGCATTCTCGAACTCACACTAACACGGGCTTACTGTACACATTGATACGTATTTTGTCTACCTCGGAGGTCGGTCATCAACAGATATCCCTAGGTCAGCACTTTACCTGGTGACGAGCTGACCTTAGCAATACTGGATATATATTTCTATTTTGAATTTGTAACAATAATTAATTATGCGGACAGGTGTCACACCATGAACGGGTGATGAGCTCTCAAGCATTGTGATTTCTTCCTTTAGAAGCTTTATTTGAAACTGTGCCATTTTAAAGCAATGAAATAAAGCCATCAATTTTCCCTCCATTTTTCCATCTACGGTCTAGATCATGCCCTTCTATATTCCTCTCTTTTTAAATGAATTTCACTATATATTTTCTTCACTTTTACTTTTAACTCTTTAGATTTTTGCCTTCTTCACATACTTTTTTTCCGTCTTTGTTATCTTTTGAGTGAGGTTGGCTGCATTAAGGTATTTCCTTTTAACAAGAATACCTTTTATTTTTCTTGCATTTTTATGTTATTCTCAATTTTTATATGAGTTCGGACGAATCACGAGTGCTGTCCTGGGGTATCAACAGAAAGATTTCATACCTTCTTCATCCACCCCATCATCCAACTCATCTTCTGCCAGTTCGAACTGGCAGGAAATTTAACACCCGTCCCCATCAGTTCGGTCTACCCTAAACAACCAACCACTCATAAAAACATGGACCAAAACCGTAAGATAGGGGAGCCGAGTTCCCAAGAGAGGAATGAGAAAACTAACCAAGAGTGGATGACAGATTCTTATAGGTCCGTAGTCATTGGGGAGAGCTAGAAATACCTTCTTCTTCTGATCGAGCTAACACTCTTCCAGTAGTATTCCTAGCTGGGTAGAGCTAAATATAGTATCCCCAGCTCAGTAGAGCTAGCAATTCCTTTCTCAGTAACTGGAGTATAACTTTCTCAGTTGGAAATTGATATATGATCATACTTTGATTATATTTGATCATTTTGACTGATTTCTTCATCAAATTGACTCTTAGCATCCTTGAATCTTCATTTTGAGGTCCAATACAACTTTTGAGTATTTGCACTTTAGTCCTCGAACTCTGGATCTCTTACAATTTAGCAAATTTCTCGTTTTTTCTAACTTTTGCTTTTTTCCTTCAATTTCATCAATCTATATCACAACATCAAAACACACATTAAAACGCCCATAAGTGCTCAAGAACATACCAAAACATATAATTTAAAGGTATTTATTTAATGAGTTAATTACACTCATCACCATTTTGGATCCTTCAAGGTATTTATTATCGCTTATTAAAGTTCTGATTTTAGCTCGATCGATGGGATCCCAAGCTTGTTGAATTACTCCTTGCTGGTTCGGTTGTTGATTGTCAGTTTGATTTGCCTCTCTGAGTTTGATTCTTCTTTCAGATTTCTGCAATTATCAGTGTTATGTCTTTTCATTCTGTGATATCGACAATACCTTCCTTGTATTTTCCCTGGAAACTCCTTTTTTCTGATGTGGAGGTCTACGAAATGTTTCTTTTTCCTCTGCTTGTAAGAAAAGTTATTCCAACGTGACATTCAGCGGATGGTATTCATGAAATCTTTCTGGGTATGGTTTGGAATGGCCTTGGTTCCATCTGTCCTTTCTTCTTTCACGGCTAAAATCCTTATCCACCTATTTCCCTTTCATTTGTTGAGAAGATTGTGGAATTGGTTTGAGTTCTTCCTAATTCGACGTGGCTTCCTCAACACTGATATGTTTTTGAGCTCGGCTTAAGAACCCATGGTATGTCCGAGGTCCGTCCTCGTGTACGGACCACCAAAACTTTGTTTTTTGCCTTAACTCGAAAAGGACTGCCATAAGCGCAGTATCATCAAAAATCTTCTCAGCCTCCATAGACTGCTTGTTGAATCTACTAAGGTAGTTCTTAAGTGATTTAGTTTTCCCCTGTGTAATGCTTACCAACTATTCTTTGGGTGTATTTTTTGCTTTCGAACCCATAAACTGGCGAAGAATTCCGTGGCGAGGTCATTCCAGTTTTTTATGGATCTTTGATGTAGTCTTCTAAACCATCTGTGGGGCTTATCTCCCAAGGTGAGCGGGAAAGTAGACACATTATGGAATCTTCGGCTCCTTGAAGCTCCATCCAGGAAGTATACTTGTCCAGGTGGCTAAGAGGTTTCCATTCCCCATCGCACCCGGTTAGTTGTGGCATTTTCAGGTAAGGGTTCAACAAAGATGTCCTCAGTAAAGGGGGAATGATGCTTCGTGAGATATTCTTCTGTACTTTCTTTGCCCTTAGCTTGTAGGTCAGCGATGCGTTTCTTCGAGACACTCATTTCAAGCTCTGGCCGTTCTGCTAAGCGTTTGATATAGGGTTCCTCATGTCTACTCTGGGGTGTCAGAGAATGTTGGGAACCCAATATATCAAATACATTGTTAGTTCTCCTTGCAGTTGTAGGGAAACTTCTGGTCACTTCAGTTTGGCTCTTGGAAGATTCTCCTCCTGAAAACTGAAGAGTTCTCCTGGTTGGTGGTCGTCTGATTCTTTCCCTATAGAGAGATTCCACCTCGGTATCTTGTGGGGGAGAGTGAACTCGATTTTGTTCCAACCTGTTGACAACATTTGTCAATTTTTCGACGGCTTCCCTCATTGCAGTCATTTGAGGATCGATGGTATCTGTTTGAACTCATCTTCTCCCAACATTTTGTGGGTGGCTGGTTTGTTCCGGACAAATATGAGATTGCTTTCCAAATGCTGAGATATCATCCATAATGATATTCCTTTGTATGTTTTATAGAAAGATAGGGCTATTTTTCAAGTTAGATGTCCTCCTTCTAGCGCCAAACTGTTGACGTTGAAAATCATATAGACAAAAATTCAAGCTAACTTAATGTGATAATTGAGACTCGATTGATAATGAAATATTTTAACACTTTTGATACAATGATTTCATCATCTTTTCTAAGAAGACATTTGAAATATGACAGTTTTTGTAAGGATTGTAATGTGAAATCAAGTGTTCTTGTATCTCCCCTCCTTCATGCCTCTGCTCTTCTCCTTTTTATAAGGAAGATCCTAAATATATATGTCATTTGCCCATCTTTTAAGCTATAGTGTCGAGCTGAGAAAGTACATTCATTGGCACGTTCGGATTGGTTAGTTAGCTTGGCCTATCAAGTTATTATGAATTAATCTCAAGATGTGAAGTTAAAATATTTCATTGGTGTGAATAGTGAGCGCTGATGTAAGATATGCCATGTGTCACGATTCTATAGATAGTTTGTACAATGTGTAAGGGATCTATAATCATTATACTCCATTGAACCTCGATCAACTACATAACTGAGCTGACCTTGCATTCCCGAACTCACATTAGCACGGGCTTATTGTACACATTGATACGTATTTTGTCAACCTCGGAGGTCGGTCATCAACAATGTTAATCTAATATTTTTGTAAATGTAAAAAAACTAAATTGTAGAACCGAACGGAATTGAACCCAATGATTCTACTTATTAACTACCTGAAAATTTCAAGTTAGATTTGGTTCTCTTTAAAACCAAATTAGACCATATCCAGCTGTAGATGGAGAGTAGTGATGTCAGGTTGGATGTTTACATTTAAGAAGGGACGGAGGAGGGACACTTTATTTTTTTTATTTTATTTATGCCAAGGTGATTTCTTGAAAAAAAAAAAAAAAAAAGAGAGCTGATATCTAGAAAAAATAAAAAATTCCTCATTTTTTTAGCTTACAAAAATAATTGGGCCATTAGTCCAGACCAGCTCCCGCCCGGCGTTTGAGATTCAACTCGTAATAGGTCTTTTATAATGATAATGATAATTTAATTTTTTTTCCATGAGATATACCAAATCAGATTTTAAGTAAATTTTATTTTAATAAAAAGTTAATGAAATGTGTGGTTGAAAATTGTGTATTTTATAAAATTTGTTATTGATTTTGACTTGTCTTTTAAACTTTTTTTTAGCGGAACCAAATAAGGGCACCGTCTAAATACGTGTCATATGACATATTAATTATATTAAAGTTAACATTTATTTGTTGTCACATTTATGTCTTTTTTATTGTTTAGTTACGTGCTTATTTTAAATTTCTACTTAAATAAATATTTTCTTTAATAATGGTTCTCGTCCTTAACAAAGTCGAACGGACTATGGTATGGTGCGCATGGAAAGTGTCTTATGATAAAGAGTTTGACTTGATTATTAAAGCTACATTCTTCGACATTTTTAGGTACAATTGTCATAAATTGGGGGAGCGAATAATGCTAGATATAGATTCTAACTTCACAAGGAGATTGACACTCCTCCTATACGAAACAAATCTGGCCAATGATAGGATGGATGGATATGTTTAAAATCAACGATACAAATCGTCGCACATAAAAAATGTCAAACTTAAATTAACTCATAATATACATGTAGCATGATTGTTGGTGATGCATATTTGTTGGCACTCTGCAAGTCTTCATCACAAACAGAATATAAAATCATTCATGCCACATATACATTTTATCTGACATCATTTTTATATTGCGCCACGTGTCGTAGCATGATTGGACAGTTTTTATTTATTTATTTAAAATACACACTTTTCCACCTAACACATTTTGAATTCCCAAGCTATGTCAACAAAAATATAAAATATAGAATATACACTTCGCATAATTTATATAAAATACGAACAAGTGTGTTCTCTAAAATTATATACCGCAAGTGCACGGATCGCGCTCAAATAATAAAGTGGACCTTTAGAGTTCGGGTTGTCGATTCCTTGAGAAATGTATACTTTCGATTACGCAACTCTAATCAATTTTAATTCTAAAAACAAACAGAACAAACACACAATAAAGACATAGATTTGAAATAACTAAAATCTACAAAATATAAAAACATAACACACTTGAAAATTTTGGAGGGAAACGTGGTTGGGATTCGTGGTTTCGTTTAAGTGTCTCCTAATTAATTTCTCTATATTAATTAACGAATTACTTAATTCTGATGTTAGACATGATCTTCTAATTTTAGTTAATTACTTCACTCGAGTGAAATTAACCATAATTGATTGGTTTAACCTACTCTATCTCTATGTCGATTACAACCAAATAATCACATTCAATCATTGTGAAAATAGATCATTGGGTCACCTATGACTAATGATATATCTCTATCCATTACATATTACACAAACATAGAGTTTCTACTATTTGGTTTAAAATGTACACTTTTCGCTCGAATGATGCACAAATCACTAAACACATTCACTCATTGGCCACATAAATGAAAATGCATGAAATACAATAATAAAAACACATGAGAATAAACAACTTAATATCAAATAGAAAATATAGAAATTAATCAAGACTATGTTAAACTAATACTACAAATCTCAACACAATCAATTAGCCCATGTTATATAAATAATAAAAAGGAGAATATTTTATACAATACATTACAAATATGGAAAAATAATTGAGAGAATACAGAGTATAAAATAACCCATTTTCTCCAAATTCTTAGATGTATTCTCCTTGTGCTCTTTTATAATTAATAGAGTATAAAATAAACAATTGAATATATAATATTTTATTATTTATAACTAAATAATATTTTATTATTTATTATTTTATTGTTAATTGATTAATTCGTGATTTCTTTTTTTAATTTTTAATTGAATATTTCATTATTTATCATTTATGTAATAGTTAGTTACAATTAATAGAGTATTAAATAAACAATTTAATATTTAATATTTTATTATTTATTATTTTAATTGTTAATTGATTAATTCGTTATTTCTTATTTTCATTTTTAATTGAATATTAAATTATTTATCGTTTATATAATAGTTAATTACAATTAATAGAGTATTAAATAAACAATCAAATATTTAATATTTTATTATTTATAACTAAGTAACATTTAATTATTTATTATTTTAGTTGTTAATTTATTTAATATTTAAAATTAAATGTCCAATAAACAGTTAAATAAAATAGTTTATATTAATTAAACAATTAAATATTGCCAAAGCCATAATTACACAATAGTGAATATAAATTACAATTTAAAATAACAATACACAAATAAAAAAGTACACAATATTTACATTTTTACAATAAAATAATATATAATGTACTAAGGATCACATTTGTATTCATACAAATCACAAGCTAGTTTCAACATCCACATGTCTATCAAATATTGATTTATTGTATCAATCTTGCGATCAATACTCAAAAATTCTATATACTTTATCGTGAATATAGTACAGTCGCCACTGCAAGTAAATAATAATATATTAGTTTGATAACAAATAGCTAAAAACTAAAATTTCAAATTAAAAACTTGTAAGTTCTTACGATACTCTTTGTCTCATCGTCGTCGTATTTCGTAGAATGGCTAATCTATCATTTACTTGAATCATCGTATGTCTAGCCATCATGGGAATGAGCACACTCATCGACTTTAGTATCTACTCCAGTTGGCCTAGGGTCAAACAGCTATGGCCGGAGTCGTAGACATATATAGTCGATTTCGCAAATACGATCTCAACTGCAAAGTAGTGTGAGGTCGCAATAATTGAAATGTACATATGTGTACAATCCGTCCACGACTTCCCATATGTTGGCTCCAGCTCAATGACCCACTCCAACATGTATTCGGCTACCACATATCCATTTTCTTGGAGTAGGGGTGTGCTATGCTTAATATCAAGTGCACGTGGGAACCTGGAGCTAAGGATGACTCGACCAAGAATGTCAAAAGATCTCGGGTGTCTTCGAGCTCAATCGCGCAATATTTCCATAGCCATGTTGATATGCTAACACCAATAAATGGTCATTAAATTAAATAAAACAACAAATAACAACGAGAATGCACTTACATTATAGGCGAGCCAAGCACCTTTCGTTAGTACATCGTCGAACCACTTCTTCGCATTCGAGATGTTCATCGTCCCAATCTTATGGATGTCCCTAAAAAATGAAAAAGTGAAGTGTTACAAGAGGCATAGATGATATCGTATGTACTTTAGGAAAATAAAAAAAATACTTACTCATGCTTAATGGATTTGAACTATTCATTGAATGCCTTCTGTCGAACTAGGTCGACCTCGCGGAAGAGATTGGGGAACGTCTCGTCCAAGAACGTCATTATCTTCGCCTTGATCATGAAGGTGGAAACGATGTACTATGATGGCAATCTCGGTCTTTTACCAAGCACCATGGTGTCACGTCAACAACACGCTTCGTTCACTTCCTTACCTCCGTCGACCCCTCCGATACGAAAACTACGTCGTCCGCCTCCGCTATTTCCCCCTCAGCCTCCTCGGTACCCCTCTCAACCTCCTCCAGTATCCCCCATCTGTTACCATCTTCTCCTTTTCTCCACCTCCGCCAGTACCCCCTCATCTTTGTCGGTACCCCGTCCGCCACCTCCGCCGGTACCCTCTCCTTCATCTCCTCGATACCCCCTAAAAAATGAGTTGTAATCTCCCCTCCCGAGCAACGGCAGATCATCATACCCCATTTGACTCGCTCTGCTGTCACACCCTCCATCCCAATGACTGTCAGTCCCTCGTAGGGCTGCTATGTCACCCCGTAACGCAATGACCTCAGTTTGAAGGTCCCCTATCTCGCTATGCAGATCTACTACGTGGCGACGTAGAGCTCCAACATCATTATATACATTGTCGATATGTCCCCTGAGCTCTCGTCGCATCTCCTTCGACAGATTGGTATATTGATCGTCGACCTGTCGTCCCAACTCTCGGTGCATCATGCCCATCTCCTCCGACAGTCTGGCATACTGATCGTCAGCTTGCCATCCCAACTCTCCACGCATCGCCCCAATCTAACCCGCCATAAATTCAATAAGGCGGCCATACAAATTAGTTGACGATGAAGAAGGAGACCTGATCGGTGACGGTAATGCCATCGACAGCGGTGAGGCCCACGACACCGGTGATATCCTCGACGGCGGTGGGGAGGCCCTCGGCGGCAGAGGTGATCTCGACGGTGGACGTGATACTAGACGACACTCCTGAAAAAATCAACAGTCCAAATTATTAATTTAATTAAAAAATCAAAACGATAATCAACATATTATATTCTATGAACATACTCTATCCCGATCAACGATGGACTCGGGCATTTGATCATTTGATACGACCGTAATAGACAGGCAATGCATGTAATTCTGACCCTCATCTTCTATCGACGGAGTCAACTCAGTGAGGATTTCAACCTAACTTATTGACATTTTACCGAGTTAATGACCATGTATCGATATTTTAAAAGGATATAAAATATAAATAGCAAAATGTATAATACATACCTTGGGATCGTCAAGGAGAGCTGATATTTGTTCTGCAAGTGGCTTGTCCTATGCTATCCATTGATAAATTCGAGGGTAGCACGTCTCCACTCTCCTCGCATATAGGTAAACCAATATGGGGACAGTCCCGTACACCCATATTTGCAACAGTTACAATTATTATATATAGAATTTAATTAAAAAAAATCATTATGTTTAACATTTACGTGCAAAGCTAACGACATGTCATATGCATCGTACTGCGCTCGGGTCTATCTCCTTTAGGCATCGAATACCCCATCCTGAAGTGTCATAAGGTATCCGCAAAACATCTCTGCCCCTAAGGATAATTGTTGAAGGTATCAATGTCATCAACAACCTCCAAATGGAAAACGTCGATCAACGTCTTCCTGTGATGACACCTGAGTAAGATCTCGAGGATAAGTACCATACCCATCTTCAACATGTCAGACATATTCTCGCATGCCCTGAATGTATCTACCAACTATCCCAGAGTGATTGTCGTCTGCTCGTGAAAATATTCATTCAACAACCTCTTGTTTCTTGGAATACGGGCCCGTGCTGCTTCTTCGCCCGTACACATCAATCCGGTGATGAGGGCAAACTCGAATATAGAAAATCTAACTACCTTGCCCCCAAGATCAAAATGGAGGGCATCTCCGTCAACTAGCTTGAGCAACCGACATAGCAATGCATCGAGCAGCTGCCCAGAAAACTGTACGCCACGCAATGAATACAATGACCATAAGCAGGATCACCTCAATATGCCTGCGTGCTCCTCGTCGAGCAAATCTAATACCACTGTAAAGATGACAAAGTTACAGGTCGATGTAACTTTACCTGAGATCTGTCTGACCGCATCGCCCAAATGGTAATCCATCTTACGAGATTTCAAATGTTAGAATCTTATGCAAGATATAATAGATAAAACATAATATGAGAAAATTAAACTAACCGAATGACATTAGCTACTATCCGCAAGAGTTAATAGATAATGGAACCATGGATAATGCAATAATGGAATAATCGAATGATATTAACTACTACACTTTTTTTTTGTAATTAAATATTAAGCAAACTATTAAAATAAATAAATTAAATAAACAATTAAATAAAATAATTTATTTTAATTGTTTACTTAATGCTTTATAAACAAATTATAATTGTTTATATTATATTTAATTATATTTAATAAAATATTAAATAAACAATCAAATATTTAATATTTTATTATTTATCACTAAATACTATTTTATTATTTTAATTGATTATTTCTTATTTTAATCGTTAATTGAATATTTTATACTTAGTTTTCTTATTTCATTTTTTGTTTATTTAAAATTTTTGAACAATTTCAATAAGTAATTTAAAATAAATAATTTTAATTGTTCACTTAATATTTCAAAGTAAAAGAAGAATTTACAACTAAATTTCTTATTTTAATTGTTTAAATAATATTTAATTATAATTATTAGAATATCAAACAAACAATTCAAAGAAACAATTTATTTTGTTTACTTAATATTTTATTATTTATAACTAAACAATTAAATGAAATAATTTATTTTAAATTGTTTATTTAATGTTTTTTGAACAATTTCAATAAGTAATTTAAAATAAATTATTTTAATTGGTCACTTAATATTTCAAAGTAAAAGACAAATTTATAATTAAATTCCATATTTTAATTGTTTATATAATATTTAACTATAATTATTAGAATATTACTTAAACAATTTATTTTGTGTATTTAATTTTTTATTATTTATAACTAAACAATTAAATGAAACAATTTATTTGAAATTTTTTTATTTTAATTGTTTCTTTAATGTTGTTTAAACAATTTCAATAAGTAATTTAAAAAATATTTTAAATAGTTTATTTTTATTGTTTATTTAATGCTTTGAAATCAAATTAAATAAGTGATTTAAAATAAATATTTTAATTGTTTACTTATTATTTCATTGTAAAAGAATAATTTATAATTGTTTATAGTATTAATTATAATTAATAGAATATTAAATAAACAATCGAATATTTAATAGTTTATTATTTATAAACTCTTTTTTTGTTAATTTTTCAAGTTGTGTACAAAAAAAAATTAATTATTTATGTAATATTTATATATTTTAATTGTTAAATAAGTTAATTATTTATTTCAATTAAATATTAAATAAATAATTAAAAATTCAATACAAAATTAAACTATAATTAATATTAAATAATATAAAGAAAAATGAATTCTAAATTAAAATTTAAAAAAACCCAAATATTAAGTAAAAGAAAAGCCCAACATGTGGGAAGCTCCCAGATGCATCTAGGCGCCTTGATGCCCAGAGCCCAGACGCAGCATTTGGGCCCAGATGTCCATCTCATCCCAGTTTCCTAGATGGACATTCGGGCCGTTTGGGTCGTTTTGCTGAGACGACGACGACGCTGCTGAGCAACGTTCGCTTAACAGCCAACGGAGATCGCCATTTTCGGCGATCTCTGCCTCCCAAATCAACCCAAAACAAGGCACTTATTCCATAATTTATAGATTTACAACAAATTCTACAAAGATAATCAACAAATCCTATATTTCATGCTTTATTTATTCGGTTAAATACAACCATACTTTGTACAAAATACATATAATAGTTCTCAACACTCACATTCTTCAAGAGAAAATGACGATCTCGGAGTTGGGGTCGTCTTCGGTGAATCAACATGCTTTATCTCTTCTATTTCACTCTTCCACTCTTCCAAGTTCACGTGAGGGTAAAATTGGGAAAGTCATTGTCTTTTAAGTTTTTATTAGTTTTTCTTTTTACTTTGTCAAAGGCTATTGTGGAAAGATTGCTGGGTCAACCGGCCATATTCCACTATTTCCTCAATGACTAATGGGGAACTTTTGAAGTTCAGCGACCAATGAAGTAATATTTTCTTTCTATTAACATTCATATGTTAATAGTTTCATTATTGAACCATTTGACGGGGCTTTTGAAAATACAAAAATTGCTTTTGAGAAGAAAGAGATATACTAAAAATATATTTAAAAAAAATAAAAATCTTTAACCCACGTCACATTAGGTTCTTTAATCAGTTTTGCTCTCAAAGTCCTTAAACCCGTCAACCAAAAAAGTTACATTAGCCTTCAAAAGTAAATGAGTTACTTTTTCTACATGCACGGCCACACGAAGATAAAAAAATGAGTTAATTTTTTTTTTTTTTATGTTACAACAATTCCCTCAGGGTTTTTGCTAGGTTTCTTTTTTAATCATGTTGATAGAAAAACAAAAATGATTATCAATCCAAAACATTATCAAACTCTTTGAAACATATAAACCATCCATTCATACTCCATGTTGAAATCGGAGAAAATAATAAATTATAAACATACCTTGATCCATAGATGTCTAATTCTTTGTTTGAATGGGCTATGATCTTCTAATTGATTTGTGACTTTTTCTTCAATTTCACTATCTGTTGATAGGGATGCAGAGAATCTGAAAAATCAACAATTGTTTCAAATTTGCCCATCAATAATTTAAAACAACATTTCGGTCTTTACATTATATTTCCATGAAACCTAATATCCATTAGTCAAAATTAATTTTAATGAATCACTTTAATTGACTAATCTTTAAATAATAGCAACACACATTTTAATATATTACATGTGTGACCCTATATATGTTGGAATTTTCCAACAATCTCCCACTGTGCCATATATGTAATTTTATAAATGTGCACAACCTTATAAACTCAAAATTTTGCTATCATTATTATGAGTATTTCAAACAAAATCGTCCATTAGTCATATTGATATAAGATCAAAGCGATTTTCGTTACATTTAGCGGGACTAAATCCATCAATGGTCACATACACCCATATAACCAAATGATATAGATCAATTATGGGAGTGTATCATGGAAATTACATGTTATGTGATCCAAACATGTCTATTTCCAACTGGTCCAACGTTATTTTTTTAGTGAGATCAACCATAAATTTTAATCAGAGTAGAACTGAACTGAATACTTTATTTCTGAAATAAATCGAATATCCACGGACAAAAATATGTGTCTAAATAGAAAACATCCAAATACAAACTCCCACTAAACTGACATATCATCAAATGATGCAATACCTATGTGAGCATTATGTTCATGAAAGACATTGGGCGGTAGCCATTTAGTAAATGGATTCATGATTATGGAGTTTGTCTTAATATGCTTTATAGAAGGCTAACCACTCTGATTTCTTTCCTTGACAATTAGGAACTTAATGTCTTTAGACTTTGATATCGGCATGTTCCTATTGAAATACAAGACTGCTATTATCACAGAATAACTTAAGTGGTCTTTCAATTCCATCCAAAATATGCAGCCTAGTGACAATATTTTACAGTCATATTTCATGTTTATAATCAGAATATCCAACGATCTCCAATTGGTCTAATTTTTCTGGATGTGATCATGTAATCTTTGGGGTTGCTTTCCAAATTTCTCATGGCTGCTTTCCAAATCTTTGAGGCTGCTTTCCAAATTTCTCTATAGAGACTGAATAATCTCATGGCTGCTTTCCAAATTTCGATCCCGAAGTTAGTTAAATATCTGCCTAACATTTCAACAATGAATGCTATATCCAAATGTGTTCAAACCTGAGTATACATTAAATTCTCAATTGCTAAAGCATGAAGAATTTTATGTATTTCCTTTTCTTTAAATTTATCCATATGACATTATTTGAGACCAAACTTGTCTCCTTAACAATAGAGGTATCACCTGAATTACATATCTGCATTTCAAATCTTTTAAGAACCTTATTGATGCAACTCTTTTGTGATAATCCAAAAATACACCAATGACGATTCTTGTGTATCTATATCCTTAATACAAAAGATGTATCATCAAGTTTTTTTTTTCATTTCAAAATTTCATGACAGAAATTTCTTGGTTTCGCGCAATAAGTTTATATCATTGCAAACAAGCAGTATGTCATCAACATACAATACCAACAAAATGTGCTTACTCCCATTGAACTTGTGACATACACAATCATCAACTGAATTCATCTCAAGACCAAATAAAATAATTATTTGATGAAATTTATGATACCATTTCGGAAAACCAACTTAAGCCATAGATGTATTTCTTTAATTTGTAAACCATTTAATGTTACATAAGATCAAAATGTGTCACAAATGCCATAATTGTCCTAAAAGAGTCTTTTATAAAAACTGGAGAAAAAATCTTTTTAATGACAATGTCTTCCATTTGAGTAAAGTCATTTGCAACAAGATGAACATCATCACTCTCCACATTACCCTTGAATCCCTCTTGGTTTTAAATATCAAATTACAACCAATAGGGTTCGCACCTTCGGGCAATATGATGAGTTTCTAAACGTCATTGTTACTTATGAACTTTATTTCTTTATGCATGATATCAATCAACTCTTTAGAATTATTCATTTGCATATATCGATGAAAGTTGATTGATCATGTCTTCTTTCATCAATCCATGTCATCCTTACTTTCTTGGAGAAAGACTATAAAGTCATCCAAAATTGTCTTTCTCCCTTTTATAGTGGATTTCCTTAATGACATTTGTTCTTGAGATTGTTGAATTTATTTTTCTAGAACAATCTCTTGATTGTGTATAGGGGATTTTGTTATGTAATCTTGATCTGAAATTGCTTCTTGAACAAGATCTGGAGCAAGAATTTGTCCCTAAACCTGATCATTGTCAATTGCAAAAGAAGAAATATATACATATTCTTCATTCAAGACAAAATCATTAATCTTATAACCTTATCTCCCCCCACAAACTCTACATCATCAAGAAATTAAACATTTCCTTTCGAAAATGGACTTAATAGTGAGATTTTAAAAAAATTGTAACCCCTTAAAATTTGATTTACTTGGAATTGTGTTGAGAATTTATGCTGTAGTCTTTAGTGTTTCTACTTAGAAAGATCCTGATGTACTGTGAAATTATTCCACATTGCTCTAGGAATTTAGCAAAAGGCATGGACATTGTTTCCCTGATTCGTCATATCTATCATAGTATTCACCACTACGCTAAGATCTGATTTGTTAAATTCTTTTACTGAGTTGATTTTCAATCTCAGTATTATATGCCTTGAACATGTCCAGTGTTTGAGATTTCTCATAGATGAGATATATGTAGCCATAGTGAGAAAAATTCGTCTATAAACATAATAAATAACTGTTGACCATTCCAAGAAGCCAAAGGGAATGGTCCACATATATCCGTATGAATTAGTTCCAAGACGTCCGAAGTCTTATGACACCTAATCTTCTTATATTTGTTTGTTTTCCTTCAATGCAATTGATATAAACACTTAAGTCTGAAAAAATTAAGGGAATCAAGAATTTCTTATGACACAAGATTTTTCACTCTCTTTTGAGAGAAGTCACCTAATTGCTTGTGTCATAACAAAATAGAATTCTCATTGGTTAATTTATGTTCAATATCATGTGGATTCACATACATGATTTCTTTATAAGAGGCAATCGTATTAAGTAGATATATGTTATTATAACCGGATAAAGAATTGATACCCACAATATTTGAATTAAGAAAAAGATCAAACTAACTATTTCCAATTGAACAAGAGTAACCAATTTTGTCCAATGTAGAAATAGTAGCCAAATTCCGTCCAAAAGACGGTACCGCAAATGTCTCTTTCAAATCCAAATAATAATCAGTTTTTAATTCTATAGATGAACCTTTCAGCATCAATTGGTTTTGGCAACTCAGACAACCCTGCATAAACACACTTATTTGAGTAGTGGTACCGAAATATATTCACCAAGTGTGTCTAGGTATTGACATTAAATTTATCTTAAAACAAATCAAAGTGAGAAGTGTACTTTTCTTTACACGCCAAAAGTGATATTTAGTACGGTCTCTTTTTATGTATTCTAGATTTTTACAAAAGTTACAGCTAAATTTATCATTTTCAGGCTTTTGTTGTTTATTTTAAACCGAACCGGATGCATCTTTGCTATTCTTTATTACTTGTCCTTAGGAGTACTTGCCAAATGAGTAATGCAAGTTTTATCTTGCTTTAGCCTTTTTTCATCTTGAACACAATATGAAAATGAGCTCATTAAGAGTCCACTTTCCTCTTTTGACAGTTGTAACTGACTTTAATTAACCGAATTATGCAGGAAGCGATATCAATACCAAATGTAAGAGCAAGTCATCAGATAGCTCGAGCTTTAGTCCCTTAAGTTTTTAAATAATATGAGACATCTCCACGATGTAGTCACTTATGTTCCTCTTGCGTTTATACTTTATAGAAATCAAGTTTTGCAAAAGCGTGCTTGTTTCAACTTTATCATTTTTTTGCTAAATATCTCTTGATTTCGGTAAGAAATCATTGACATTAGTTACTTCTTTAGATATTGTGCCTCCAGAGGATTCTGGAATGTCGTGCTTAATGATTATTAAACTCATGCGATTTGAGCGATCTCATTTCTCAAAGTTCTTCATTTCATCGGATGAACTTACTTCCGTAAGAGGAGCGGGTTGCTCAATCGGAGCGCAAGATCTAGATTTTTGAAGCCAAGAACAATTAATATGTTCTCTTTCCAATCCTTGAAGTTTGTTCCATTTAACAGGGGAATAGAGTTGATGTTGACAGATATTGCAGAAGTGGATGTATTAACTGAATAGAGAATTTATTCCCAATTAACATGTTCATATTGAAATCCATATTAAACAATTAGTTATTTCAAATAATGGTAAGCCCCATCTCAGGATACCTAGCACAACATTAATATCAAATTTTTGGACAATAATATTAATTGTAAGTGGTACTCTTGGTGTAGTGATCACCTTGAGCTGGCTAATATCTGCATGAGCAAGCATACACACAAATTCATTTTAATATTCTAAGTTAATTAATTTCCAGAAGAGAGGTTGCTTTGACAACATATTGCTTCAATCAATTCACTTTTGAATATTATATTTCCATTATACCAAAATTTGAAAAGCAGAACACTTAATTTTATTTATCTTGAAACTTTAAGGGCCTAAGTGTTAATAATTCAATACTTTAGGGGTCAAAAATAGTTAATTCAAAACTTTAGTGGTCAATAATTAATTATTGAAAACTTTAGGGATCCAAAAATTAATTATTCAAAACTTTAGGAGCCAAATATAGCAAAATCAGAAACTTTGAGGGCTATAATTGCAAGATTCAGAACTTTAATGACCCAAAAATAATTAATTTTCAATATTTAGGGATTGAATTATTAAATCCAGAAATTTAAAAGACCCAATATGATGAATTTTAACTTTAGGGGCTGAATAATCAAAATTTTAAACTTCAAGGGTTGAAGTATTAAAACCCATAACTTTAAGGTCCAACTTGAATGAACTTTAAACTTTAGGAGCTGAAATATAAAAAATTACATTTTATAATTGCAACCCTAACCCCTAATATTAAATTGCAAGTAGGGGCCCCACATTAATGAATTTACACATGAGGCCCCCACCTCCAATTCAACAATTTTTTTTAATTATTACACGGGGGAAGCACCGCCCAAGACCGAAGAGCGGCGCGCCTGAAGTAGCAGCCGACACTGCTGCTACAATAGCAACAGCGTTGACTGCTGTATCTGCGCGACGACAGGAGTCGATGCAACATGCAACGGTGCCTTCGCCGCTGCCTTCCGCAGCCGGGTACTGCTGCTTTTCTCCAAAGCAGCCCCTGTCGGCGGCATTGCTACACTGCAGCGTTGCCGGCAGCCCAATTTTTTTTATTAACAGATATTGAAAATTCTTATATAACTGAAATATGAAAATACTGAATTTCAAAATTCGAATCCTTTGAAAGAAAATCCTTAATATTATACCATAATAACAAGAAGGAAGATCAAAATAACCTAAAAATTCAGAATTTTAAAACTTTAATTTCTCAAAAATTCAACCATCGAGTGACTTTGATACCACTTGATAAAAAAACAGAAAATGATTATCGATCTAAAACATTATCAAACCATTTGAAACATATAAACCATCCATTCACACTCCATGTTGAAATAAGAGAAAACAATAAAATATAAACATGCCTTGATCCATAGATGTCCGATTCTTTGCTTGAATGTGTTATGATCTTCCAATTGATTCATGACTTTCTCTTCAATTTCACTCTATGTTGATGGTGATGCAGAGAATCTGAAAAACCACTATCAAAATTGGGGACCATGACCACATAATAATAATAATAATAATAATAATAATAATAATAATAATAATAACAACAACTGAATAGTTATTATCTTTCAATTGTTTCAAATTGACCCCTCAACAATTTAAAACAACATTCCGATCTCTACACTACATTTCCATGAAACATAATACTCATTAGTCAAAATTAACTTTAATGAATCATTTTAATTGGCTAATCTTTAAACAATAGCAACACACATGTTAATATATTACATATGTGACCCTATATATGTTGGAATTTTCCAACAAGTGTGAGCTAGGAAATTGTTCAACCTGTTTTTTAAATGTTTTTACTTGGCAATTTTACATTGAAATGCTTCGTTTAGAAAAATGTTTACTCGAAATTGGAGAGGAAAATAGACACACATCCTCACATATCTCATTCGTATCATACTGACTATTACGACAAGTTTGAGCTAGAAATAAGACTGATTAGGCAGTATTTTACAACTTTTCTGGGTAGCTAGATCGATCGTATACCTATAACCCTACTGCTTACAGTACAGAAGAGTTTGATTTTGGAGAGGGCATC
This sequence comes from Fraxinus excelsior, assembly GCA_019097785.1. Lineage (NCBI taxonomy): Eukaryota > Viridiplantae > Streptophyta > Magnoliopsida > Lamiales > Oleaceae > Fraxinus > Fraxinus excelsior. The sequence continues at coordinate 5,318,882 of CM032638.1, read as the reverse complement.
CATTAGCTAAATATGAATTTGTCAAGCTGCATGTTATTATTTCTAGTGCTGCGGTTAAAAAATGCCACTGAATAGTAAAATCTTCGCGATTATTACTATAATGGTAAACGAAGAAATCAAAGATACATTTTTATCAGTATTTGATGTTTATGATACTACAAAAAACCGGTCTTGTCATCATTCTTGATACTGTGACATTACCCGCTCACAATTTACAGCTGCCTGGAAGAATTACTCGGAAAAAACCATACCTAGGCGAAAATTTAGCAATTCAACTTGTGCTTGCACGTTTTTTTGTTTTTACCTGAACTCTGCAATTTCAAACACTCGAGCAGTTCCATCGAGTGAAACTGAAACTAGCTAGGTAATCTCCGTTGGCAGATACATCAACAGACTGAATGGCATCGTTGTGCCCTCTAAAAAATTTCACACATTCTCCAGAGAGACTATCCCATAACCGTACAACACCGCCCATAGCTAATATGTCTAGACCGAGGTAGCCACGACAAACTTGTCACCCCATCCTGCCATAAGAACTAGTAAGAAATATATCAAACCATATTTAACATGGTACTGATATGTTTGGTAGTGATGGCAAATGGGCAGTTTTCTGAGACCTGACCTTTGAAGACAGCAACCAGATGGTTGTTGCCTGTTGGACTGGTCCAGTCATTTTCCATTTATAATTCTGAATGTTAAATAATCAAAAAATATAAGCAAGAAAATAGAAAATCGACAAACCTCATGGTCACATGTGCACCGTGGAGATGAATGTTGCAAATCACATCTCATAAGCTTTTGTCCATGCCTCCCGCGGCAGCCCAAGGAGAGCTGTAAGTAAATTTTAGACCAAAAAAGTAGTTTTAGAGACGATGAAAGATTCAATGAACTAGAAAGATTTATATGCAACTTTTTGGAATAGAATATGCCAGTGTGTCCTTAAATTTTAGTCATGATTACAGTTCTGTCTGTCTCCTTTCTTGGCCACTACTAGATGAAGCATTAGAATAAAAAATTGTCCAAGAAACAGAAATGTGTTAGCTGGTCACACCTTGCTGCAAAACCACTAGATAGAATCTGAATGTGCACTAAAAGAACTGACAACCTGTGACATAGCAAGATCAATTATTAATTACCCAATAAATACCTCCTTCAAGGTCAGCAGAGTAAGCATTCAAACAGAAAATAATACATAGAATTAGAGAAACTGAAAACCAGGGATCACACCTTCCCAGTGGATATATTGACAGCATGAACAGAGCCATCCTTCGAACCAGTAAGAGCAAGAGCAGAGTCAGAGCTGATTGTCAAGCATGTAAGCCCTTCATTATGATAAGGATGACCCTGAAATAGAGAGCATCATCACCCATCAGTGGTGCCCAATAACACAAAAACTACAGCCAAACACCACAAGATACAAGACACAGATGATTCAAACAACAATATAGAGGGTCAGGGACGGACCCAGCAAACCATCTCAACCCGGACGGACGTTGAGCAGTCAACGTCGACAATCGGTGATCGTAAGAGAGACGTCGTTTATTAATATTTAATTACATAATATTAAAAATAGCCCAATAAAGTTGTAAGCTGTAACAATTGAATTATCCTCAAGCACACTGTAGTGTAGACATAACAAATTTAATAATTTAAGAAAGTGTCGACCGTAGTCACTAATAAAATATTAAGAGCTCCCGTTTGATGTTTTTTTTTGCAAAAAGTGCATTTTGGAATAGTGATTTGATGGATAATATGTTGTTAAAAATAACGAAAAGTTTTGAATTTGAATGTAATATTATTTTATTGAAAAATATGCGATTGAAATAAGAAAAAAGGAATCAAAAAATGTTTAAAATTTAAATATAACAATTATTTTGTTCAAACTAAACACATATAATTTTATTGTAAAAATTAGCAATATTTATCAAATAATATTGTGGTCAAATTTTGTATAATTTAAAGGAAGAGCACATGTTCAAATTTTTATAATTGTATTAAACTCGATAAATTTAATGTAATATGTATTAGTACGGTAAATTTAGTATCAAACTAAACAAGTGGCATAAGTGTCTCGAGAAAAAAAAAATGGTTATGAACTAAGCAATAATTCAGCAATTATATTTTTTAAACCCTTTTGCATGTCTAATATTATTACTCACTCATTACTATGTAAACATTTCTCTAAATTGATCTAGAAGTGCCAAATTTAAAGTTAAACAAAAGAGATCCCGATATATAGAAGACTAATACGAAATAATGATATTCAACTCAACAAAAGCGTGTTTCAATATTGATTTGATGTAGAGTCAATTTAAAATATATCATTCGTAAGTTTCAAGATATGACAACTCACTTCGTACGTGTATATACATGAATCTTAAAATGTGACAATTATTTTATGTATGACAACTCACTTTGTACGCATGTGAATCTTAAAAAGTGACAACTATTTTATGTGACATTCTCTCCGTCAAAGTAATGTCAAAGTAGATGTCAACAAACTAATTATTACATACAGTAAGTGTTTGGACAAAAACCAACAATTAGTATTTAAATGTGAACTGTGTTGGAAAGTTGGAAAAAGAAGAAACAAAAAATCCGAAGTTACATTGTATCAAACTAAACTAAACTGTTGCCGGCGGATCCAGCACGGTGGCCGCCGGGCCCCGCCGGGTGCTGGGTCCGTCACTCTTATTAGAGTAGCAGTTAACGTCTAACTCATCAACGTTAGAGAAAGGGGAGAGGGTGACTTTGTCATTTTTTTTTATTCATGTCCAGATGGAAGTGTGAGGGTAGGACGAGGAGGATGCAACTATTTAGTAACGTGGCTGATTACTGCTACTAAAGCAGGGACTGCTAACTCAAAAACTTATTCTCGAGTCTCAAGTGTTACAGCATAATAAACTCCTTGAGAATTAAGATAATCTTGGAATTATTTAGACTTAAGACTCGAGCGAATGAACCAAGCATGGAATAGCAACAGCCAACAGTAGCATATTCGAGTCTGAAAATCTGAGGGAAACAAATTACAAAATATATCTACGAAGACGTCGAAGAGAATCTCAAAACCATACCTCTGACAACATGGATGTTTTCTCCAGTTCTTGGATTCCAAATTCTCATAGTTGCATCATCAGAACAGTTGCCAAGTAAAGCTCTTAATTACTTACTAGAGGTCAATTCCATAACTTGTAAACGAAGAAGATGATGCATGGATCTAAACATCCCATCAATTTTGCTCGCTTTATTGTTTATCCTTTGGTTTCTATTACAATGCCATAAAAATTGTTATTTCCTTTTATCAATTGTTTCTTTTGCCTTGAGATATATACTTACCAAATGAACTCCATTGATTAACTTTGGAAAGAGCATAGAATCATCAGCTTCGTCTGCAACCATCATATCATAAAAAGCTAAGACAAAATCGGTAAATTAATTTTCTTTAGATTAGTATATGTACCGGGGTAAAACATAAATCCAACCGCACCAACTAAAAGAAAACTAATATTGCTGGTAGCATCTGATGTTAACAATTCTTGACAGATTTAAACACTATTAAAAGGAAAGAAAATGAAATTCAAATCAGAATATTAGCTAAGTTACATAGATACACGTGTCACATAGATTTTCAGTACATTGGACTAACAATTCCAAAAGTCACGGATACGCTAAGCACAAGTTTCGCTGGTGTGTTATAAACATTCAAACCACTTTTTATCTTCGTATTTCATGGAACCAACAAGTGTTACCCCACCTATCCACTAATCATTTCTATCTAATCATTATCTCTATCCTTTGAGGTCTATTTTCTGGTTCATAGTTTGGAGGGAAGTTAAATGGAGCTTCGTATGGTCTCTCCGAAGCGTAGTTAGTCGACATGTCCACCTCGACCTATCTTTCCCGAGGAGCCTCCTGTTGACCTATTGTTGATTTCATCCTTAATGTTTTGATCATAACAAACAAGATTAATATTGTTTCTAACAATTGATTTTGAGTGATGATAGTTCAATGTTAAAATCAATCAAGCATTGCCAAAATCAACACATTATAAATCGAGCTCATGAAGAAGATCAAAATCGAAGTCAAGCATTAAAGTCAAATGTCAAGAAAGATCAAGATCAAGAGTTTAAGAGCCAAGCCTGAAAGAAACTTTGAAACAAGATCAAAGGCTAGACTTTCGAGATCACATATCAAGGTATAAACACTTTGATCTTTAGTAATGAATGACAATAACTCAAAAATTATTTTGTGCACAAAATTATTTTCATATCACTTGTATAAAATATTTTTGATCAAAAGTAAAATTGATTTTTCAATAGAAAAAAAAAAGTCAACGGCCAACGGCCGTACCGGACATCTGGTATGGCAATTTAGCTCCAACGGTAAAAAAATCAACTTTTTTATTTTTTTGACAAAAACGGCTAGTTGACCATCCAATATATACTGGACGTCCAGTACGCCTCGCCTAGTACGACAGAATTTGTGACAATTTTTAACCTATAAATACCATCTCTTCCTGCATTCAAATGAGACTTCTAAGAGCATTATAGAGATGTTCTTTTGAGATAAAATAATTGATCTTTACTCTTTATTTTATTTTTATCAATTTATTTGTTTTGAAAAAACTTTTGATTAATTTTATCTTTAAAAATAATTTCTCTCATCAAAATTTTTCATTTATCTTTGTTTTTAACTTATTTATATTTATCTTAAAAGAGATATATTTTTAAAAAAATTCTTGGCATTTACATTGTATAAACTCTTCCACTTCTTCATATTGAAATTTTGATTGATTGAATCAAACTTGAAAAATCAATCTTATTCATCAAAATTTCTCATTTTTCTCTTATCACTTAATTTATTATAATCATTCATTAAAAGAGAGATTTTTGAACCTAAATTGTACTTATTTTTTCATCTTCTCATTGAAATACTTAGGTTGATTGAATCTAAGTTTTGATTATCATATTCATCAAGGTTTTTCTAACATAACACTTAAGTTTCATTCATTGTTATCTATTAAAGTGTTAGCATACTTCTCTTCTTGTAGTCAACTTTGAATTTATCATTCATTAAGAAGAAAATATTTCATTTGTAAAATTTATTTGAATTGTAGGTCGTGTTGAAGTCCCTTAAAGATCAACATTATATAAGGATCGGTGCTCCTTGTTGTAAGTCACCGTGTGGGTTATATTGAGATCCCGTAAAGCTCGACATTGTATAGGGATCGGTGCTTATTGCTTGTAAGTTATCGGAAGCTTTGTAAAAGGTTGGATTATCCCATAAGTCAATCAACATAGTGAAAAGGCATTGTTCGTGTCGAAAAGCTTGGTAACGGGGACGTAGGTCAATGTATCGAACCTCCATAACTATATCATTTGCATTCTCTATCCCTTTTTACTTAACAATTTTACTTTGTGCAAATTATATTGTTTCGCTTATTTACTTACTTGCGTTTCGTTGTCTTCGTTTATTTGCACTTATTATTTGATTGATCTATTTGTTTGAACTAGCTTACGATTATTAATTTATCAACGTGTTTTTTAACTTATGTGATTTTAGTTAATTATTCGAAAAAGTTTTAAAAATCAATTCACTACCCCCCTTGGTTAGCCAATCTTGAGTTTTTACCTCCATTCGTCTAGCCATTTGACTTTGAACATCTTCCTCCTCCTGATAATATTCTTGTGCTTCTGGAAAGGCATTCTCAGGAGCCGCGTTTGGGAGGCGTGGTACCCTCCTCATCCCCGCATGTTCATCAGCATCTCTTGCATGGCCAAGTTCTGCTGGGTTATATCTCTCATGTTGATATCCATTGTGGCCATTTCCCTAGTAAGCCTTGCTGCGACCCTACCTTTACCTCTGGATCCTCCTCGTCTTCATGCAGGAGGTTGTGGGTGAGCAACTAGGGCATCTCGTGAGGGTTCCCCTTCTTCAGGGTATTCCCTTATCCTTCTAGGTGCATTTTTATCATTCGAACTCATCTTTCTCAAAACACTTATTGTGAAATTTTTACTTTCTTTAAGGGTTCTAAGTTTCTACCAGCTTATTTTTCACGGAGCTTCCTTTTTTAAGGGTTAGAACTTTTGTCAGCCAAATTTCCAACTGTGGTCTAGCCTTTCTTTCACGTGTGTTTGTGGTTGAATGTATGACTTCCCACAGACGGTACCAATCTATTGGTCCTAAAAAATGAGCCCAACAGATACCGAGCCCACTATTGCCATGTCAAGTACGGATCCAATACGTTTCTATCGGAACAATAATGGTAGCCAAATTAGAAAGGACGTGGGAGACACTTTTCGACAAGAGACGGTGATGTTTAGACTCCGACAGTTTTATTTCGACGACAATCGCACTATCAACGAAGGCCCAATAGATTTCCTAAAATAAATCTCTCTTTTGTATTATGGAATATGTGGAAGAATATATATAAAAAGATGTTGTTTATATTCAAGTCTTGATCGTTGCTATTCGTGTTTGTAAAACATGTAAAGAACAATCTACCAAAATCTTGCTCCCCTTTTGTATATTTAACGAGAATGGAATTATATGTGTTTTATTGTATCATTACAAAGATGTCAACCCCTTTTTCATATTAAGAGAAGATATTTATACTATCATGATCGATGTGGTGATCATTGGATTGAAATCACGTGGCTTGATCTCCTGGACCGAAACCTCACATCACTGTCTACTCTTACAATTAATACTTGACATAGGGTCAACCGTTCTACTTGGCAGGCTGAGACACTGACATACTCTGTTACAGACGTCACATCAATCACTCCATTGATCTTCAAATCTTCAGTGTAGGCTAGGGTTAGCGTTGACTTGGAGGCCCCACTGGTGGCATAGAGCTTCGAACAGCTTAGATGAACCTTTTCCTCAGGGTTCAAAGCCTCTGTGCTTCAGGTGGGGTGAATGAGTTTGGCAACATCTGCTCCAGCAAGAGGGGCCTCAAATGATCGCCTTTTTCTTTGTCTCCTTATGCAACATCCCTGCCTAAGTTGTAGTGCATATTCCTTGAGAAAGTTCCTAAGCATGGACTTCGACCTTTGTTTAATTTCCCCATATTTTTACCTCCTAGGTCTCCATTTGGTCTTCTTATTGACTTTTTGCTTATGTGGACCGGTTGCCTACGTGGCACTCTCATATAGAGCCTCGAAAATGAGGCGCAACAAGGTCCAACACTTTTGTTGATGTCAAATTTTGTACCTCCAATGTGATCAACGAATTACACGACCTCTCTGTCTACGCAAGTCTGATTCCTACACACTTGGATAAATCGTTAGGCACACATGACTTCCTCTGATGGTGGTGAAGTTGGCCGCGCATACTCTGATGGTCAAGTCAGTTAGGAAAATCGATATATGAGTGGGGGACAGCTTTAGAAGCGACCCTCCAATGTAAAAAGGGGTCAGCCTTGGGGTATATATCAAAAATAATAAAAGAGCAAAGTTGTAGTTGAGAGTTTAAACTTACATTTCCCTGAAATGACACAAGTGTGATCTCTTGTAATAGAAATGATGAGTAAGAGTCGTTAGATGAAGAAATGTGACCTCATCCTAACGGTTGAGACCTCTTATCATAAACATCAATCAATCATTCATATGTCATACTGCATTTAATGTTGTGACTGCTTGGTAGGCCTAAGTCTGACATGTAAGAATAGACTTGACTTATTTGATTGAGTAGAGCCTCATATTCAGTGAGTTGTCACATCATTCATTTGATACAAGATCTTGAATGAAGATATTCACTAAAACGTCTCTAACTATCCCACCTCCCCATGGGGTTCGACCATAGGGGTTCGACCAAATTGCCACATGGACTGAAAGAAGTAGAGTGCTGGTCTAGGTTCACTTGCTGTATAGCAACCACTTGATCTTGCTTAGAGCTTCGTTGGAAGAGAAGTAACAACTTTCATCAACAATAAGCTAAGATGAGGACTTTCCAACCTCATCCCTAAGTCAATTAAATAGTTTATTTGTAGTGTCGCAATACTCTAAAGGTCCGTTTGATTGCAATTGTGGAAAATATGTGGAAAGAAAATGAATTTCAGGGAAAATAATTGTCTACAACTTGTTTTTTCAGAGAATTGTTAATTAAATGTCTTTGATTGGTATAATTTTCCACCCGAAATTTTTAAAATTTTTGGATCTTTTTGTTCACGTTTAATTTTATTTTACATGAAAATTGTTAATTAAAGTGATTTTTACAATTGATTATGAAATTTGTTACCATCGCCAAAAAGTAAAAAAAAAAAAAAAAAAAAAAAAAAAAGTTGGCTAAAAAACTATTTTTCACAATTTTTTCATCAAAATTTAGTGTTCGTTTGATTTCGTTTTACATGAAAAATTGTCTATTAAAGTGTTCTTTTTTAACAATTGGTTATGAAATTTATTTCGATTGTCAAAAAGTTAAAAATAAAAAAATAAAAAATACCGCGTTGAAATTACATATTCTAGATAAGATAATCGGAGAAAAAAGTCAATGCACTAGTAAAATAATTCTAAGTCGCTCGTTTTAACTGTTAACTCTATACAATTAAAATGTTTCCATGAAAGTAACAAAGGAGGCCGGCTATAGGAATGGCAATGAACTAGGATAGCCATCTCCATCCACGACCCTCCATTTACCGCACTATTTATTTATTTATATTTTTGAAGTACGATTAAAATTTTAATATATATAAAAATTGACGTAGGATCAAGGAATTTGGTGGCAGGAGGAACCTAACAATTCAAAAATTTCTTATCGAGATACTTGCCATCCCTAGCCAGTTAGTAGGAGTCGTTTGATCTAACGATCTTTATTCTGCGTGAAAATTTAAGTGTTTCTAACTCAGATATAGCGTATGATAATTAGATTGATGTAGTGGGCATTGCTTAACTTTATTTTTAATCAATTTTCACTTCTTTAAAATCGATGACTCTAAATCTTAGTTGCTCGCGCGATTAATTATTATCGAAAATAATCTCTTATCAATGATGTGTATGCGTTATCTTGCCCACCGCTGACATGGATTTATAAATTTTGACAGTTCGACTTTGAATTATCAAAAATTGTAGGGTTAACGTCTTTGCCACGTCAACGTCTATAATTATTGTATTTGAATTTAATTAATAAGTTTATTTTACTCTATAAAATGGAAATGCTTGGAAGGGAAGGTGACTTGGCTCACCAGACAAAAAGGGTATCTGCAAATTTTTAAACTAATATTTAAAATTATTTCATGAATAAAATGTGTAATTAAAACGCTGACGAAAACATTTTATTCAAGAGCAAAGTTCAAAAAAAATTCTACACGCGCAAATCTTGGACCCGAATGAACAATTTATGTGAAAGATGTATTCCGATTAGAAAGTATCAAGTATCAATTGCATTTTCTGTCGATCCAACTGAAAATCACTCCACTCAAAACAATTCGAACGAGCCTCAATTGGGTTATAATTTCAGCGCTTGTTCGAATTGAATCCATCAAGGCTGAAAAAAGATGTTAATGTTGTAATCTCCTATGAAGATCGATTTCATCTACTTCATCCTATTAGCAATCTCTCTTTTTATTGTTCAGTTTTCTCCTGTATCGGCTATCAGGTACAAGAAAAAAATGGATCAAATCCGTGTTTTATTTCTAATTTTAATTAGATTGTATTATAAAACTGCGACAAGATTTATTTTCGGCGTGTTAGTTTGATAAACAATTGAGTTGTTTTCGTTTATTTTCGTTTCTGGATTAATGTTCCTATTTCATATGCAATTCTAAATTGATAGTCTAGTATTTTTGTTTGGGAGATTCTTGTTTTCTATTCATTGGCCCATTATTTTTCTTTTATTCTTAATGCAAACGCTTACACGTTTCTGGTTTTATTATGGAAGATTTGTTGGGAAATTTACACCAATTTCCTTTCTTTATATTACTTGCAGGTTCTTTTGTTCTTCAGGAGAATATTTGCAAACGAAAAATAAATAATATAACGCACAAATGGACCGTCAAAACTTTTTCACTATATGAAAAATTGTTACAATCATATAGAATTTTGACTCACCAACCCAATCTCAAAGTATTATAGAGAAAAATAACTTCAACAGCCTAGAACCTTTTTATTTCTGTTCTCTGAGCTATGCTTTTTTCTCTCTTGGATGGGATAGATAAAAGAGGAGAAGAAACATGTATTTATAGAGGCTAAAAGAGGTGGAACCAAGCAGGGGATGTAGAGAATTAAATTCTAAATTTTCCTTCTTCTTTGACTTCTCAAGTCTTAACCAAGAAGAAAGAAATTGTCACTTATCCTTTAAGCTATCAATTTTGACTAAAGGAGGCAATTACCTAACAAGATTTTCTTTTCTCTTTTTCTTGGTTTTAGATGGTTAAATTTAGTGGCAGTGGACTTGATTTTGTATTTTACACATTCTAATATGAATGTCAGGAAGGATGTGAGTATGCAGACAAAACATAATTGCAGAACCACTGTTCAAGGGAGGTTCTTGCTCACTGACGATTACGGTATGTAATTTTCTTGAAGTTAAAATTTTGATGTTTCTGACCAAAATTATGAGATTTTAGTCAGGTATATAGCCAGCTAATTACTAGTGGTTGTACTATTTGAATTCTACTCTTTTGAGAGGCTATCACGTAGTACACCATAATATCCATGGCTAATGATAGAATTAATTAGAGTTGCGTGTGAAGAGCCAGTAATGATGGATGGGAACTGTCCAGAGCTTTGATGTAACCACATGACCACATTATTTATGCACTTCACGATATGATCTGAATGTATCGTGTTTTTCCTCACCACCTTGTGGAATGTATTCATTATTATATGGAAAAAGACTTTTGGGGAACTAGCACATTCTTTTTATGCAAAGGAAGCGTCATCTCTAGAATAGTATTTGATGAATTGGATATTGGCTCTGCGTTCAGACAAATGAATCTAGAATTACCAAGGAAGAGTTTTATGTTCTAAAAAATGCCATGTTTGACCTAGGCGCTTTCAGAAAAGTCAATATTTAACATTGAGATTGTTTTTGTTATTTTGCTGAGTCAGCTATGGCAAGTAGCTGAGATTTCTAATTTGTTGATGTTTAGAAAATGATTTAGAGAAATATAGAGACATATTGGATCTATAAAATACTTTGGCCCTACTTTTCCTGTCACATTAGCATGATAGCTCCTTTAACAAGCTATACAGCATCCAGTTAAGTAGAACTATCATGCGGTATCTTATTGCATCTAATGTGAAGTTAAATTTGTAGTGTACTCTGTACACTGTACAATTGTCATGTAGTTCCTTTCTTTGCTGTTATTGGACTTCTAGTGAAAAATTTACTTTCTGCATTAGGAAATCAGGAGTGCGGCCAAAATTATGTTTCTGGAAAGGTCTGTGGAAATAGAGAGTTTTGAGGTATAGGATGCTGGCTTGGATTGTAATGTACTGAATTGAAGGGGTCTTGTCAAAGATTATAATAAATTGTAATTGGTTATACTTTCCTAAGATAGTTGATTGTATAATCTTTCCTTCTTTTTGGTTTAGTTATAACCCAATAAATAGGGTATTGTACTTTGTAAGAAATATGAAATTTATATATGTTATTCGATAAACTATTTTCATGGTATCAGAGCATTAGGGTTCGATCCTTCAAACCTGTGGTCATAAACTTGGGTTCCCGTTGCTGTTTTGGATTCAGGCAGTAGTATAGTGGGTTCCCGTCTGAGGCTCGCGTGTCGCCGTTTGGTCCTAAGAGGTCGCCGCATCTGGTGAGCTTGACTCTGGTGTCTGTCGAGCAATTGTAGGTTGAATCTGCCAATTCGTCGCATCCGGTGAGCTCGGTCGGCGCTATTAGAGTGTCCCGTTGTGTCTGGGTGTGTCGATTTTGTCCCGTTGTCTGGGTGTGTCGATTTGGTGCGGTGAACGTGGATTGGGCTGCAGTGGTTTTATTTGGGCTACAGTGGGTTGATTTGTGGACTTGTTGGGCCATTTGTAATTTAATTGGGCCTGCAATATTTGGGCCAGTGTTTAATTTGGACCATTGGTTAATTAATTGAAGGTTCGGTGTTTTTTGGGTCATTGGATAGTTTATTGGGCCTTATTAGGCCTGAATTAATTTTTTGATTATTGGGCTTGTTGGGCCGTCTTGCATCGCTACTTCGTGGTTATGGATGAGAAGAAATCCGTTGTCGCGTTAGATATGGTACCTGTAATGTCAAAAATCACGGACCATAAACTTAATGGCTCGAATTTTTTGGATTGGAGCAAGACCGTTCGACTTTATCTACGGAGTATCGACAAAGATACTCATTTAACTGAAGATCCCCCCAAAGATGATTCAAAGCAGACGTGGCTTCGGGAGGATGCACGCTTATTTTTGCAAATTCGAAATTCTATTAATGGCGAGGTAATTGGCTTAATCAATCACTGTGAGTTTGTCAAAGAGTTGATGGATTATTTGGATTTCTTGTATTCTGGTAAAGGGAACCCTTCTCGCATGTTTGAGGTATGCAAAGCATTTTACCGTGCAGAAAAGCAAGATAAGTCTCTTACAACTTATTTTATGGAATTTAAGAAGATTTATGAGGAGCTAAATATATTACTGCCTTTTAGCCTTGATGTAAAGGTTCAACAAAGCCAACGGGAACAAATGGCTGTCATGAGTTTTCTTGCTGGTCTTTCCTCCGAATTTGAGACTGCTAAGTCACAGGTTCTTTCTGGTTATGAGATCTCATCGTTACAAGAAGTATTTAGTCGAATATTCCGCACTGAAAGTACTCCACCTGCTCAAATCAGTGGTGCTCTGGTCAGTCGGAATAATAATTATGAGCCTAGGAGATCAACCATTCAGAGTGGGAATAAAGGAGGGGGTTCACAAGTGTTTGAAGCTCGAACACAAACTTCTGGAGGAATTGTATGCTGCTATTGTCACAAGCCAGGACATACGAAGCGTGAGTGTAGAAAGCTCCAGTACAGGAATCAGAGAGCTCACTCGGCCCATGTTGCAACCACTAATGAGGATCCTGAAAAATCATTTATTGTCTCCGCAGATGAATTTGCCAAGTTCTCACAGTATTGAGAGTCACTAAAGTCTGCTTCTTCCTCTGTCACCGCTGTTGCTGATTCAGGTAATCCAAATGCGTGTCTTATTTCCTCATCCTCCACATGGGTCATTGATTCTGGTGCCACAGATCATATGACAGGTAATTTTGGTCTATTTTCTACTTTTAAATCACACACTTCCCCCTCTATCGTTACTTTAGCCGATGGGTCACCATCTTGTGTCCGTGGGTCTGGTACAATTAATCCTACCCCTCTACTTCCTTTGTCGTCTGTCTTACATTTACCTAACTTGTCCTTTAATTTGATCTCTGTAAGCCAGCTTACTCGCACTCTTAATTGTTGCATCTCTTTTTTCCCTGATCATTGCTTATTTCAGGATCTTATGACGAAGAAGACTATTGGTAAAGGACATGAGTCTGGAGGCCTCTACATTTTGGACACACCAATCGCTAAATCTGTTGCTTGCTCTAGTGTTACGTCTCCCTTCGAGGCACATTGTAGGTTGGGTCATCCATCTCTCCCTTTGCTCAAGAAGCTTTGTCCACAGTTTAGTAAGATGTCTTCATTAGATTGTGAGTCGTGTCAGTTTGCAAAACATCATCGTCTTAGTTCGAGTCCAAGAGTCAATAAACGTGCTAGTGTTCCTTTCGAATTAGTTCATTCTGATGTTTGGGGTCCTTGTCCTGTTTTGTCTAAACCGGGATTCAAGTATTTTGTTACTTTTGTTGATGATTATTCTCGTGTAACCTGGTTATATTTAATGAAGAGTCGTTCCGAGTTGTTCTCTATTTTTTGTGCGTTTTGTGTTGAGATTAAAACTCAATTTAATGTTTCAATCCGTACTTTGCGAAGTGATAATGCCAAAGAGTATACGTCCGTTTTGTTTCAGTCTTATATGGTTCAGAATGGTATACTCCACGAAACATCTTGTGTTGATACTCCATCTCAAAATGGAGTGGCCGAAAGGAAGAACAGACATCTTCTTGAAACTGCACGCGCCCTATTATTTCAAATGAATGTTCCTAAGCCTTTTTGGGCCGATGCAGTCTCTACCGCATGTTTTCTGATTAATCGCATGCCCTCATCTGTTCTTTGTGGTGAGATCCCTTACAAAATTCTTTTTCCCAGTAAGTCGCTGTTTCCTGTTGAATCTCGGATATTTGGCAGCACATGTTTTGTTCGTGATGTTCGTCCGCATGTCACCAAATTAGATCCCAAGTCTTTAAGGTGTATCTTTCTTGGTTATTCTCGTCTTCAAAAAGGTTATCGATGTTATTTTCCTGGTCTTCACAGATATCTTGTCTCCATTGATGTTACCTTTATGGAAGACACCTTATTTCCCGTCTTCTCCTCTTTCCGCACATCCGAGGGAGGACGACGATGATTTGTTGGTCTATTCTATCACATCCTCTGCACCTGTCCCGGAACCAGCTCCTGTCAGGCCTCCTGTTAGTCAAGTTTACTCCAGGCGCACCCTCCCTGATTCATGTCCCGCACCTGCTCCTTCGTCATCAGATCCAGTCTCAAACGATGATCTCCCGATCGCGTTACGCAAAGGTAAACGCCAATGTACTTATCCTATTTCGTCTGTTGTTTCTTATAATTGTTTGTCGCCTTCATCTTCTTCCTTTGTTGCATCCCTTGATTCTATCTCTATTCCTAAAACCGTTCATGACGCTATATCTCATCCCGGTTGGCATCATGCAATGATAGAGGAAATGAATGCTTTGGATGACAATGGTACTTGGAATTTGGTTGATTTACCTTCAGGGAAACGGGCTATAGGGTGCAAATGGGTGTTCACAGTTAAGGTCAATCCAGATGGATCCGTTGCTCGACTGAAAGCCCGTCTTGTCGCTAAAGGGTATGCTCAAACCTATGGAGTGGACTATTCTGACACTTTTTCTCCAGTGGCTAAATTGACTTCTGTTCGGTTGTTTATTTCCACGGCGGCTACCCACCATTGGGCTTTGCATCAACTTGATATCAAGAATGCTTTTCTTCATGGTGATCTTCAAGAGGAAGTGTATATGGAGCAACCTCCTGGTTTTGTTGCTCAGGGGGAGTCTGGGCGAGTTTGTCGTCTTCGAAAATCTTTGTATGGTTTGAAACAGAGTCCTCGTGCTTGGTTTGGAAAATTTAGTCAGGCTGTTGAAAAGTTTGGTATGATGAAAAGCAAGTCTGACCATTCTGTGTTCTACAGACATTCTGCATCTGGTGTCATTCTTTTAGTTGTGTATGTGGATGACATTGTCATTACTGGAAGTGATACTACGGGAATCTCATCTCTTAAGTTTTTTCTCCATACTCAGTTTCACACAAAGGACTTAGGGGTGCTAAAGTATTTCTTAGGTGTTGAAGTCTCAAGGAGTAAGAAAGGGATCTTCTTATCTCAGAGAAAATATGTCCTGGACTTATTGACTGAAATGGGAAAATTGGGGGCGAAGCCTTGTAGTACTCCAATGACCCCAAACATGCACCTTACAGGAGATGGAGAACGAATTGAAGATTCTGAGAGATATAGAAGATTAGTTGGAAAGTTGAATTATCTTACGGTGACTCGTCCAGATATTGCATATTCTGTCAGTGTGGTTAGTCAGTTTATGTCATCTCCAACAGTTCATCATTGAGCAGCGCTAGAACAGATTTTGTGTTACTTGAAAGGAGCACCCGGACGAGGTATCTTGTATGCAAATCATGGGCACACTCGTATTGAATGTTTTTCAAATGCAGATTGGGCAGGTTTCAAAGTGGATAGAAGATCCACAACAGGTTATTGTATTTTCGTTGGAGGAAATTTGGTCTCATGGAAAAGTAAGAAGCAGACCGTTGTGTCACGATCGAGTGCAGAGGCAGAATATAGGGCTATGGCACAGTCAGTGTGTGAGATAATGTGGATGTCAACTATTGACTGAAATCGGCCTTAAAATTTCAGTACCAGCAAAATTATGGTGTGATAATCAAGCTGCCCTTCATATTGCATCTAATCCTGTGTTTCATGAGCGAACTAAGCATATTGAGATCGATTGTCACTTTGTTCGTGAGAAAATTCAAGAAGGTTTGATTTCTACCGAGTATGTGCGAACTGGAGAACAATTAGGAGATATCTTCACGAAAGCTTTAAATGGGGTTCGGGTGGATTATCTTTGTAACAAGTTGGGCATGATTAATATCTATGCTCCAACTTGAGGGGGAGTGGCAAAGATTATAATAAATTGTAATTGGTTATACTTTCCTAAGATAGTTGATTGTATAATCTTTCCTTTTGTATAATCTTTCCTTCTTTTTGGTTTAGTTATAACCCTATAAATAGGGTATTGTACTTTGTAAGAAATATGAAATTTATATATGTTATTCGATAAACTATTTTCAGGTCTCAACTTGTTGAGTCTTAAATAATGAGAAAAAATGTGAAAAGTCATAGAGTTAGGAGATCCACATTCCCTCTCGACCCTGATGACATCTTATTCTTGCAGGTAATGTCTGTGATCCTTTTTCAGTTGACCCACTCTCTCATTGCTGCCCGAGAAAGGGAGATCAATTCTCTTGTCAGTAAGTTATCTCTATCAAGTTCTTTTGTAAGTTTCCCAATTTTAATTTCTTTCTGTTAGAAAATATGTCAGTGTTAGGGGAATATTTGTACAACGTATTGATTGCAGCTCCACTCTCCCCCCAACCCTCCAATGTAATTGCAGAGGGTGCAATCTTGTTTCTCACTGTTGCAACTCATATGAATTTTGCGTTTCGTGCTGCTTGAATCCAGCTAGGGTAATTCATTCCTTTATTCTGTTTCCCCTTTGGCCTTTACCTTTCTTAATACTGTTCTTCAAATTGTAAGTTACAGTGCTACTTGTTGTACAGACACTAAAAGAACTGGCGTTAAAGGTTAAAATAGCAAAGCCTTTGACTGCAGGTAAATTTTTTCAATATTAGATTGACAGAAGATATAAATTTATGATATTACTTATTTGGTGCTTATATTGTGATTTTATATTGATTGAATTGTTTAATCTAAAATATCTGTATTCAATTTAAATTAACCTCATCTTCGGTGGCCATTGGTTTGAAATCAGTTTATTTCTGCCATTTATGGCAGGTTATTGAGTTAATCGGCAGTAAAGTCTTTCTAAGATTATTGTAGTTGTTGGTATGAGGATTGATAAACGTATTAACTACAGAAAATAGCTAATCCTACATTTATTTGAAGAAATCAATTAAAAAAGATTGAATAGTGATTTTGAAGAATTCACAAATGAAATAATGAATAACATAAACAAATAAGAACGACAGAGCATGTGATTTTACCATGTCTAATCCCATCCAATCCCTTCAATTATGCTATTTGAAGATTATAACCCATGTGATTGCTGAATGGCCCTTAATTCTTTTTGTACTCTCTCTCCAGTTATATTAAACCTACTTACATATACTAATCTAGTATATCTATGTGTGAGTTTCAGTATAAGAAACACATTAAATTATGTGGTAATAGCAAACAAACTGGACAAATAATAGAAGTATGTCTATATCTCCTATGCAAATTTTTGGTATTCATTATAATGACCTAAACACCTAAATCACCTCTTGGCCTTGTATGATTCCCGAATCAATTAAACTGGACAAATAAAAGAAGCATGTCTACATCTCCTATGCAAATTTGGTATTCATTATAATGAGCTAAACACATAAATCACTTCTCGGCCTCATATGATTCTCGAATCAATTAAATGTTGAATTGGAATAATGAACACTCAATGTGAAATCATAAACTTTGAATAACACAATTAAAACTGAAATTGAATGTTCATAGATAAGGTACATCATGGCCCTAGCAATGAGAAAGTTCATGATAAAACTATGAAATCCATGAACTTAGTCATAAACATTCAAACAGAAGATATAAAAGAAAAAGGGTAGGAAGACGAATCAATTGATTTGGGCTAGAAGACCTTACATTCTCTTGCTGCTTCTTCTTCTTCAATTCGGCTCAAAGGTCTATTGTGAGTTGTTCCAAGTCTAAGAACGTCTAAGAGGTATCTCCCTTTTGTATCTAAGTTGGAAGATATTTGGACCTAAGGGTTGTAAACTCTTTTCACATCCGAAAAGTATCCAAAATGACCCTGGAATATGAAATATAGCAAAACGGATCCATATTCTCATCCACCCACTTGATATGTTTAGATAAGCTCGCCCAGGTGAGCAGCTTCAATAAATTTCTCCTTTTCTGTTTGATGCTCGCTTTGGCGAGCACAGACACCTGACTAGTTTGGAGAAAAATGCCAATAAGTTTATGTAGAAAAGTCCAAATTGAGAATCGTAAAATGCATTGAAATCCTGACTTGATAAGATTTCCAGTGACATATTATTTGCCTAGTAAAAGTCCCTGCCTCACGTCTTGGGACTTTAAATTGTCCCCATGTTGTGACGTACAACCTTCTTCTTTGAACCTCTTTTTTTTTTTTTTTTGGCAAGTGTATTCTAAGCTTGAAGGTGTTAACCTCCATTTGGCAAATATATAAATGGTTTATATAGATGAATAGCAGTGGTTGTCAATGAATGTGTGTATAATAATGAGTAGTAGTTGGAAATTAATTTTTGACTTTCACTGAATTTATAAACCTTTTATAAGCTTCTCTCCAAACAGAGGCTCAATAACACAAGAAACAAGTAAAATCAGTAGAACTGCTACTCAAAATGACTAAAACAAGTAAAGTGATGCATAAATAAGTGTAGGTTTTACACATATCATTAGCTGTTGTAAGCCTCTACAAAAATTATTCTTATGATCGCATGCACTGCTGTGCAAATTAACGACTTGGTTCTTGTTTTGGCAGGAACCTATCCAAGCGTTTTTGACTTCTGTAGTGGGAGGTGTCGCCATAATTCTGAGAGTGTGGTATGATTTCTTCCTTCTGCTGTCATTTACCATGTTGTCAACCCCATTCAAAGACACTTAAAGCTAAGAGTTTACTTTATTTGTCAATATTACATATTCATTAATGGCCATAATGGGGCTATAACTGGGAATTTGGAACTTATTGAACCATTTATAATAGTTTTTATGATATTGATTCCTAGATTCTTCAACTAGTTTGTGGATTTTTTTTATTTCTTCTTCTTTCGGGTTCCTTAATTTCCTTTCTATTTATAACAAGTAAATTTTGCTATTACCTCTTTATATTATTTAAGTGCCAAGTTTGAAATGACATTTGACTTCCTAAAGTTCCATCCAGAGCCTTCACATTAGTTGAAAAGTTCCCGTGCTATCTAAGAGTTTAAAAGTGTCATCAGAATAAATAAATAAATAAATTATTATAAGAAGCTTGGTTTTCTGTTGTTTGTGCCTTGAGCAGCGAAGGTTTTTGAAAATCCATGGTCTCCTTTTCTAGTGTGCTTGTGCATTTTCGCATGGCATCTATTATGTTGGAGGATGTGACATTTTTCCATGCATTTTATCACTTGTCCTTGATGCTACCGTGTGCTATAAATTTGTAGGTTTGTTATTAACTTTATGCATATTCTTATAAAATAAGAATGATGAGCTTTAGTTCTTCAGTGGGATTTCATTTGCTTGATTTTCGTAACTATATTTGTTCCTTGTCTTATGGCTTACACTGAGGCATTTGACATGCTTATTTAATATTCAGGTTCATGAAAATGCTTATATCAGTGATTTTCATCATTGTTTTTCCCTACCATCTAATTCTTCAGGTCAGTTTTACGGATTTTTTTTTCTTGTTAGGATTTTGTTAATTTGTGGGGTCTAAAAAATTGATTAAAATAACAATTTAATGTACTTCTTCATTGGCCATTGCTAATAAATTAGATCTCCAAGTTGGGCTCGGGCAAATAGATTTGACACTCAGCTTTTGTACTTCCTCACTGGCCATTGCTATAAATTTGATCTCTAAGTATGGCTCAAGCAAATCGATTTGACATAGAGCCTTTTTTTTTTCCCTTAAATTTATTAATTTATTACGTATTGAGACACGGTATTCATTGAGGATTTCTTAAAATCCTCAATGAAATAGAATAAAAGCAAACCACCGGGTAATAACATTTTTGTATGTATAACAATGTCCCTCATACCTCTGCTACCAAATACTAGAAAATGTTGTCCATTCATTTACCATACATGGGTTTTTGGATTCTAATGGGTTTTAACGGAGTTGCAATCCACTAGTTTTCTTTTCCCTTCTTTAGCAAGCTTTATAATTCGTTTTTTGTGGATTCTCTTATTTTGAATATCATACATGATAGACATTGATCTAGAGTGTTTTTTGGTTTTGTATTGTTTCTATATCACTATTATATGTGCTGCTTGAAGATCAGGGAATGATGTGATATACAATATCTGCGCACTGTAAACATCCTTTGTAACTATTATAGTTTATTTTCTTCATAAACTTCACGTTGCTAATCCTTTTTCTTGACAACCACTTTAATCTTTCAATTTTCTCACTACTATTTGTTATGAGTGGTCCTCTGCTGGTCATATCTCTAAAATCCTTTCTTTCTTATACTGATGATTCTTGGTTGATTTCCACTATGTTCATCTTCTAAATTGCTTTCTGAAATTTTTGATATACGGCTGTAAAAATGGAGTAAATTGCATTATGTCAAAGCCACTTTGCAAAAGTTTAATTCTTTGCCCTTAAAATTTGTATTGGAAGGAGTAGTTTTGCTAATTGTTTACAGGTATAAAGAAGAAGAAAATAAAGGAAGACGTACACTATACATGAGAGACCTTTTGGTCTATAGATTGCTTGGTTGTAGGGAAAGACTCTTTGGAAATTATTATGGGCTCTAACAAAAAACCTCATTTACTTTCAGCAAATAAAGTCCAAACACACCTAACAGATTCTCCTTAGAGATTGGAATAATCGACCCTAATGCATAATAGGCTGTAAGGCAAACTTTCTTTTCCTTCATAGGCCTCACTCAGTCACCTTGTGCAAATTGTAATTTAAGTTCTACATCTAAACTACCTGAAGATCTAATATAACATATAGCAAACATCGGTATCAGTAGTGAAGCCCTAAAATGCAAAATGATTGAGCAGTATCTAGAGTTTCTACAAGTATCAATTTTTTTAACTTTTGATTGAAATGTTGTTATCTATTTCTCTTTCTTTTCTTATTTTTCTATATTTTATTCAATCACCAATTTCCACATCACCTTAGTGTATCACTTTTAATTGGAATTGGAACTTTGTAATTGATGTGATATGATTTGTTCGTGAAGGGGAACCTGTTTGAGACATGTTTTAATTTCAGAAGACAAAATTTGTAATATTACCTTTTCATCATAAGCTTCCACGTGGAACATGATCTCACAATGTGGTTACTTTGATAAGGACGGAAGATTACCTTAATCACACTTCACCGTGTTACTTTTATTAATCTACCAGTACCAGTGCATGTTCCCTGCCTGTCATAGTGTATTTCCAAATTGTATTTCTTGCATGTCAGGTTATAGAGAGATTTGAACTTTTTGTTTTGGATCATTTTAGCAACAGGGTATTCTAGTACGCAAGTAGAAGCAAGGCTGTCTGGCATCAACGTCGTTATTGGAAGGTGATTTATCCTAATTATAGATTTATGTTTCCTCGTGTTAATAGAGATTGGATCTTAATATTTTGGTCTTTTGCTTCATGTTGGACAAAAGACAAGGCGAGTCATGTGACTCAGTATGCAAGTCAAATGGACAATCTTGTGTTCCCAACAAACTCGCGTTACTTAACCAGTGCGAAATGTAAGCTTAATCTTCTAAGTTTTTTAATTTGTGGAATTCAAGCTTAACTTGATATGTTTTCCATTGTTATGAGAGCTATACTAGTTTCTCTATTATAGTCTATTATATTTTGATTTTTTTAGCATCTCTTTTTAATTTGTTTATGTCGTGATTTGTTTTGTATGAATTAATTTTTCAAGCCTGTTAAGAAAGCCTCATATTTTATGGTTTTCACGTGTTAGTTATTTGTGTAGTAAATGGAGTGGATTCCTCTGGAACCATTGGGTTACTGAATAGTATCCATCAATGTTGTTCAATATGCCTAATAGAACTGACAGGTCATGAATTCTTAAAAATCTTAATTCTGTTATTCAGCATTCAGAAATATATGAGTTGCAAAGGTGCCTGTTTGGAAAGCATTGGAGCTGACCAACCAGCTGAGGTTGTTGATGATGCCCCTAGACATCTGGTACACTTTCTTCCTTGTGTTTTTAAATTTAATACTGGATATGTTGTAGCATATGCTGCTTCAATTTGAACACATCAGCCGTTCATGCAAGTCAAAGTATTAAGTCAAAATGTTCATAATGGTTTCATAAAATCATTTATGATTCATTCATTCATCTAAATTTCTGTAACTCTAGAGTCATTTCTGAGAAAGTCAACGGCTAAATTTACAAATTCTATTGATACTCATATCCAATCTTTTAAGCCCCCACATAAAGACACAAGGCAACACATAAAAACATAAAACATCAGACTTCATGCATACACTATGTACAACCATTAAGTACTCATCCAACGACAAATAAATGAGCTCTGGTTCTTGAAAAACCAAACTAAAAAGATTGAATCACAGAACTAAAAATCTATCCTAGGGACACATTAAATTAGAAAATAAACTCTGGAATAAAGCATAAAATTCTATATTAGGGAAAATTGCCTTCTTCAGGTTCGGTTAGAAAAAAATTACTACTTCGATTATAGATTTAGTGTTTCAATTTATCGCTTGCCTTTAAAAATTGAAGAAAACATCCTTGTTGGAGTTGGGAAGAAGGAATGGCTTTTGAATTTTGAATATTAGGGCTTGAGTTGGTAAGATTGGTTTAGAAAGTGGGGTGGGTTGGGTGGATTTGATGTGTTTTTTATATACTTTTTTCAATTTTTCATCTAGTCAAATCCCATTTAATTAAGGACATACATGGTATTTAAATTTTCTACAGCGTCATTTTTGCTAAGATTGTTTAAAAGTGACATTTTTGAAAATATAACTCCAAAAAGTGACATGGGGTGCAAATTCCTTTCCTTTTATCAATGAAATTCGCATTCGGCACATCACATGTTGGATATTTTATAGTGACTACAATATTCAAATGGAAAAAATATTGTTTCAATATAATTTGATTCAGACCATCTATTTTCTTTATGAGTGCAATTAGCACTGACATCATCACATGTTGGATATTTGATTGTGAGTACAATATTCAAATGAAAAAGTATTGTTTTAGTCCAATATATAATTTGACTTAAACCGTCCATTTTCTTTATCATTGAAATTAGCACTTGGCATTATCACATGTTGGATATTTGATAGTGACTATAATATTTAAATGGAAAAAATATTGTAACAATATAATTTCATAATTCATATTGAACTTGAATCAAAACAAAACAACAAAATCGAATAATTGAAGCGATTGTGCTACATGCACATGACACTATATACAATGATTTGGTACACTTTCTTCCTTGTGTTTTTAAATTTAATACTGGATATGTTGTAGCATATGCTGCTTCAATTTGAGAAAACACATCAGCCGTTCATGCAAGTCAAAGTATTAAAGCAAAATGTTCATTAATGGTATCCTAAAATCATTTATGACCCATTCATTCATCTAAATTTCTGTAACTCGAGTTATTTTTGAGCAAGTCAATGGCTCGATTTACAGATTCGATTGATACTCATATCCAAGTTAATTATTCTTTTAAGCACCAAAATTAATGTTATTTGAAGTTCGTAAATGTTAGGCAAATTTGGTTCCAAAGAAATTGTCTACGACAGTGCTTCTATATGTTCTAGAACATCTTTGAATATAGTGGAAATATATCAATAACGTCTGGTTTTAGCCGCTGAAAGGAAAATGCCTCAACCACACAGCACAATTGATTAACCAGAAATTTTTGGTGACATGATTGCCCATAGCACAATAAAGTTCCTTAAGTAACATAAGGACCTCAGTCACATGGATTTTGTTGAAAAACACTGCTAGTACCTTCAAGAATGTTATTTTATCTTGAAATGCTCATCGAAAAGAGCAACAATTGACATCTGCATGACGTAATTTTTCTTTTTTCTTTTGATTTTGGACTATTTAACTACCAACAAACACTGCCCTTCATTATTTTTTCTTTCTTCAAACTCGATCCTTTGCCTTCTCAGAATCCAGGTGCTTGCTTATACTCAAAGACGCAATCTATTCTTTCTTGTGATGGTTCACATCAGCATACGAGGAGGCTCTGCCCATGCGCCTAGAGCATTTATAAGGTATATTTTTTCTGTCATTTTTGGAAGTCACTCATTTGCTCAAATTGAAGGGAGTTTGGATCAAAATTTGCATTTCATTTTTATGTTGTTCAAATCGTTTTTACTTAGATAAAAACACTTGTGATATTTGAATCTTTTTGTTTTTTTTCTATGAACAAAAGTTTGTTACCTTAAAAATACTTCTAAATAAACTTAACCGATTAGACTGAGTGTGTTTGAGCCACATTATTTTGGAAGAATGTATTTTGGAATAGTAGATTGATGGAGAATGTGTGGTTGAAAAAGAAGGAAAAAATATTGATGTGATGAAAAATATTATTTTATTGAAGAATGTGTGGTTGAAAATGAGTAGAAGAATGAAAATGAAAATTTTAATGTGCATCAAACAAGGGCTTAAACCAACTAGTTTATTCATACACTGTCTTTCATTTTCTCATCTTTGTAATGGGAGAAAAATTTAAATCAAATTTATTCGTCTAACTAAAAAGTCCAATGCTCGAGTGTGCTCTATCAAGTTCCCTCTTTCAAGTTTTATTGGTTTAATGATGCATAACATGCACATTCTATTTAATTTTTTTTTATTTATATTCATGATGATGACGTTGTCTCAGAGAAGCACGTAAATCTTAACCTCGGAAGACCTATTGATATGCAATGGTGGAAGCAGCAACCTCAATGATGAATGCCCGAGCATATTGGTGGTTTGGTTGAATCAAGATGATTTTATCAAGTTTTCTCGATTGAAGAAAGGTTTGATGATTTCTACCCAAGTTTTTACTTAGAAAAATGCTGTGTGAGAGTTGCATTTCCACTATTGATTTAAGGCAAATGGGAATGGAGAATATCCATCTTTTCTTGGACGTTAGCTTTGACTGTTCTTCAAGTAGATTTTTTTTTTCTCTTTTTTTCCTTTTTTTGTCTACATTTTCCTTGCTGTACTTGTTTGCTAGACATCTCGACTATTTTTTGCATTGGACGGAATATGCTGCATGATTGGGTCTGCATTCCCCATCGTGATAGGTTCATAGCACAATGGGCTAAAACTTTCTCCTGGTGGCACTTGGGCTCTGAGTCGTTCAAATGCTTTTCTAAACTATAAATTTTAGGGAAAAATTCATATGTCGGTGTATGGTTCACTAATTCAAAAGTCAATTAGATAGTTTAATAATTCAAAACTCAGGAATTAGGTAATTAATTAAAAATATTTATTAATTATGTCATAATTATACAATTAATGATCACATATGCATAATTATAACTCTCAATTTATTTATTAGTCACATATTATCAAATTAATTAGTTACTGATGATTTCGAGGTCACAAATTCAAAAAATTATAGATCAATTAATTTTATTGGTCACATATTTTCAAATTTGTTAGTCATAGATTATTTTTCAATCACATATTGTCAAATTTTTAAGTCACGGTTAAATACTTGGTCACATACCATTGACACTACCACTTAAGCTACTTTTGACCACATTTACACTATCGTCGTTGTCGCCATCACTACCACGGCCGCCAACATCATCACCAACAAACCCATAACCGCATCTAACTACACGCTATCACCACCATCACAAACCAGATTCGAACCTACCACACATCATATCTGCACCACGTCGTTGACATCATTGCACCTGCATCACCACCCAAAAAAAAAAAAACCACGTCACACCACGACCTACACCCAACAAAAAACCCCAAACCCGTCACTGCCACTGCCACCACAACTTCATTCCGCCACTGCACACCCACCCACAGCACAACACACACCCATAGCACTCGTCGCGACGTTGCTGTGAAAGCGTCGCACATCAATGTCACAGCAACAAAGATTCACCACCCCAATAGGTGCTCCAAGCGATGGTCTTGAATGATAAAATTTCAGATCAGGCTGTTGCGCTTCTACATCAATTGTCGTCGTGAGTTCAGTGGTGGATTGTTGATGTGGGCGGTGGTCGACGGTAGGCGTTGGTCGACGGTGGGTAGAGGAAAGATTTATAGAGAGATGGAAGGAGAGGGGAGAGAGAGAGAGAGAGAGAGAGAGAGAGAGAGAGAGAGAGAGAGAGAGAGAGAGAGAGAGAGAGAGAGAGAGGGAGTTGAAAGTGATAAAATTAGGGTTAGAGTTTTAATATATTACCCGATTTTTGAATAATGAAACTTGGTCTTTAATTTTTGAATTTCAATCTTCAAACACCTTAATTATATAATTTCCCTAAATTTTAACGGTCTGGGCTAGGACGGTCCTCAAGTACTAGTCAGACCCTCAGTGTGTCGGACCCCAACAAGGCCCGATGCAGGTTTACTTCAATTCCCTTTCAATCATAAAGAGCAGAATCAATAATTTTGTCCCCTAAAATATCCTCAACGAGTTGTCCAAGTGGCTATGACATGTGCCTCTACAAAGGGTTACGTCTTTCAATTTGATAAAAAGAAGTTAATTGTTAAATTTAGAAGTGTTGGATTAAAAGATGTTCTAAAAAGACTCGTCTAAGTGGAGCCTAGGCTCGAAGCTTGGGCAAAAAGCATTGCTTCACGCTTATGTGTGCTTTTTTTTTTTTTCCAATTCATAAACAATTGGATTTTTTCCTTCCACTTTTTCATTTTCTCTAGGTGTTCTTTATTAAATATAAATTTTTTTTTTTTTTTGAAGAGTTCTTTTATTTGGCTTTAATTTCTAATTTTTAAAAGACTTTATATGTACAAAGGTGAAAAAATGACTTTATCCAATAAGGAGTTAAATAAGATTTAAGTTACAATGTTATCTACATTATGTAATTATGATTTTGAAACTCATTATTTTGTAGAAAACTCTGAAAGCAAGTATAAAGTTCATATAAATTTATTTGTCTAGTTGATAATTGAAACTGTGAAAAATAGTATGATTTTTGCATGTCAAAAAATTGAAAATTGTATAATTGACTAATTATTAAATAAATATAATATTTTACAATTTTAGATGTTGGTATGTATTATTTTATTAAATGATTTTTATAATGATTAAAATTTGAAATAATATTACGTTGAGACTCGCTTAAGATCGTAAAACTTAACGTTGCTCCACATCTAGTCACGATTTACGCTTTTTAAAATACTGCTTTGAAATACTTTAATTTTTTTTAAAAGCTGATTCAAGCATGCTCGAGTTCAATTTTAAAAATAAATAAATTTTCTTGCCTTTAATATTTAATTGAGATGATTTAATGCATTGTCATAACATATGATACAAAATAAACCCAAATTTGAGGTCATCTTTTTGGAAAAGACCAATGTTTGGTCTTGCCCTCTTACCTCTTGTAGTTCCAGTCGGACGATTGTGTACTCTTGGTCAAATTATATTAATCTTTCACTATTCAACCATATTTCAATAATATTTTTCTAATATTTCGTATTTATGTTATCACACTCGATAGATATATTTTTTTCACTTTGTGGAGGTAAGAGTATTCGTAATATTTTGTCATACGGTTTCTTTTAAATTTAAATTTGCGAAGAGACTCGATTTATTATAAAGTTCAGCAAAGAGGGGTACTTTAAAGGCTTCAACCCTTTTTCATATATTTATTTATTTTATTTCAAGGTATATAAATAAAAAATAGGAAAAAAAAAATCTAAGCAACTGAAATAACAAACATTAAAAAAATCTTGAATAGAATGATGCAGATAATTGCTTGCGTTGTGGCAGCCCCCGCTGAAACATTTTTTTAGCTTATTTTCTATCTCGAATGCAGCCATGATCTAGTGAAACTCATGTTTTGTATGTAATCTTTTTTTATTTAATCTTGTTACATATTCTTCAATCTCATAGAATTGGATGGTTAAATTTTCTTCCCACTTGAATACAGCTTGTCAGAAGGGTTTGGAGATGATTTGACAATTGAAGTCCACGACTCAAAAGGAAAGTATTTTGGTCACGTAGTAGTTCAGGTGGCTAATATTGCTGAAGAATTGGTATGTTATGTAAATCTCATTTTGACGATCTGTGATTGCAAAAACTGTTGCATGGTTAGAGTGAATATATTTGAGGGTTTGATGTAGGGTGAGAGGCTTCGTTCATGGCCTATATAGCATGAATTAGTTGGGAAAATGCAACTAAATCTAAACTATTCAACAACTCCAAAAAAAAAAAAAAATTTGGGGCGCTGCCCCCTCACCCCCGTAAGCCCTCACCCCTTCAACTTTGGACCATTTTACTTTAACAGACTGACTTCGTCCCTAATCTCGTCCTCACTCAAAATTAATCTAGGTCCGCCCCTAGTTTCATATTAGCAATATATATATGACGGTCACATATAAGCGAGTCCAAACATGTTTGAATAATCAACTTCTTTTTATTATTTTTATCTTAAACTATTTATAAAGAAGTCTATAAATTATAAAAATAAGTAATTTACTTTTCTTCAACTTGGATCGATGAAAAACTAGTTATCTATTAGTCCATGTTTACTATTGTTAAAAATAAAAAAAAATTAGTATATTTTGATAAAAATTGAAAAAATGCATGATTGAAAAGTTGATAAATTTTGCGAATACCATGAAATGTGTTATTAAAATTAATTGTTAAATTTTACTTAAATTTTTATCAACTTTTTTTAGTTATGTGGAACGACTAAATTTACTAATTAGTAAACTCTTATGTTTATGTCATGCTCAAGTACCAAGTTATAAAGAAATATATGGTGTACAAACAGTGGCGGAGGTAGGGGTGGGATGTAGCCCACCCTTGTCCATGCCCACATTCTTTACAATTTTTTTTGGTTATACCCATTGTTTTTTTACTGTTCAAGTCCAATAGTCAACTGTTGAAAATTTTTGCCTACCGTACCATTAAATCCTGACTCCGCTCCTGTGTATAAACAATGAGCATTGATGCATAGTAGTTTCAATTGGCACAATTCGCTCATGGACCTATGTGAGGGTTTTGTAGTGGCCCGATCAGTCACATTTCTCAATGGACAATCTTGGTAGGTCCCAAGTTAAATTGGGCGATGAAGATCGTTTGACCAATCTTGACATGACATGCTTTCAAAGAACATATCATTCTAACTCACTTTGACATCGATGGGCACGTATTCCACTTCGTTCCCAATGCACGATAATATGGCTAAAGTTTCTTTCTTGGAGCATGTTTGGTATATTTTTAAGTGTTTATAAGTTACAGATCACACAAAATGTGTAAGTAGTAAGTTGTTTGTTACTTCTATGAAGTACATGAATATAATGTATGTTTAATCAACTTAAGAAAAAAATAAAAAAATTCTCAGAATATGCACTAATCCTATCGCGTGGATACTTTATCATGATCAATACTTATACCATCAAGGAAACAAATTAAGCCTTGTTTGGTGGTAATTTTTTGGAAAAATATTGTTTTGAATAGAGAATTTATGAAAAACGTGTAATTAAAAAGTAAGGAATTGAGTTTACGTGTAGAATATTTTATTATGTAAATGTGTGATTGAAATAAGTATATATATAAAAACAAAAAATTTTAAAAGAAGCAAAAGTATAAATTAAGCAGTCTGATTTTGTTATTTTTCATCTTTTTCCACTTTCTTGATAAATGGATAGACTAGTCAATCAACCTTTTCTAGTGTGCTTTAAAGGCTTCAAACCTTTTTCATATAATATATTTATTTTATTTCAATGTATATAATAAAAAATATAACCAAACGAAGTAACAAACATTAAAAAAAATCTTGCTAATGGCTTGTGTTACATATAAGCGAGTTCAAACATGTTCGAATAATCAACCTCTTTTTATTATTTTTATCTTAAACTACTTTTAAAGAAATATAAAAATAAGTAATTTACTTTTCTTCAACTTCGATCAATGAAAAACTATTTTTCTATTAATGCTTAGTTTGCTAAAAATCAATTTTTTTAGATAAATTTTGACAAAAATTGAAAAAAAAAAAAAAATGGTTGAAAAGTTGTGGATCCTATGAAATGTATCATTAAAATTAATTATTGATTTTCACTTAAATTTTTATCAACTTTTTTTAATTAAACGAAATGGCTAAATTTACTTATTAGCAGCTCTATTATGTTTATGTCATGCTCAAGTACCAAGTAAGGGATGTGCTACAACACAAGAAGTGTCATAATGGACACGTGGTGCCCATTATTAGGGCACCCTCTATGTACAAGAAGAAAAATCCACCAAGTAAAGCTATAAAGAAATATCTGGTGTACACATGTACATCAAGTTTGACAACTCAATTCATATCATTTGATGTGGTAAGCATGATGGCCATTGATTTTAAAAATAATCATACAAATCAATGGCCTGATATCTTACGCATAGGAGGTCAAGCATGATATACAAGTAGATTAATTCTTCACTCATGGACCTATGTGTGAGGGTTTTGTAGTGGCCCGGCCAGTCATTTCTCATTGGACAATCTTGGTACGTCGAAAGGTTAAACTAGGCGACCAAGACCGTTTGACCAATCTTGGTACAACATGTTCTCAAAGGACGCATCATTCTAACCCACTTTGATAGCAATAAGCATGTATAGACATTCCAGTTTTTCAAACTATAGCACGTTCGCCATATTCAACTTTGTTCATAATGCACAATAATATGGCTAAAGTTTCTTTCTTAGAGCATGTTTGGTATCTTTTTAAGTATCTATAAGTTGTAGATTTCATGAATTTACATCGTTAATTACTTCTATGAAATACAAGAATAAAGCGTTTGTTTAATCAGCTTAAATAAATAAATTGGAAGCGTTAACCCAAAAAAATGACTTCAACAGATGTCGGATCCACTATTGCCATGTTAAGTACTGATCCAGCTCGTTTCTACCAGAACAAGAATGGTAGCCAAACTTGAAAAGAAGCAGTAGACACTTTCCGGCAAGAAACGAAAACGTTCGGACTCCGAAGATAAAATTTAATGGCAACCGCACTATCAACGATCACCAAACCAAGATAATCAATAACATTCCACTCTCTTTGTTTGAAGGAATGTATGGAAGGCTAGATTGAATGAATAATTTATAGGAAATTCACCATGTTTAGTATTAAAATTTGTATTCAACGAATGTAAAGAAATGTTGATGAAAAACTTGCTAAGTGTTTCCTTATGAATTTCCCATGAGTTTTCAGTGGGTATGTGTTTGATTTCTTGATCGTAAAAGAGCCATGCCCATTTTCTTTATAAAGAGAGCCTACTTATACTGTCTTGACCGATGTGATGACCATTGGATCAGAACCACGTGACATCATCTCCTTTGTTGGGATGTCACATCATTGTTCATTCATGCAATTAATGCATTGATAAAGGGTCGGCCGCTTTATACAATAGGTCGACACACTGACAAAACTTTATTACAGACGTCACATCAATCACTTCTAAAAGATCTTCAAATCTGTCACAAGAGACAGCGTCGACTTCATGAACTTCAGAAGAGTTGAGAGTCTCGGAGAGATCTTTGAGGTGGTTCTCCAAATGGAGAGTTTCAACTCCTTTCTTTGTTTCCTTAGGCAGTGGTTCAACCCAAGATTGTAGTGCTTCATCCTTGTGGAAGTGCCTTAGCAGCGGACCTTGGCCTTAATATGGACCTCGTCTTTGAGGCAGTGCCTCGGCCTTGCAATGCAAGGACCTTGATTTTGTTTGATTTCTTCATATTTTGACATCATAGAGCATTTATTTGACTTGTTGACTTTTTGCTTACGTGACTTTCTAAGTGACGCCTCTTCCTGGGCCTCAGAAAAATGAGGAGTAACAGGAAGAATATGCACTAATCCTATGCTCAGCTCGTGTTCAAGGTTCGAGCTTGTGAGCTCAAGAGCCGAGCCGAGCCTCGAGCTCGATTTTTTTTTTTTTTTTTTTTTTTGTTCACATTTCTTATGAGCGAACGACTCGTAAACTTAGGTTTGTTGGCCGTGCCTATGAGCAGTTCGCAAGCTTGACGACCTTTGGCTCGGCTTGGGTTAGTTGTTTACACTCTAATACACTATTTGACAGTTTGAAATTTGGACAATTTTTTCATCCAATCATTTGTGGACAACAATGATAATGTCAACCAAGATGTTAAAAAAACAAAAAAACAAAAACAAAACAAATAAAAAGTAACAAATAGCCTTGTCCGACAAAATTAAGATTGAAAACAAGCAAAAGTTCAAAGCAGTCTGATTTTGTTGTTCTGTGCAAAGTAGGTATCTTCTTCCACTTTCTTGATAAATCGGTAGACTAGTTAAATCAACTTTTACCAGCACTTTTACAAGGTAAAAAAATTACAAAGTTCATCAGATTTTTGTATGTAGTAATAATCATGTCGATTCAAAAGCTGTAATCTGTTTTGAAAACTCTGTTCCTTAGTCCCTTCAACCCTTCATATTCCTTACCTTTTCCTCCTGATTCTGAAACTTCCTTTTCCTCTTCTTTTTCCTCTCCATTTCCATGGAAAGCAGGGTGGGTTAGAATGGTGTTGAGTAGTTGAGACCCTCTGAGTGCATTTGTCAATGGCAAATGACCCTCCGGCGTGTTTTCATCCATTTCCCATATGAATTCACTAGGGAATGATTTGTAATTGTATTGCTCAACTTCTGAAGATTCAAGCTTTTTCATCCAACCAACCTTGATGAAGAATTTAGTGAAATCCCTGTCCATTTTCTCCCAAATCTTTTTCTGTACACTGTAACCAAATTTGTTGTCACTGTACTGCTTCCATAATTCGTCAATGGCTTTGAGATCAGATTCTTGAATGAACTGGACTTCAGAGAAGAAAACATAGCCGCGTTTCTGGGCTGCTTCTCCAGCGAGGACTATGAGGAGGCGGCGAGTTTCTTCGTCGGCTTCCCGGAAGTTTTTTGAGGATAAATGCTGTTGGAGGACATCGAAGGATACGTTGGGAGAGGCGGAGGGAGTGGCGATGGGGGAGGAGGAAACTTTGGAGGAGATGGCAAAAGTGGTGTTGTGTGAGAGAGAAGGGGAGGTGGTAGAAGTGGTGGTTGGTTTCAGAAAGCAAGAATACGAGGCGGCGGTTGAAGGGTGGCAATCTATGGAGTGGCGCCGTCGCAGTGGTGTTTTGTGGCAAATGGAATTCCAAGAATTGGTGGCCATTAGATAGAGAGAGAGTGGATGATCAAGAGAGCATCACGAGGGAGCATGAAGTATTGAAGACAGATGAAGTGTGGAGAGGGGAGGAGTGGGTGCGGTTTGATTTCAAAGATAAGAAATGAGTGAAGAGTGAAGTGAAGGGATCATCGAGAAAAATATAAAGCAAGAATGTGATTGGTTGAGTAGGGGTGAGGCTGGATACTCTCTATCATAACCTCCAAGCCCCCCCCCCCCCCACCCCACCCCAAGTAGTTGTAGAGGCCATCTCATCTCACCCCAACCCACCCCTCTTCTCATTTTGAGTTAGACGCGTTAGAATGTGTTGGGTGGTCCAAGTGCAACTAGACTTGTGACTATGAGAGTTGGAAGCAAATTGTGGTGGTTTGTGGCTTGCCACAAGCCTTGTTTAAACCTTCTTTGAAAAATTGTAGATTAGGTCGTGCCAAACCCACAAATTTTTCTACTTGTCATTGAGCTAAAAAAGGATTTCATGTTGGGCTACCTCAAAATCGATAATCATCGCTCAAGACACTCTGTACTTTTCAATTCCCTATCCAATCAAACTCTTTCCACTTTACAAATAAAAAATGTGCATGAGCTAGTACACCTTAGTTAAAAAGATGTGAAGAAGAGGATAATTCCCTTAACATGCCCGCAAGATGGTGGCTCGTTCAAACATACTAATCTTGAAATTCGTATACTCATTTTTTTAGTCTTAATTGGACCGAATTGCTCGTGGAAACTTAATGGGCTCTGATACCATGTTAAGATTTGAGGTTTTATTTTGAAATGTCAACATTGTTAAGAAAAATAGCCCAAACCCTTATAAACTGATCTATATTTTCAGCTTCAATCGATGTGGGATTTTATCATGTTAAGATTTGTGATTCCATCTAGGGGTGAACACGGTTCGATTTGGGTGGTTTGTGTTATATTTTCAACTTAAACAATTTTATGTGGTTTTGAATTTTTTCAAACCAAACCATTATTTGTAGTTTGGTTCGGTTTTAATTCGCGGTTTGTCTATCGACATTATAGTTATATGTTTAAAACAAGTTAACACATACATTTAAATAAGAACTAATAATGTTAAATGTTAAATTACATTCATATTTG
This sequence comes from Fraxinus excelsior, assembly GCA_019097785.1. Lineage (NCBI taxonomy): Eukaryota > Viridiplantae > Streptophyta > Magnoliopsida > Lamiales > Oleaceae > Fraxinus > Fraxinus excelsior. The sequence goes on along the minus strand of CM032638.1, from coordinate 5,284,359 downwards.
TTTAAAATTCGATATATAAACAAAAAAACAAAAACATAGTATCAAGTTAGCATCTAACAACAAACACTCCGAATTTTACAAGCAATAATATTAGAATAAGTAAAAGAGTACTAACATCTCATTTGATAGAAATTGTTTCAAATTATCAATATCTCCTATTGTAACACATGATTCAGCTTCTATATGATATGCAAATATCAAAATATTTATTAGTCCTTATTAATGATATTAACAATCAACTAAGAAATAATATGCATAAAATATCAAAATTGATAATAGAAAATAAATGTTACCTTCCACAGTTTTCTCGAAGTCATCCAATTCTCCTACCTCATCCAAATATTGATGAAGCACTATATGTTCATTATTGCTATGCAACCAATTCTTTGTGTATATTAAGGTTTCAACCATTTTTCCACTCAATGAACTCCTAAAGGAGTCAAGAATTCGATCACTCGTGAAAAATGCCGACTTTGAAGCGACCGTAGATATTTGAATTGCTAATATATCTTTGACAATCTTAGAGACAATTTTGTACTTGTGCATATTCAATTTCCATCAAACTAATATATTATACTTGGGATCAGTCAAATTTTCACAATGATCAAACAAATAATCAACCAAATCATTCTTCTCAGATTGTATGTTTTGCATAAATTTAGTTTTAAAAATAGAGGAAATTTGTTTAGAAAAATCGAAAGCAGGTTGTGAGGGACTTGGACTACTATTTTTGGTAGCCTCCTTTGATGAAGTTGATGGTGAAGTGATTGGAGTCGACATTTCTTCGTAGCATATCTCCCACCATATCTCTCTTATGATTTGGGATTTGAATGAAACGTATAATTCTTTTTTGAAGTGTCCAATCATTATCAACCTAATGAGCAGTTAAACACAAATAACTAATATTCCGTACTGACGTCCAACAGTCAATTGTCAAAGAAACTCTATGTTGACCCAACTCTTTCTTCAATTTCTTCTTTTCGTTTTTGAACAAATTATATATATATATATATATCTATTATTACTGTCATCCTTAAAGGAAACACAAAATTTGGGAAAAATATATCTTGCATAACCCTAAAAACCTTCATCCTCCATATGTTGAAACGGTAACTCAGACAATATGAAATATTTTATAATCCATTCTCTAATTTCTTTTTGAACAAACTTGATAACTTTTGGTTTGCTTGTGTTTTTGAAAATGCGTTATTGCATATGTGTCTAGGCAATATTCACAATTTCAGGTTCAATTCATTTTGTAATTATGGGCCTAAAATTTTATTATTTTAACGAAGGCCCAACTAAATACTAATGATAATGACTTACTAACTTGTTTGTTATGCATAAGTTAGATTAATTAAATTTGTACCCTCCAAGAAAGTATACTTTAAATCCTAAAAACTATACTTTAATAAAATCTATAATTCAATAAAAATATTTTTTTAATTAAAAAAAGTGTGGTTCGGTTTGATTTTTTGCGGTTTTTAAAATTTGAAATCTAAATCAAACCATTTTGAAACGGTTCGGTTCGGTTTGAAAGAAATAAAATCGCGGGTCCACGTGAACTCAAACCAACGACTTTGATTCGGTTTGCGGTTTCACGATTTTTGTACAGCCATAGTTCCATCTTAAAATGTCAACATTGTTAAGAGAAGTAGCACAAACCCTTATAAATTAGTCTATATTTTCAGCTTCAATCGATATGAAATTTTATCTCTTAACATGCCCCGCAAGATGGTGGATCGTTTAAGTAAACCAATCTTGAAATCTGTATACTCATTTTTTGAGTTTTAGTCGGATCGAGTTTCTCACTGGAACGTAATGGGCTCTAATACTATGTTAAAATTTGAGACTTAATCTTAAATGATCAACTTTATTAAGAGGAGTAACACAAACCTTTATAAATTGGTTTATATTTTCATCTTTATTCGATATGAAATTCTATCCCTTAACATAAACTATTTAAATTATACAAATCCTATCAAAATCCACATCATATACTCTCTTCTCAAGTTAGGCAAATGATTCTTTACAATTTACATATCATAGTTGAATGATAAATGTCTTTTTGAATTTAAACAATTTGAATAAATGTGTTAATGAGCATATTTATATATAACGTCCCAAATCTACTACACAACTTTTTTTTTAAAAAAAAAATTGGATTTGAAGGGTTACCAAAATCTTTCTTATCTAGTTTATTCTGAATTTAACAATATAATATAGATATTGTGATTTGATCAATAAAATTTAAATTCAACAGTTTAAACAATAAATTACATATATAATTAAATCTTAAATATGAAGATGTTACATGGAATATCAAAATTCGAACACCAAAATACTTATATAACATGCACTGAAAATTAACATAATATTTATCATTAAAATAGAAATTTGCAATAATCATTTCTAAATTTATTTATTTATTTTACTTGGTGACCCCATGAGTATCACTTGGTCAATCTTTCACGCGTCCACACGACCCATTCCAATATGATAAGTTATTGTAAGAGTGAATATTTTAAAAACACTCAATAAAAATACGTGCATATTTTTATTAACATGATATAAATATAAAAAAAATTTATATAACATACCAACATCCTTAGATTTAGAGCAAACTGGTCGCGATATCCAATAGCTCAAGAAATTTCTTAAGAATTCTCATATTCCGTAGGATTTAACATATTGACCTAACAGTCCATCCCGAGAGATTTAACATAGAAATCGACCCGAAAGCGTTAGAGTATTTCATGCCAAAAATTTATATAATCATCAAGAAATAAGAATTTATCACTTGCACAAATTATTCTTACCTTAATTAGCACCAATATTATAAAAAATGTGATTTGAAATGATAATATACGAATGAACATAGTGCATATATAAAAATGAACTTATGAGTTTTTTTCTCTAAAACACTTTCACCCCACAAAATTTATATATACAACTCCCACCAGAGGCGGAGCCACATATGGGCCAGTGTGGGCACAGGCCCACACTGAACTTCTGGGCTCAAATATTTGGGCTGCTTTTTTTTTTTTTTTTTTAGGTATACAAGGCCCAGCGTCTAAGGAGGCCCATCCATTGTAAACATTTTTTCTCATTCCCACCCAGGCCCAGACAGCTCCATTCCATTTCACATTTTCACTCCCCAAATCGGCACCGTCTGCTCCATTTCCAGCTTCACTCCCCATTTCACATTTTCACTCCCCAAATCAGCAACGTTGCTGGCAAGCCATCGAGACGACTTCACTTCAGGCATTGCTCCATTTCTGGCACTCGTGACCGTGGTGAGTTCGTCTGTAACTCGTCTGCTCCAAGCCTCCACTTCACTTCGCACCGCCTACTCCGACTCGCCTCCCAGGGGCGGCGCCACATATGGGCCAGTGTGGGCACATGCCCACACTGAACTTCTGGGCTCGAATATTTGGGCTGAATTTTTTTTTTTTTTTAAGTTATACAAGGCCCAGCGTCTAAGGAGGCCCATCCATTGTAAACATTTTTTCTCATTCCCACCCATGCCCAGACAGCTCCATTCCATTTCACATTTTCACTCCCTAAATCGGCACCGTTTGCTCCATTTCCAGCTTCACTCCCCATTTCACATTTTCACTCCCCAAATCAGCACCGTTACTGGCAAGCCATCGAGATGGCTTCACTTCAGGCACTGCTCCATTTTTGGCACTCATGACCATGGTGAGTTCGTCTCTGACCCGTCTGCTCTAAGCATCCACTTCACTTCGCACCGCCTACTCCGCCTCGCCTCCGGCCTCCAGCCCCGGGCCCTCCATTTCACGAACTAGGAGAAGATAGTTTCAGAGCCCAATAATGTTTTATTATGTAATATTTTCTGCCCTCTTCTTGTTTCGCTTTATTGGTGGATTCTGGAATTTTCTGCCCTTTACCTACTAACACTATTGAAATTTGAGTTGATTGGTTTTGTTGAATCATTTGCTGATTGCTTCTATTTTGTGTTTTTCATCCTTACAGAGGCGAAGTTATGATTTGGCCCATCACCCCTGATTCTGAATGGCTGAATTGGCACACAGGCAAAAATTGATTCAGCTTTCTCTGGTTAGTCTGTTTGGGTATTAATGGATTGAAATTGCTGAAATTTGAGAATTGTTGGATTGAAATTGTTGAAATTTGGGTATTGTTGAATAGTTAAATTGAAATCGTCGTTCTTTGAGTATTGTCGAAAACTGAAATCTTATGAAGAGATTGCTTTTCAGTTGCTCTTGAAATTAGACATAGAAGCCTCAGGCCTGTGAAGCCATCGAGCCTGAGGTGTTTACTAAGGTGTTTAATAAGGAGAAATATAGAGTTGAGGCTGACTTTAAGGTTTATACAATTTTGATATACGGTTGGTGTAAAATAAGGAAAATCAAGATGGCTCTAAGGTTTTAGAGGGAGATGTTGGAGAGGGGGATTGAGATGGCTCGTAGTTCTTCAAATTCAATATCATCCATTCTCTTCAGCGAATTATCTTCATCGTATCCTTGTTCTTCTAAAATGTCATTTATGCTAAGTAGTTTCTCTTGATCATCCTTAATGGATTCTCTAACCTTAGCATAATCATTACCATTTTCCTTGTTTTCATCTTCCACCAATTCAATTCTCACTTCAATTTCTTCCTTTATGCCATGCTCTTGTTCCTTTTCCTCCATTGAAACTACGTTCCCCTTAACAAAGGATTCGTTTTGGTCTTCTACTACTTGTTCCATTTCCTCTTCATCCACCTTAAACATGGATTCCATATTTTCCCCTTCAAATTTCCTATCCTCTTCAACTCCTATTGGCTTTTCACCCTTACATTCTAATTGGGGTGTTCACATCCATGACTAAAAACTCGACGTTCGGCGTGGACAAATTGTGCCCACACTGAACGCCAATCCTGGCTCCGCCCCTGACTCCCACGTAACCTTCAAAGAAACTCAAAAGGTTTTTAGATTAATTAAGAATTAATTAAATTAAAATTTAGAATACTTTCTTTCTGTCAAAATAACTCGGGTATAACTAGTCTAAAGATATTTATTTGTGAGCTCAATCTATACTACTTAACACGAGCTAAAAAAGAGTATAATATCGATATATTTTTATTAACTTCTAAAATACTTAAATATTTAATCATGAAAAATGCAAGTTCGACCCTAACAATACCTATAGGGTGTAAATAGGTATCTAATGCGGAATTAAAAACAAATGTGAATTAAATAACAACAAGTCACTTTTAATTCTTATCTAGATGGTTAATCATACAGTCCAATTTTTCTATGTTGAATTACCGCAGTTTGAATGTATTAAATAGTAAAACATAAAGTAGTAAAAATACAAGAATTGTTCACGGAGAAACCCAACTAGGAAAAACTCATGGCACTTTGTCAGTCAATCCACTATAAATGATTCAACATTTACAGTCCACTAGACTAGACGACGACACGAACTATCTAATCTCCTGACTGCAATTCTAATAGCTCTCTAGAATTATGTGCTCTCCTGCACCAATTTCAGCTGCAATAACCAAAGCTCTCCTGAAACTCCACTATCCTGCAGCAGCCCATAACTTGGTAGAATTGTCTATCCTATGTGGATCACGAAGAACAACTCGTTCTTCACTGACTGGAACTTCAGTCGCCTTCCTTGATCTTCAGCACTCTCTGATAGATGTATAGGAAGTAGCAGTTTGGTATTTGGATGTTGGATTTGATTCTTTTGACTAACAAGAACGAATCCCAATGAAACATAAAGGTTGAAAGCTTCAAGGATGAAAGAAATTTGAAAGGTTGAAAGCTTCAAGGATGAAAGAAATTTGAAAGCACAATGTTTGCTTATTGTTCAATCTTAGAATTCTCGTTTTGTAGTTTTAGGATATATATATAGGTGGGGTAGAAAAACAGATGGGCCAAGAAAAAACCTTTAAAACGCAAAAATAAAATTTCTCGTATAAAGCTGTCGCTCGAGTAGGGATGTCAACGAGCCGAGCCCGAGCCAAAAAAAAAAAGCTCGGGCTCGGCTCGAGCTTTTTTGTTCTGAGCTTTTTTTGGCCCGAGCCGAGCCGAGCCGAGCCTGGCCAAAAAAAATAAAGCTCGGCCCGAGCTTTTGGTCCGAGCCTTAGCAGGCCGAGCCGAGCCTAGCCAGGGCCGGCTCGATTTTTTTATTTTTTTTAATGTCAAATCTACATTTTTTACTTAAAAAATTCAAAATTGGTACGGTTTATACGTATTATAAATTAAAGAAAAAAGTTCGGGCTCAATTCGAGCTTTTTTGTGCCGAGCTTTTTTGGGCCCGAGCCGAGCCGAGTAAAGCCTCGCCAAAAAAATAAGGCTCGGCCCGAGCCTTGGCTCGTTGTAACCGAGCCCGAGCCGGGCCAGGCTCGAGCTTTTTCCGAGCCGAGCCCGAGCCGTCCGAGCCGGCGAGCTTTTTTGCCATCCCTACGCTCGAGCGAAGAGCTAGCAACAGTCGAGCGTCATGGTGTCGCTCGAGCGAATGAGGGGCGACAGTCTAACGACGATATTTCTGCTTTTGTAGTTCGAGTCAATCTTCGACGACAGTCCAGCGAAAATCCGCGATGTTTTGTTCCCAACTCGAAACCCTAGACCTATTCAACTTACTTTTGACATATTTACACATTACTTCTTGAACTTTCATCAACTATCAATTTTAGTCATTTTGTCTACAGAATAAGCCGATCACAAAATTAACTAAAACCTAACAGATCCAAATAAGTTACGATAAATTTTAAAAGTGCACGTAAGCAAATAAATCATTTATGTAAATAAGTGGGTCGAGTTTATTGTTTCAGCTTTTGGACTTTAGCGTGACGACCAAGGTAGACATGGACTATTAATTTGCTAAATATTCAACCTTAAATTTAGGCCATATGAAAATATGATTAAGATTTGAGGTGTTACATCATTTCTCACTTAAAATAATTTCGTCCGTCCTCGAAATTACGTTATTTAGTCGAAAAGTTCTGGATACTTGATTTTTATTTCATTTTCTTTCTCTCAAGTAACCTCTTCGATTCCATGATTTTTCCATCGAACTTTAACCAAAGCAACTTGCTTATTTCTTAATACATGTACTTTTCTTTCGATAATTTCAAAGGAGTCTCTTCATACGTTAGATCTTTTTGTACTTTCAATGAATCGTAATTTATCACATATTCTGGACCATGAACATACTTTCTAAACATTGATACGTGGAATACATTATGTACTGCCGATAGTCCAGGTGGCAATGCTAGACGGTAAGTTACATTCCCAATTCTATCCAGAATTTCGAAAGGACCTATAAATCGATGTCTCGGCTTTCCCTTCTTGCCAAATCTAATAACTCCTTTTATTGGTGCTACTTTTAGAAACACTTTCTCACCGACTTCAAATTCTATTAACTTCCTTCGTTGATCTACATAGCTTTTCTGTCTATTTTGAGCAGATTTTATTCTGTCTCGAATTTTATCAATTACTTGTATTGTCCTTGCAATAATTTCTGGACCCAAAATTCGACCGGTCTGGACCAGTTGGTTACCGTTTCAACTTTAGTATGGTTTACTTCAATTCTTTGTGCTGTAACCACATGGCCAAGGAAAATTATACGATCAAGCTAAAATTCACATTTCTTGAATTTGGCATACAATTTCTCCCATTTGTAGTGTCTCCACACTATCTTGAGTTGTTCTTCATGTTGATCCTTATTCTTTGAATACACCAAAATGTTATCAATGAAGACAATGACAAATTGATCTAGATACTGATGAAATACTCTATTCATCAAATCCATAAATACTGCATGAGCATTTGTTACTCCAAAAGGCATTACAGTGAACTCGTAATGACCATAGCGAGTTCTAAATGTCGTCTTTGAAATCTCATATGCCTTCACTTTCAATTGATGATAGCCTGACCACAAATCAATTTTGGAAAATATTGTCGTACCCTTCAACTGATTCAAGAGGTCTTCAATCCGAGGAAATGGATATTTGTTCTTGATAGTCAACTGTTTCAATTCTCTATAATCAATGCACAACCTCATCGATCCATCTTTTTTTCTTCACAAACAAAATCGGTACACCCCAAGGAGATGTATTTGGCTGAATGTAACCTTTATCCAATAATTCATGCAAATGTATATTTAATTTTTGTATTTTTTTGGGCGCCGTCCTATATGAAGCTTTAGACACTGGGGTTGCTCCAGGTACGTGGTCAATTGTAAACTCCAATTGCTTGTTAGGTGGTACGCCAGGTAAGTCATCGGGGAATACATTTATGAAATATCGTATAATCGGCACATTACCAATAGTAAGCTCTGATTGGTGAGTTCCATATACACTCACTAGAAATTCTCGGCAAGATCTCTTTTAACATCTTTTTTGCCTTCATGGCTGACACGAGACGAGGTAAAGACTTAACTCGTCGAAACTCTTTCTTCCCAAACTTTTGAAAAATTACTTCTTTTTTTATCATTAAATAGCGTTTCACCACTATTAGTGAGATCTTGAGAAAGTTTATTAAATCTATCAAGATTAGTTTCAAGATCACAATTGGGATCAAACTTAAAACAGAAAATTTGTTTCCATAGGTGACATTTATTGTAAAGTGTCTTAGTTTTGTAAAGAGATTCAAGCTTTGCCCAAATTTCAGCTGCAGTCTCAGTCCCTCCCACTTCTCTATTGACACTATCAGATAAATGCAAAAAAATAGTGCTCCATGCAGTTTCACCTTGTTCAATTCTTTTATTATCAGCCAATTCTCCCCCCTCCCCCCAAAGATTCATCAATGGCTCTAGCACATTTAAAATGTATTAACAGAGCCCTCATTTTTTTACTCCAAAAGGTAAAGTTGATAGAAAATATGTTAAGGATTATTGATCTAAAACAATCAATAATCAACCTTGAATCGTCCATGTTGAAATTAACGAGAACATCAAAATGAAAACAGAAGCGTACCTTGAACCATAGATCCATAGGTGTCTGATTCTTCGCCGGAATTGGTTATGATCTTCCAATTGATTGGTGATCTTCTTATCAAATTTGCTCTCCATTGATGGGGATGTAGAGAAGCTTGAAGACCCCAACAATTGGGGACCATAACCCCTCTAAAAGGAATAAGATAATGAATGGTCATTATCTTTCATTTGATTCAAATCAGCCCCTCATTAATTTGAAACAAATATCCGGTCTCTACACTTTCATTCCATGAAACTTAATACCCATTAGTCAAAATTCATCTTTGGTAGATCACTTTAATTGACTAATAAACCTTAAATAATAGCACCGCACATTTTAATACGTTACGTGTGGCCCCAATCATGTTAGAATTTTCCAACAAAAGTCTCATTTCCCATTCCAAATATGAACATCAACTTTGATACTACCCATTTTAATATTTTGAAACACAGTGGATGCGGCTGAACAAAGTATGATGTACCACACACAAAGAATAACAGAATTAACTAATGTACACACACGGAGTGATAGGATGCAAGAAAAAACCTTTTATTTCATGCAAGTGTACATAGATAAAGAATCAGAGAGGCAAATAACAAGATAACACAAAAATAAATAAATTATATTTTTATGTATCCCAAATTTCGCATTTGATCTATTTTAATCTCACTGTTTTGGTAAAATTTCGAAATTCTCACTAATTTATTTTTCTTAAACATGCTTTTACAATTTCTGTCTAATTTTTGTTAAAAACTACCTAATACAGTTTTAGTGAACACAAGTAATAGCTGATCTTTCAATATCAATTTCTGTCTTTTTTTGCTTCGTAACAAAAAAATCTGGCTGGTTCTAATAAATTTCAATGACAGTATTTGGTGGTGCATTTCTTTTTAGTTTCAGTTTTAGTTTACGGATGGTTTGAAAGTATTTAAATTTTTTTTACGGAAGGTAAAGTATTTCTTTTAAAGGGGGAAAAATCTGAAGATACCACTTTGTCACGTACTTTATTGGACAAAAAGAGGTTATGTTTTTAATTTTTAGGTCAACTAACGAGCAAATGGACGCATGTATGTTTGTCGTTCAACTTCAATTAATTAAAAGGTTTAGAACTGTGAGTTCTATAAATAAAAGATTAGTATAAAAGTTGGAATAAAGTAAAAAGTTTAGAATTGTGGGTACCACAATGGCATCACACTATCGGATCATTCTATGTTACATCTCTAGGCGCTTGGAGGTTTCAAAATCCAGATAATTTTCGTGATTGCTCGTGTCTTGGACTGGTGAATGAGCAACCGGTTGAATGGGATTGGCATGCCACTTCAAATTCACACAAGGAAGAAATTTAGTTGTCAAAGTAGGTGTTTTTCTTTCGAAACTTATTTATAGGTTTTTTGAAGCCTATGTTATATCCCTCACCATTGAGGCTACAATTAAAGTGTCATGACACAGTCCACGAAGAAAGCAAAGTCAACAAAATCTAAGTGGTCTAAAGGAAAGAGGTCAAACAAAAGTTGAAGCCCATGTGTCGAAGCACTGCCTGAATGGCCGAAACTATAAGCCGAAGCACTACAAGAAATCAATGAAGAAGGTGAAGCTCTTCATATTGAGAACCATCAATACGAAGTTCTCTTCGGCAGAAGCCCTCAGTTCTTAAAGCTGAAGTAGTCTTATAAGATGTGTAGAAAATATTTAGGAATTATTAATGTAATGTTTGTAATACATAGGGCAGCTAACCCGTGTCACTGCATTTATTATATGACAACTTAGTGATGTGAAGCTTCATTTTAGGAGGTGAGGTCACGTAGTTCTGATTCAATAGATACCATGTCGGCCGGAACACCATAAATAGGTGGTCTTTGTAAAGAAAAATGGGACTTTTGGAGTGGGAATAATCATTTTTGAATACTGATACACAAGAAAAATACTCTCAAGATAACTTTTTGTTTATTCCATATTTGTTAGCCAAATCCTAAGTTATTTATGTTTTATTGGTGATTGTTTATTAGTGCAATCATTTTAATCTCTACCGTCGGTACTCGAACATTTTTGTCTTGTGCCGTAAAGTATCTCTCGCGTTCACGTATTCTCCCTTTCTCGCCGGTCCTCCGGTCAAAGCGGGTCGGAATTTGCTTGAATAAGTGTAAGTGAACCCGATATCTGTTGTTCTGCCGTTATGTTTTTCAAGGTCAACGCCTCCATTTGGGAAGATCTTATAAATAATTTAAATTATAAATAGATAAAAATAAGTAGTGCATAAGTGAATAATTCTTATATGTTCATTAAAAAATATGGTTGAAAAATAAAGTTGGAGAAGTTATAAATAATTCATAAATTTATCCAAGCAGAGGCTTAAATTACCTTAAAATCTTGCTCATGGTAACATTACCAAATGTTTTAATACTGACCAAAATTGTTCACTAGCGAAAAATTGTCAGTGATCACATGCGATGTTATTGTTGAAGATTTGGACGAAAATCAACATCTATCGATGAAATCAGGACAATGGTTACCGACAAATTGGTGTTGGCAGCAGCTATCCACGATGTTTCAATGTCATCGACAAAAATTTATCTTATTTATTTTATTTTCTTACAAGTTACTAACGACAAAGTTCAAATATACTTTTCATCTTTCTTTAGAGAATTACTAACGAATAAATTATTATTAAAATGTCTTTTTTTTTTTTCCAACGTTATTTCTGTTAATATTTAATTATTTGTAGTTTTACTACTTTATTTATTGACAAAAATTAGGGTCGCGGAATCAACTTTATATTTATTCATGTTTTTGATATTACTATTTCATAATCTTAAACTATTTTTAATAGTTATTTAATTACCAACAAAATCTAATATTTGATTTTATATATTTTTGTTACTCTATTCAACGATGTAAATTCTATCGATATTTTTTAGAAAAGTTCAATGAAAAACACACTAATTAATCTTAAATCATCATTTCCTATGTTTGATTAGATTTTGCAAATTTAACATCTTCATATTTAAGATTTAATTATATATGTAATTTCTTGTTTAAATTGTTGAATTTAAATTTTATCGATCAAATCATAATATCTATATTATATTGTTAAATTCAGAATAAACTAGATAAGAGAAATTTTGGTAACCCTTCAAATCCATTATATATATATATATATATATATATATATATATATATATATATATATATATATATATATATGCTCATTAATAATAATAATAAATTAATTTTTTTTTCCCGTAACATAGAAGTGTGGTTTATAGCCGTAGAGGATTACCATAGAGTATTTAATATTTTCTTAATATTTAAATAACTTAATATTTTCTTTTGTCTAGCCTTGAAACAAGTAAGATTCAATATATTAAATTAACGCAATAAAATATGGAGAATTTATAAATATTGGATAGATCCGTTAATTGTGTGTCCATAAGTAAAATTTAAAATGAACAATAGAGTGAACGTATAATAGTTGTAAATAACAAATTCGAACAAATTTTTTTTTTTTCCCCTTCTTTTCTTTTGGCTAATTTGCAAGAATACTAAAGACCAAGAAATGAGACTTGTTTTTTTCGAACAGGGTTGGGATATCGACATAAATTTGGAAGATTTAAATTTTATTTCAATAACCAATCAACCTACTATAGGGATTTTTTATTTAAATAATTTAGATTGTAGTCCTTGATACGAGCTAATTATGGAGCAAATTTCTTGAATAATTAACGTAGACTTAGTCACAGTGGGTCACGGTTAACATATAAATGGTCACAAACTTTAAATGTAAACTAGGTTTGTCATGAACATTCACTGTTAACATATGTTTGGTTCATATGTTACTATTAACATAGACTTTGTCACATACAGTAACGAGTAAGATAGGTCTGATCAAAGATAATCATAATAAAGACAGACTTGGACGCAATCAGTCATAATTAACACAAATTTGGTCACAAATGATCATCATTAACATATAAATGGTTAGAAACTTTAAATATAAACACGTTTTATCACATTCACTATTAACATATGTCTGGGTACACATATTATCGTTAATACAAACTTGTCACATACAATCACATTCAAGATAAGCGTGATCACATACAGTCACAATGAAGATGAACTTGGTTACAATTAACACAAGTTAGGTCACAAACAATAACTTAATAAACCTGCCACAAACAATAGCAACTTATACGGACCTGGTCATAAAAAGTCACTATTAAGCAGAATCTGATCATATACGACACAAAATACACATTCAATAGGTCACAATGATGCTGAGATTTTATAAAATAGATAAACCTGTTTAGAAATTATGACTTTTTATGTCACAAGATGAATTCAATATTTCAGAATCTCAGATTACCAGTAAATCTCATTTAAATAGTTTTTCAATTCAACATACCCAAGAATATACAGTCTGTGAAGAAAAATGACTTTATGATTGCTTCACAGTAAAATATAGAGATCTCGAATCAACGAATCCTTCGACTATCGAGTTCTGACAACTCTGGCCAAATTGAAATTGAATTCGAAGAAGAATATCTCTATTATTCGGAATCACCAGACTATTTGCACCCGAAATATATTAAGTAATCGAATTATTTGTTCCTGAAAAAATGAGAAATTTCGTTTCTTTGAATGTGAGAGAAGATGAGAAATTAAGAGTTGGGTTTGAAGGTGAGATAAGATTGGTGTATATAAATATATAATTTATCAGTTGTTTTTTGAAAAGATTCTACAAGTTTGATATTTTTGAAATTCTATTTTTAATGTATAATAGTTATGAATTTTTTCCGTTTTTATTTTTTATTTTTATCAATATTGACTTATTTTCAAGGCACCACTCCATGACATTCTCATCACCATATAAGGATCTCGACTATGTCAAATTAAATGAGGGGAGGCTTCAAAAGCCAAAACTTGGAGAGAAAAATCATGGGAAAAATTAAAAAAAGCTAGAGTTTCAAGATTTTCATAAGAAGAAAGTGAATTATTGGTACAAGATTTTTATCTTATTTTTGTCCTTTTAAACTCGGTGATGAATTCCAGATTTTTCTTCTCTAACAATTTATAATTAAACAATTAGTTGGGACCAACGATTTTGATCTCTTGAATTACTTCATGGTTTGAATTACTTGATCACAATTCATTGGTCTGTGAACGAAAAAGAGTAAGATGTGAGTTATTTGTAAAAAATACGGCGGCTGCTCAAGCATAACAAATAGCCACAGTTATGAAAGTTTAGGGTCGGGTTATAACTGGGCGGCTGTCTAGTTATAAAAATTTCACTAATTTTCCTTTCGGCCATTTTCTCCATTTTTTTCTTCTATCTTGGTTCTTTACATCAAATTATTTCAACTTTTAGTGCTTCAACTTTACTCAAATGCATGTTAGTATCCAAATTTCCATCCGTTGGCCAATTGATCCTTCTTTCTTTTCTAATTGTTTAGAAAATGGTCTAAAACTGAAATAAAATAAAATAAACCTAAATTAAGTAAAATTCAATACTAAAACGACACACAAATTTAGTAACATAGTTCTAATAAGTGCACAAAAAGCACTTATCAAATAACCCAAAATAAAACATTTGTTCGTCATCGAACAAAACAAAACACAACAAAATTTAGGAAATAAACCATATCACTAACGTGAACAAATATCCAATAACAAATTCAACGTTAAACGGCTTGCCATATGCCTTAGGTTCAAATTTAAACAATACTTTAGAAAGATCCAAACACTCATACTAGAATACAACCAATTAAGTGTTGTTGATTTAACATAATTTCAACTCTTGTGTGGTCAGTTTTTCCTCACAATTCTTGTGCAAAATCACTCATTATGCTCTTCTCTTCAATCTCGAGGTATTTTTCACATATATAGGTTCCTAATAATCGTTAAATTACATTTTCCGCACAAAATTATTATAGTTAGATACTTGTGCACTTAGAAGAGATATGGTAAGAATTTCTCAAAGTCACACCGCCGATTTCTAGAGTTCAAATATCAAAGTCTTTACCGGGCACCTCCCATTTTTGAAAATCTAAATCCTTTTTTCTTTATTTCGCTATGAATACATATTTTGGGTATTTGCTCTCTTTTTTTCTTGACATTTTATGTGCAAGACTTATCTCCATTAATCTTTCTAAATGACCCCTGAACGAGCGTTAGGTCGATTACTCTCAAGTTAGATGACTATAGGACAACGGGTTTTAGATATCCTAACGGGCTTAATAACTAGAGTTATAAATGCTACAAAGAGAAGTGTAAGATGTATCACATTTTCTTTTGATATAAGATTCGGATTTTAACATTGGTTAGTGCCCGTTCTAGACTTCTTAACTCAAATTCCTTCAACCAAAGATCTGATCCAAGAACTCAAAATCATCAAACTTCTATGAACACGAGCATTAACCTTCCCACCCCAAATTCTTTTTAGCAATTTGGTTTCTATATAAAGGATTTGGGAATTTTATTCAAACATAGATCAACACATCAACAATTAAATCTACATAATCAACTCATGCTCCAACATAAGTGATAAATTAATGTGCTCAAGTAAACAGGTCTAACATAGGTAAACACTCAAGTGAAATCATAAGATACGATGTTATCCAGTTCTATCTAAAGCTATATTCAATTCAAACAAATATCATCATAGGCTGCTAGTCGTTCAACACTATACTAGACATTATTTTTGTTTTTTTTTTCAATTTTTTTAGATTAAATTATTTATACAAACCCGATAAGCTATTGAAAAGCAAGCAACAAAAATTCTAATTCTCCAAATACTTACCCCAAAAACAAGAAGATTACATTATCCCCAATGTAAAAACAAATATAAACAAAATAAAGAAGTAAAGGATCAGAAACTCCTCGAGGTAGATGTGGATAGTTAGGCAGATTAAGTTAGGTTGGTCCGATTGATAGATGTCATGACAACCACCAATTTTCTTTGTTGCTTGGCTCCAACTTTCTGTTTCAAAAACTCATAATAAATATTAATAATAGCAAATAATATTTAAATATTTGTAATGTATTCACACAAGAAGAATTCCAATCTTTTAATATTACGAAGATTGAAACCTATGTGCAATCTTAAAAATGCTTATCACGTTAATGTAAGCTTAACATAATGCTAGGATGTTAACGATGACCCTAAAAAAAATGAACTCAATACGTAAACATGCCTAAGTTACTAATGCAAGTCTTAAAGTACTACCTAAAATGTGTTAAAACCCGTTTAAATGCATGAATTTTTAAATTAATGCAATCTCTAAAACTATTCGTAATGCAATAGTTAATCAAAATAAGTAATAAAAATGAATAGAAAAATGGATTGCCTCCCATTAAGCGCTTAATTTAAAGTCTAAAGCTCGACTTTTTCACTAGTGTTTCATAACACTTTGAATATGGCTTTGGAGGTCCTAGTTAGCTTGCTTAATTTGACTTTGTTCCATATTGCATCTTTCTTCCAAATTTTAATATTTCCGTGCTCCAAGTAGTATGATTTCTTCTCATCTCCCGTTTCAAACTCAACAATATACACCTCAATCTCCTCATAAAGCTTAACCACAAATTTAATTTTTGAGCAAACGATGAAATCGGGGATTTCCTCTTCTTTGAATGCTATAAGTTCTTTTTCGCCCGTTATGATTAATTTCTTGGTTTTTTCATGCCCACCTTCTTTAATTGAAATGTTCTCGAGTTCAACGTTCGTGTTCAAGACTTTTGGCAATAAAACAATGACATTCTTTATGAAGAGTCTTCTCATCTTGTTGTATTTGTAAGAAATATGGTTGATATGATTCCCTTAATTGATGTTCACTAATAACACGCAGAAAAAATAATCTCATATGCAATTCACCCACATCAAATTGTGGTGAGAGAAATAATGCAACAGGTAAGTCACCCACGTTAGTTTCATTAAGTTCACATTTTGCTTTTATATCTCGTAGTTGTTTTCCTATAATGAAATCTCCTACAAGCATATCTCCCTCATCAATTTCTCGAGCTACCAATTGTTGTTGCCTCATGATAAAGTCACATACAAGCATTTTGTTGAAATCAGTCACAGTCATCTTTTATCATGCTATTTTTGTTCTCTTATATATCCTGAAAAAAAGTAGAGAGAAAAATAAAATGGAACAAAAATAATAATACAAGAATACATGTAGAAGTCCGAATTAGTGTCAAGGTAAATAAAATAAAACTAAAACTCAATCCTCGGAAGCGGCGCCAAAAACTTCTTCACGAAAATATATTTCAAATTAAAATTATCGTAAGTGTACGGTTTGTTAACAAGTAATAAAGTGAATTTTGAATCCAAGTATCGTCCTATAGAGATTGATTAGTTCAATTCTAATTATCGCAACCCTAACAAAAACAAGAATAATATAATGTATTTGTTTTGTGACCAAATTATAAATAAATAAATTTATTTATACGATAATGAGTACATTAACTAAACCAAATGCAAATTATACTAAATGTAAATTAATGAATTTGATAATTGACAAACGCACTAGCATCCCGAATTTACATGTAATGATCATTTTTAATTTTAGTTCTACACTTACGACGACACAATTGAATTTTTACGAATCAATGTTCATATTTTACTTCACAATCTCTTTCGAGTAATATTAAACTTACTCTCATATATGACATGACTATATTGCTATTACAGATGCGAATATACAAGAGTGCATGAATTTTTATAAACACTTAAAGATTCACATATAGTATAATGGTATATTTCTATTCTTTATCGGACCATATGACAATTTATATATGTTGAGTTTATTTTCCTTCTTTCAAATGCATAAATAAGCCATGTACAATAATTGTGGAGAAAATAAAATCATATAAATAATTCAATATTCAAAAACGTGTTTCTAATGTCAAGTATGTAAAACTAAAGATTAAGAATTCATATTACATGGCTCATCGTTCTCCTAGTATAAATAAATCTAGCATAGCATGTTATGAAGAAGAAAACAAAAGAAATATTGGAGAATCGATATCACTCAAATAAATCTTGAATTGAATCTTCGGGTCTTGAAATCAATCTTCGTGTTCTTGCTTCCTTCTATGCTCCCTTTTGGACGGCCCTAGATCTTTAAAAGACATCCCAAAATTTGTTTCCATAAGAGTTAAAATCAAATTAGGAAACCAAAATTTTTTCCCCGATTTATCCTAGGTGAGCGTCCAGTAAAAAAATGAGGCGATTACCTAAGCATAATAACAAAAATGCTATTTGTACACACTTGGTACACAACCCTCTCACAAATGTATGGAGCCCATGTTGTGGGGCCTACACACATGTGAGAGGATTGTGTACAAAGTGTGTAAGTGTAGCAAGGTTGGCATAACAAATGGCCCTATTATTGAAGTTTAGGGTCGGGCTATAATTGGGTGGCTACCCAGTTATAAAAATTTCTCAAATTTTCCTTTCAACCATTTTCTTCATTTTTTCTTTCATCTTGGTCTCCCACATCAAATTACTTCAACTTTTACTTAAATGTATGTTAGTCTCCCCAAACTTCCATCCATTGGCCAATTCATCATTCTTTCTTTTTCAATTGCTAAGAAAAATGTCCAAAACTGAAATAAAATAAAATTAACCTAAGTTAAGTAAAATCTAATACTAAAACGACACAAAAACTTAGTAATATTGTCCTAATAAGTGCACAAAATGCACTTATCAGTGCATTATGTGGTTATGTTTATGTTGTGCAACTTGGGAAATTGCATACCATAATGGAGATGAAAAATAAAATGATACACATCCTTATCATTGTTAATTTGAGGTCAGAATCATCTACAGATTACCTATAGTGAGTTCTCAATGCAATGCTGAGTTCTTATTGCAATGCAGACCCATCATCTATCATTGTTAAATTGGTTATTGTGAACAAGGGAATACTATATGGTGAACAAGGCTAATATGTTGGAAACGGAAGCACATAACAACACCAGATTCACAAGATGCAAAATCTGGTGTTGCTCGCTCGAGCTTGCTGTGGTAGGGAAATCTGCTCAGGCTACTATATGCTCTGTATCAATGTACATATGTACCAAGAAAGATTACTACGCTTAGGCTACTGTATGCTTATGAGCTAATTACATTATCATCAAAAGATAGTGAAAATAATTAACTGGACACCAAAGAAGTCTCCAAAAAACTGGACACCAGAACCAACATCTTAGCCTTCTTCAATTAACTGAACATTTACACTGCCAAATATACAGACGAGGCTACATGCAGGGGCGGAGGGGGGGCCCGGACCCCCCTCAATTTGGAAATTATTATTATTATTATTATTGTTTTTTATTTACCAATTTTTTTAAAATTTATATGCAACAAAGCCCAAAATTTGGTCCAAATATACTATAACTATACCCACTAGGCCACCACGCCAGGCCCAGCCCAATCCCCAAATGAAAACCCCTCGTCTCAGTATCTCACCCGTCTTCCCCATTTCAATTCTCGCTTGCCCTCGCAGTCGCACAGTCTCCGCCGCCTGCTCCTCTCTGCCGCCTGCTGATTCCGCCAACCGAGTGTTGTGTAGCCAACTGATTCCCCTCCTTCACGGCTTCACCAATGCAGAAGAACGCAACGCAATGCTGGTGGAGAAAAGAGAGAAGAATACAGTGAGCTAATTCCTTTCCTGTTGATTCCTTTCAACATTGGTAATTTTCCTGATTCCTTTCCTGCTTTCCCGTTTGGCTAAAATACAATAAGCTGAATTTGATTTTTTAAGCATTACTAAGCAACTACTTCGTAAATTCTAATACAGGAAATCTTCTTAGCTGGTTGACTGGTTTGGAAATCCCCTGGTAGGTTGGCAGGCTCTGGTGGGTCTCTACTTGTTTGGCTTTGCAAATTAGAAGTCTACTTAGCTTTACTAATTAGAAGTCTAATCCCTGGTAATTGATTTGGCTTCGCAAATTAGAAGTAGTTTTGTTTCAATGTTTGTAAGTTGTATAGTTTATCAATTATCTCACTCTCAGGGTTAGTGATGGAGAAGTATTTCAAAAGAATGTGTAAATTTCATCCATCTTCGATTGAAGAAAACATTAATGAAAGGAATGTTATTGATACTGTGGATGAACGAGATGAAAGTGATGAGATTCATGTTGGGATTGGGAATGAAAATGATGAAAATGAAATTGAAGATATTGATGAAATTTGTGTTGGGGATGATGGGGAAGAAAGTGATGAGATTAATGTGGAACATTTGCCTTCAGACCTTAGATTACGAAAAAAAAATTCGGGGGCAGCAACCCCACGAACCTCACCCCTTCAACTCTGGGACCCCCTAATTGGATGGGCTGACTCCGCCCCTGGCTACATGCACAACATATTTTTGAACATATACCTTGATTTGTTTTTTTCAATAAATAGTTCTTCTGTATTGTAAAATCCAACCCGCCACAACAAGAAACTCAGACTACGACGCAAAAACCCATCCTTGCTCAATCGTGAAACCCATTCTTTGAAAATCACTCCACCACAACAATACTGACTCGATCTTGTGGGTTTACAGAACACACTGTTGTAGAAATTCTTTAAAAAAGAGGTTTGGAATTTAGCCCATGTTTGTCTATCATTTTATCAAACATTATTTTCTACATTAAACAATCTCCACCGCCCCAATAAAATATTTTACACACAAATCAATAAAGTTACTTTAAATTTCAACCACACATTCTCCAAAAAATATTATTCATTACATCATTCTTCTCCCAATAATGGGAGACAAACACACCTTTAACTCGATTTGGTCCCTCAATGTGTGATTCTTCACAAATCCAAGCTTCATGGTCATGGTTTGGCCTTCGATTGTGATGGAGTATTGATTTGGGGGATATGATTCTCAGCAATTTCGAATTTGGAAGATGAAATTTTGGAAGAACACAGTTTCAAGATTTTTTTCATTTCAATTGAAAATTTGGCCAAGGCGTGTTTGGTTGTTTTAGATTTAATAAGTTGTCATTTAATTCCTGAGTTGGAAATGTTTAATCGCCAAATGTACAATCCACCATCCACGTAGGAAAGGGTTTGAGACGGAAGTTTTCTTGTGTGTAATTGAGTGCAACTTTATAAAGTTGAATGAATAATGAGGTGCAAACATAAGTCCAATGAATGAAACTTGACCTTACCCAAAGTTCAGGTATGCGATCAAACAATTAACTCACCAAACCTACCCTACCTCTGATTTTTGCCGCAGCTACCCACCCACCCCTGAAATTCACTTCCTAAGCATCAATATGGTAACATTTGAAAAGCCTCTAAGCTCACCTTTGCACATTTGCTCGGAGCTACCAATGGTTTCAATGCTGATAGCTTGATTGGGTCGGGGGATTTGGAGAGGTCTACAAGGCTCAACGGAAATATTGAAGTGTTGTTGCAATAAAGACGCATATTAATCAATGACTTATTGGAGTCGCGCTACGATTTTTCTGAATTCTTAAGGTGTGATTCTATCAAAATTTCATCAGTTGAATTCAATTGATATGCGAAGAGAAAATCAATACTTCCCCCGAATAAGCAAACCCTAAATCTGACAACAATTAAATTTGAAAACGAATCTACATGGCTTTTATCGTACCCAAATTTGTTGTCAAATAGGGTTGATGAAGTTGTAAAGGAGACAGAATAGTTCAAGTTCGTCTGGAAGCACTTTTAATCTGATTAAAAGCGATTTCTTTTACCGTTGCAGGCCACGACGGTAAAAATCTCACAAAATGGACCAAAGAACGTGTCAGAGGAAAATTCCCTTTGTGCCCTCCATTGGTCAAATGTGTCACAACATTTCAACAACTTTATACAAAAGTGAGGGCAAAATGGTAATTGAGCCATGCAAATTTATTGAATGACCAAAATCTGCAGACAAATGGCATCAAGTAACGGTTCAAAAACCGATACCCATTCCCGTGAGAATCCCTCCCAGACAGGGCCTAAATATAGTAAAAGAAAAAATAAGCACCGAAGGAAAATTCCATTGAGAATAAAATGTCAGTTAAGAAAATAATGGTGAAAAACCATCCCTCTTTAATTTTTTTTTTAAAAATTTCCAACTAAACGTGTTTTGAAATTATAAATCTAAATTTATTAAAATAAGATGAGAGAAAAGCAAAGAAAGGGCCTTACACAAACTTAATTACCAAATCGAGCCATGCAAGGACCATAACTCACTTCTATAATTAGAGTTTATCTCACATCGAAAACTTCACACATTTGGCATGGTCAAGTAAAATGCAATCCCGTCCCTTTCGTTCGATTCATATTGTAGACAATCGTATTAAACACATTTCTTGAGCTTAGAAATGTATTTGATT
The DNA here is from genome assembly GCA_019097785.1 of Fraxinus excelsior. Lineage (NCBI taxonomy): Eukaryota > Viridiplantae > Streptophyta > Magnoliopsida > Lamiales > Oleaceae > Fraxinus > Fraxinus excelsior. Next base: position 5,262,059 of record CM032638.1, on the reverse strand, counting down.
ATAGGGATTGTTTGGATACATCATAATTTGAAAATTAAAGTAACTTTATATTTTGTAAGTACATAACTACTATTCATTTATCTGTCATTTATTTCTATCACATAAAAAATTCAGTAACTATAATGAAATTCTTATAAGTATATAGTCGTTATGAGTCTTACGAAATATACAATTAAAATTTGATTTTGACTCTTACGTTATAATTTATAATGTTCTTATAATTAAATTAAAAAAAAATGCCTAATAATTATTGACTAAGTCAGGAGACAAAAAGGTACAAGTCCTTAATTCGCGGACTGTTGTACTTTTTAGCATTTATTGGGATTAGTTAAATTCGGTGGAAATTTAATTGCATTAGGCGGAAATTATTAACCTAATGCTACAGTCACAGCATACATCATAATTGGAAAACTCACAGCCAATCAACTGCCCAATTTCCTTGGTATTTAATGGTCACAGACTGCCACGTAAATCAAAGTGCCTGTGATTAGCAAAAAATACTTTTTTTTATTATAATTAAATAATTAAAAAAAAAAGTGAAAAGGACAAAGAGAAACCTTGAGTGGGAAAATTCAAGCCCCTTCCTATCCATTTTTGCTCAAGAATCCAAGGTATTGAATTACATATTTTTGAATCTGCTTTTTAAATTTGAATTTATTATTAAGTGATCTTTAATCAGTAATGGAGAAAAAAAATCAATGTGTATCGTTGTTTTTGACTCAATGTCATCTTATATGCTGGAATCAATCAGGATCTCGAAAAGAAAACAAGTAAATTTTTATACGAATTGATTTGTGGCTGAGCTGTGAAATTAATGAATTACGGGTTTCAATTGAGGAAAATAAATTTTCTTATTGATTATAAGTTTTTTTATTAATTCTGAATATTCCTGGATATGCGTGAATGCTCCAAGATTGTGCTTGAGAGCACTTGTTTAAGGTGACCCTTTGAAGTTTGTTAATTGAATTTGGGGGTTTTGTGCACTATTATGAGTTGGTGCTCAGTTTGTGAATTGCATTTGGGGCTTCTTATTGAATCTGGAGATCACATTGGACATGTAATCCTTCAAAGTTCAACATGAGAATTTTGGGTTTTGTAGAGTTTTATGGACATAAACTCTCGATTCACACGGTAAAATTTTGCTTCAGCTTCTCTTGCAGAAAGGGGCTTGAAATTTTCTTTTAATCAAAATGGGTGTTATGTCAAGACGAGTAGTACCAGTATGTGGAAATCTATGTTTCTTTTGCCCTTCAATGCGGGCAAGCTCTAGACAACCTGTCAAACGGTACAAGAAGCTCCTTTCTGAGATATTTCCACGGTCACAGGTGAACTTTTGACTTTGTTATTTGCTTTGGGGTACTATGATTGATTTCTAATTATCTAGTCTGTGATAACTAACCAACCTATGGAAGTTAAGAATTATGCCAAGGCTATACATTTTTCAGAAGTTTTGAAGTAATTTACATATGATTTCATTGTTAAGCTGGTTCAGCATAAGAAATTTTTAGTGCATCGTTATTTTTTAACATTATGCTGATCTACTTGAATTGTTTTTTGCCAGGATGCTGAGCCAAATGACCGGAAGATTGGGAAACTTTGTGAATATGCATCAAGAAATCCTTTACGAATACCAAAGGTGTGTATTATCTCTATGTTTGGTTAGGTTTAATATATATAATTTTTTTTTTTCTGTGAGGTTGTAGGACCACAAAAAAGTAAGATTTACATCCCTGTGTATCAAAAAGGATTTTGTTGATCTACATCCCAGTGTATCAAAATTCTATCAGAATCTTCAGATAGTATTCCTCTCTCTTTCTAAAATGGCATGGCTAATTTCTTCAACCATTTGTTTCATCTACCCATTTTCTTTCTTAGTCAAGTTTCATCTTTTACTGTTAAATTCGATATTATCGATTCCCTGATAAAATTATGATATTCATCAAGTATTAGGCACACATTTTGACATTGTTTATCAAGTTGTTCAAGTCATTAGTTCAAAAAATTGCTCACATTCGCATATCACTAATCATTAACCTCTTTGAACTACGACACAAACCTGATTGGTTGTCTCTCTTGCCATCCTTTTAATATCTATTAATTTCCTTAATATGTTGTTGATTGTCCATGATTCAGATTACTGATTACTTGGGACAACGGTTTTACAAGGATTTGCGGAATGAGCAATTTGGCTCCGTAAAAGTTGTTTTGCTTATTTATAAGAAATTGCTATCTTCATGCAAGGAGCAGATGTAAGTTTGACAAATTTATCAACATTACTGGCTTTCCGCACGCAAGTCATTTACATTTGATATTTGTTTGGCCATTGACACTTTATTTTAATCCTAGTGACACTCTCTTTCTTCCATCTATCTGTTTAGAGCCTCTCTCTCTCCGTCTCCCCCATACATCTATATATCCACATTTTCCATTTATCTACTTTCATGGATCATGATATGGACCTGAAGAATATATAGAGTATATGAATATCACATTAGAACATGTTTATTGTGTCATAATCTGATATATCATACTAGAGGTATCTTCCAAAATCAATGCTCGGTGCAAACAAAAATCTTTATTCATGTCTAAATGGGGAAACAGCCGTAAATTCTTTTCCATTACAATTTGATTTAGCCATACTCATTGTACGCTAAGAGCTTTTTTATAAATTCGATACTTATCCGACGTCTATCAAAATGGCTTTCTAAATGTGAATGATCCATCAATTGTAGATTTTAGTAACACTCTAGACACTTTCTGAATGACATCCTGCAGCCACTTTGACAGCACTTGCTAAAAAAATTTGATGTCAATTATAAGAGACACGTGGTCGTGTATATAAAATTGGTGGATTAGAACTTTCTCTTTTAACGCAATAGTATAACATGAAATGTATTTCATCTTGTGAGCATAGAAAACTTGTATGGTATAACAGAATCTCAAGATCCGAGGTTGTACCATCTTTCTAATAATTTCTGTGCTTTCAAGAGGAAGTTGCAAAAGAAATTGATGGTGTTTCTTGAGGGCTTACTGTAGTTGTTCTGGTGTATTTGCAATGTGGAAATGTTTGAATTTGGTCCGCTGGGAGGCCATGACGATCAGTAAGATAACACCAACAACCATAGACTGTGATTCAAATGCACCCACCCCTCAAATTGCATGCCTGAAAGGAAAAAGAAAAATATCTTATTGCTTCACCATATATCTCCAAAATGTTACCCATGCAGTCATACCATCTCATACTGTTCATTAAGATATTGTTATCATCACCACCCATCCTACTTATAAACGCTTTTCAGCAATCAAATAAAGTGAAACGATTTTGTATAAACACGTGATGCTTATTATTAAGGTTCTAATGCCATTTCCTGCCATAACAGCAATCCTGTTATTTTCTTAAATGCTGCATGGAATACTGAGTTACATTATGATATGTTTTCTGATTTCTGAAAAAGAAGATTTAACTTTGTTTATCTATGACATGATTCTATCTAAATATGCTGCTTGTCATCTGTCAAGCAGGCCACTTTTTGCTAGCAGTCTCTTGGGGGTTATACGAACTCTTTTAGAACAAACACAGCAAGTCGAAATGCAGACTCTTGGTTGCAGTACCCTTGTTGACTTCATAAATAACCAGGTACATCTTCAATTAACAAGCAGACTAAATTATTCTGTGAAAAACAATTATATTCGCTATTATTCATGCATAGCTCACATGCACGTGAACGAGTTTGACAATACTAACAAAGGGTCTCAGCTCTTGGTATTGACACTACATTATGGAAAATATTAAACTGATTATTGAAGTTCTTACCAATCAATGCATTTGTTATTACCTACACAACTTCAGTTATTGTGTCAGTGATTTGGAACTGACTTGTCTTTTATTTTATTTGTTCTCGTAAGCAGACGGACAGTACTTATATGTTCAATTTGGAAGGACTTATTCCCAAGCTGTGTCAACTATCCCGGGAATTTGGAGATGATGAAAGAGCATTATGCTTAAGAGCAGGAGGAATGCATACTTTGGCAGTCTTTGTATGCTTTTTGTCTGTTGCCTTTGTGCTCCACCTTCCCCTTCCCTTTCAATGGTTTTGCGTAATCTCATTGTTTCACAATTAGGATGAACTTTGGGCTATATTTTTTTGGTCACTTAGAATCCTCTAGTAGGAGACTATTTTTGGTCTCGTGACTTTATCCATACCAATATTGCAAATAATAAATGAGGTGGAATTTTGTAAATCGATACTGTATCTAATTTTCCAAATGATATTCTGAAGCAAATTGAATTGGTCCCATGAATATGCACGATTGATTAAAAATTAAAGGTTTTTGCCCATTTTATACAAACCACCAGGGGGTAGAAAAAAGTGTGTACCCAAATTCACATTTGATCACCAGGCTGGGGTACCTGTGTGCACTATTTGCTTCCTTCTTATTGTGGATACTGTTTCTTATGGATGTTAGACATTAGCACTAAAAGTTAATTGTAAGAGAGATCAGTAATTACTTGTAATATCTCTCTGGACTTCTATTTAAGTATTGCTTTAATGTTCAAACAATTCATCTGCTAATCATCATTTCAAGTCAGCTCCATTTCATTCTTTGTTCCTTTAATTTAGTTTTCAAGTTACTTTTTAAATACTTTTATGTAGTTACATTATTTATATTCTCCTTTGGTCATTTTACTTGCAAAATGTAATTATGATTCCGTACTTCCTAATCTCTTGTTGCATTTATAACACATCTAGGTGAGGTTTATGGGCGAGCACTCCCACATCTCGATGGACTTTGATCATGTAAGATGCTCTTCTTCTGCTGGTCGTCTCCTTGATTCAAAGTTTAAAACGACAAAGATGTTTTGCATCTAGTCTTTGAATTGATAACTTTTCTCACAAATATCGAATGGGCCTTTTGGTGGTAAATTTAAATTTAGTCTCCTGAATTATGATACCAGATTTGTTGTTTGTATTCCTGATTTCAGTATGAAATTATTTAATTGTGCTATAGATTATCTCAGTGACTCTGGAGAACTATGTGGATTTCACAATTGACTCAGAAAATGTCAAACAAGACTGCAATAACTCTCAAGTTCTGGAGCAGAAGGTTCAGGGAGTACTGAAAACAGAGAATGATGACTCGTCTTCACCTGATATAAGCAAGAATATTTCTTCCACATCGAAACTCTTTAGTGCTAAAACAGAGTTGATATCCGTAACGTAAGATCCTGTGTCACCTGGATAAATTTTTGTATCGGGTATGACTTGTGCAGTTGTTCACTTGACATCTTTCTATTCATTCACTACGGTACAGGGAGACAGCCAAAAGCCCGTCTTATTGGTCCAGGGTTTGCTTGCACAATATTGCTAAACTGGCAAAGGAAGCAACAACTGTTCGACGTGTAATGGAACCCCTTTTTCATTGTTTTGACACTGAGAATTATTGGTTGCCTGAGAAAGGACTTGCCTGTTCTGTGTTGATTTATCTGCAGTCTTTGTTGGAAGAATCAGGTTATGCTTGGGACCTTAATTCTTATTTATATTCTCCTGTAAATACCACCAATTCTCTTTGTCTAACTCAACTTTTTCAACTCCAGGAGACAAGTCCCATCTGTTACTTTCTATCTTGGTCAAGCATTTGGGTCACAAGAATGTTGTCAAACAACTTGATATGCAAGTAAATATAGTTAACATTGCCACACAACTTGCAAGGAATGCAAATCTGAAGTCCTCAGTTTCAATAATGGGTGCAATAACTGATCTGATCAAACTGTTGAGAAAATGCATCCAATGTTCAGCTGAAGCATCAAGTCCTAAAGATGGACTTGATAAATGGAACCCCAATCTTCAATCTGCTTTGGGAAATTGCATTGGGCAACTGTCAGATAAGGTTTGTATGGCTCAAATAGGTTTTATTTATCACAGCATCTTGCCAGTACATGAGATATCAATACATTCTGTGTTCTTTTTTGTAAATGTCATATGTTCATATTATGTACGATCAATATTGTCAACGACTCAACATCATGATCCATGTAGTAGGATTCTGCATTATTCACAAATGTGCACTTGGCTTGTAGAAAATACAAATACAAGTCACCATATTACATGACGCTGTGCGGGTATGTCTAGGACCCAATCCTTAGGCAATCAAGAAGATCCTATTATGTAGGCCAAAATTTGTGCCTTCTATTTTGCCCTTGTATTATCTTGACAAGAACGTGAATTTGTATTAATATCAATATAGAAAATACTACAGCAGAGAATAAGACACCCTCCAAAAAAGCATAAGCCAAAGAAAGTCTTCAATCCTTGTCAATAGTATTATACAGCTGAAACTAAGTTTCAGAGTATAGTTTATTTAGGAGTTTTTTCTTCATAACAATGTCATTTTAGCATCAAAGGGTTCATAAATCACAAGATGTTAATTATTGGGATTTTCATCTAATTATTGTTAATTTTTCATTTTTCATTTTCTTATTTGAAATTACATTCTTGAACAACTTCAACGGGCTTAATGTTACAATTGAGACTCTCAAGTGTTCAATTGTAGACTTGTAGTCATTATGTAGGATGATGGTGGAAAAAATTGGCACGTGGTTATTTGGATAATATATTTGATTCTTATCTAACATTATGTGTAATTTATAGGTTGCTGATGTGGGGCCCATTCTTGATGTAATGGCTGTGGTGCTAGAGAACATTCCAACAGGCATCATTGGAGCTAGAGCAACAGTCTCTGCTGTTTATCGAACCGCACAAATTATTTCTTCTGTTCCTAATGTATCATATCACAAGAAGGTAATGATTTATTTGTTTACCTCTGTCCATAGGTTATTTAAGGATGGAGGCTAATTCTATGGTCAATTCCCTTTTCAGGTATTTCCTGATGCACTCTTTCACCACTTGCTTTTGGCAATGGCACACCCAGACCATGAAGCAAGAGTTGGGGCTCACCGTATATTCTCCACTGTGCTTATGCCATCTTTTAGCAATCCATGGTCTGTTAATAATGGAAATCTTGCCCAAATGCCTAACTGTGGAGCCCTCCAGGCATTGAAAAAAGTGAATACTGGAAGTTTCTCAATTGATGATGAAAGCAACTATGAATCAAATGCTGGTATTGAAGAAAGAAGAGAGGAGCAAAGTCAATCATATAGCTTTAAGGGTGCTCCTGCTGATGGGAAAAATGTACGATAGAACTCACGCCTCTTGACTCTCTGGATTTTATTTTATTATGTCTAAGTATCAAATCTAGCCTAGCATGCCTTATGTGAAATCTCATTTTATTTTCCTGTCTACATAATCACTTTGCAGGAAACGACTTCCCTTAGATTGAGTAGTCATCAAGTGAGTCTTCTTCTTTCATCTATCTGGGTACAGGCAACGCTGATAGGAAATACTCCTGAAAATTTTGAGGCAATGGCACATACATTTCATATTGCTTTACTTTTCACTCAATCCAAGGTTAGCTCCTGCTCATGATTTTACTTGATTTGATTGTTTAACAACATTTCACCGTACAGTTTTATGGATTTTGGTTTGACTATTGACATCATTTTCTTAAATGGTAATCCTTCTGGTTATCTGACTGGTTGATTTCAGAGGATAGAAATCATGAATTAGAGGGAAAGAGGTAGGGAGGGAATCAAACTGGCAGAATCCAGAGGCTATAATATTATGACGCTGCACTTGATGGTAGAATTGTAGGCGCATTGATCATCAAGAGAAGAGGAAAGGGGCCAAAACAAAGATTCACTTTACAGATTATTCTGATTCTCAGTTCGTTCAAAAATTGGATTTCAAGTCACAGTTTGTGTGGTGGGGTAGTTTGCCTTGGATTGTCAAGATGGAGTGAAATTTATTGATTTGGACTGCAAAACACTCTTTAATGGTCATTATCACTTTTGATAAATGCTAAGCATAGAGATGGAATTGAACTGGTAGATTCCAGAGGTTAAAAAATTATGACCTTGCATTTGGTGGTGGGGTGGAAGGTGCATTGATCATCAAGAGTGAAGAGGAAAGTAGCCTAATCATAGATTCACAGTGCAGATTATTCTTGTTCTTTGCAAATTTTGGATTTCAAGTTACAATTTGTATGGTGTGTGTCTCTGTAGTCAAATTCACTACTGTTCCAAGGAATCTTCTTCCGTCTAACTTTGATAATCAAAGACTCTTGTACCTGCATCGATGGAATTTATTTGTTTGGACTGCTAAACACTCTCTGTGCTCATTATCACTTTTGATAAATGGAAATTGTGGAGAATTACGAGATAGGAAATAAAATAAAAAATGCGCAGAATGGAAATGGAAAGGAAATATAGGTTATGGGAATTATGAGATACAAAATTAAATGGCAAGGGTTCATTTAAGTTTTAGAATTTTGTACAAAAAGTCAATTTAAAAAATGTAGCTCTATCTGTCTGCTTTTGCCACTGTACTTGCTCCCGTGTTTTGCATCAGTTGCAACACCAGCTGTGACCTCCTGGTGATCACAAATTTTTTCGCAGATGGTTCTGTCTTTGATATTGGGACTGATTAAGAATCTTCATGACAGATCTTTCTCTTCTCCTACGCATCTTGTTGCTTATGGTGAGGTTTTGTTCTTCTCTGTCACCTCGTTGGACGGCGTTGTCTCACCTGTAAAACATAGTTATAAATTAGCGATATTCCCCAATTAGAATTCTAGATAGCTAACAAGTTATGATCTGTTTGTACCAAGCCACCGACCAAATCAGAAATCATTAAGGAAAGGGAGTGGGCACCAGCAAATTTTTGGAACTATAGGCCTAATCTTTTGGGCCACAGCTTGTAAAGCTGTATTGAGGATAGCTGACAAGCTGCACTCTGGTTTGGTACCAACCAAATTAGAATTCGAGGGGGGGGGGGGGGGGGGGGGGGGGGGGGGAAACTCTTTGGAACCTAGACCTAATCTTTTGGGGCACAGCTTATAAAGCTGTGTTGATTGTTCTGTTTTTCACTTTTCTTGCCTGAAATTGGGGTTTCTAATTACCATTTTAAAGTATACAAGGAGCTGGAAGGCACACTGAACTTACTTGGACTAGACGCAAACCAGTGGGCTGGTCCTGTCTATTCCTCTAGTGATGTTATTGGATCTGAAAGAAGTGGCTAGTCTGTCCTGAAGTGGCCTAGTTCCCTCTTGTAGGTTCTGTGTATATAAGCTGTCAAGTATGTACATTATGCAGAAGTTGCATTAGCTAGTTTGGGTGTTTATTTGTTATGGGAACTTCGTTCCTTATTTTTGAATAGGTCTATACAAACTTTATGCTACTCATTAGAAGTGCCAAGGATCTTTTCTTTCACAAAAGATTTTTCTTTCTAAATTAGTAATACTTTCACTGTTTTTGTTCCTGCAGTTTATACTTCATATTCTATACAATTGTGTTTGACCTCTGATATCATAAATCATTGTTCTTTCAGAATTCCAGTGACATGGCCCTGGTGCAGTGTTTCCAACTGGCCTTTTCTCTCAGGAGCAGCTCTCTGGAAAAAGGTGGGTTGGATTTTTTGTTGGGCACAGTAAAATATTCAAAAGAAAGAAATTCATTAAATGATGCATTTGGTGGATAAGATGTTCTCCACTATTCATTTCTTTTCTCAGGAAATGTTCTAATGGGTTAATTCTAATCATTAGTGTGAAACAAAATAAAATTAATAAAAAAAAATATGACATGAAAAATTTTCTTTTCTTACTTCCTTATTTGAGGGTCCAACTTCAGAAAAAAAACAATCAAATGCATTTGTATAAATTGGACAATAATGACAACATTGACGGAGATATCATGTAGGGATAAAAAATAATATTCCAGCTGATGATCATTACAAGTAGCAGAGTTACTATTCTAGTACGAAGATCAAGTCTCACCTTTTTAATTAGGAGGGTGTTTGGTAGTGATTAAAATCAGATTAAAATTGAAAATATAGCCGTTATTGTTGACTTTTATTAGACGGGGGGATCCAAAAACAGCCATATTTTTCAATTTTAATGAATTTTAAAGCCGTACCAAACAAGGCTTTAGATACTGAAAAATCCGAAGTAAATAAAGAGTTTTTGCTACCTAAATGATGACACAGCAATTGAGAGGTAATGGGCATTCCGGGAAGTCCTCAAACAGGAGAATTTGCATTGAAAAAATGCCAGCCTGTATGAAGAATACCCAGTAGCGAGTAGGTATTCTGAATGACAAAGCAGTAGTTTGTCTTTTCTTTCCTATCACTTCAACTTGTTGCTTCTGAACTTCTTTTTTCTTCCCATTTACAAGGTACATTTTGCGGTGATTTCCTCTCATAATTCAAACTTGCCAACTTTCCTATGCAGGAGGTCTGCCTCCTTCGCAGAGGAGGTCTCTGTTTACTCTGGCATCATACATGCTCATATTTTCGGCCAGGGTGGGTAATCTTCTGGATCTGATTCCCTTTGTAGAATCATCATTAACAGAAGAAACAGTAAGTCTATGCAACTTCTCAGATAGAGGTTCTTAGCTTAGGATGGTTTGCTGATTTTCAATTGAAATATCTTTGGTATTTTGGCAAATATTTTTTAAGATATTATTAATGGAAATATTTTTGACAGGTTGATCCGTATCTTAAATTGGTTGAGGATTTCAAGCTTCAGACCTTGTCAGTTGGACCTGAAGCAAAATGCTATGGATCACAGGAAGATGAAGTTGCTGCTCTTCGGTCCCTCTCATACATAGAATTAAATGATCAGCAATTAAAAGAAATTCTGATATCCCACTACATGACAGAATATGGGAAAGTGTCAGAGGTAATCATCAAATCAATTCTTCATTAGAGTTATGCTTATTCTATCATTTTCAATGGGGAGATCACTCTAACAGAAATATAACTATGGAAATCGTTAATTTTTGTGGAAATCCGTATTTTTGAAAAATTCCGTGATACATGTCGGTCTGGTGCTTTATTGGTTTTTTTTTTCCCCTTTACAAATATCATCGTGACTTGTTTGTACAAATATCATCGTGACTTGTTTGTGATTAATTTCTCGCTCGGTAAATTTCCACAGGATGAGTTGTCAAATATAAAGGAGCAACTTTCACAGAGATTTTCACCAGATAATGCTTATCCACTGGGACATCCATTATTCATGGACACACCTCGTCCATGTTCTCCACTAGCTCACATGGAGTTCCAGGATCTTGACGAGGTTATAGAGCAAGACCATATTTACTAGGTCCTATATTTATTTAGTCATTGATGCCGACTGACAACTGTTTCTTTATCAGGCGATGGCTATAGTTGCATTGACAGATGATGGTTCATTTCCTGATGGTGGAAGCCAGTCAGGTCGTAAAACGTCACTCTCCATCAATTCGCTTGACATTTTGAGTGTTAACCAACTTGTGGAACGTTTTTTTTTTTTTTTTTTTGGGAATCGGATAAATGATTAGCCATGATGTTTTGGACTTTTTGTTTCTTGAATAAGTGAAACCTCTGTTAAGTCCAAAAATAGGCTTATATTTATAGACTCTTTAATCGATCTCCGCATTGATCTTGAATCCCAAAGTAATGGACTCTTAACTGGCCTCAATCCTTCCTTAGCATGATAACTTGTGCTAACGTCGCCTCACTTTAATACAGTTATGGAGAACTCAACTCGTATACTCTTGCAAATTTACAATGCTAAATTATCCTTTTGTTTTCATTCAAATTTTACATTATTTACTCTTTTGTTGGAAATCAATAGTGGACGAGCTTCATAATTCATCAGTATAACAATATTTCTTGACATCAACAGGTTTTGGAAACTGCCAGGCAAGTTGCCAGCTTGCCAGTGTCCTCTAAACCCATTCCTTATGATCAAGTGAAGAATGAATGTGAGGCTCTTGTCACTGGTAAACAGCAGAAAATGTCAGTACTTCAAAGTTTCAAGCTGCAACAAGCTGCTAGTGGAATTCCTTTTTCTGGTGAAAATGGCAAGGAGAAGAAATACTACTGTTCAACCAAACATATTTTTGGTGAGGGGATGCCTATACGCTCGGATGAAATACGTATAGAAAAAATGAAAACTAACAACTGCATATTAGAGTTTCGTTTCATTTCATTTTCTTGGCCCATTTTCTACGTTGAAATCTAGGCCCATTGTCAGATGCTCAGTAAATAAATGGATAATTATTGTTTATCAAGCCACAAGTTTTGGAGTAGAACTCATTGCCTTTTATTCATGAACACGTTCTGCATTAACATATGGTACTATTGAACTTAAAACTTAATGTTCCCACAAGAAGGCCCAGATATTGGGGTCGGTATGAAAGCTTGGAAGGTTCCTAATGCCAATTGCGATCTGTTACTCCATGCCAATCTCTATGCCTCTTTTTATATTATTATTATCATGAGATCGTACGTATGTTTGGAAAGTGTTTATAAACGGTTTTAATTTATAAATAGATGGAGATAAATGGATAGTATTTCTCTCGAAATGCGTGGATAGAATATGCCTTGGGTGTTTATAAACATGACCAAACATAGGCAAAATCTACTCCTGATCCATAATGCTGGTTCTTTTCTTCAAGTAGGTACTGATATTGGTTTTCTTCTAGGCATTAGCTCTTGTGGAAGATGTAAAATTGACCAACATCAATCCAATTCAGAAACAAAATCAATTCAGTTGTTCTCAGGAATGTGTACAACAGTCCTTCAGACTACCACCTTCAAGCCCATATGACAAATTTCTAAAAGCAGCTGGATGCTAGAAATGTCTGTGTCGAGATAAATCTGAATAGCTGTTGAGAAAAGATGTAACCAGGAATCATAATGGCGTACGAGAAGTCATGCAGAGAATGCATTCGGCGGGTGTTCTTTGTAACTTATGGAGCATTATACGATTGATCGAGCAACTGTTAAAGTATACTTGGTATGCACACTCTACTACTCCCAAATGCAGCTTGATATTTTTTATTCTTTACAACGATTTTTTTTTCTTTTTTTTTTTTTTTGGGTGCATTAATAGTGTGTGATATGTAAGAAAATTAGTGGGTTTGTGTATTATAGCTGGTAAACTTGCTGTTTGGTTTCCAAATTCCAAACTTGGGTTTATTTGTAAAATCTTAAAATGTGCTTCAACAAGCTTTGTGTATTTTAAATTCTGTGAATACAATGAGGAATGTGAATTTGTCTGCTGGATTATTCTGTGTATTTCTCTTGTTTTTTAATCCTCGCAATTAAGCAACGTTGCACAAAATAGAATTTCCTTGAATCCTTTATATTGTATTCATCTTGTAGAATTTCAAAAAAAAATCTACACCTTGTTAGAATGAAATTCGACACCGGTGTGTCTCAGGGGTTAACTCACTATCCAAGGTGTATTTTGCTGGATTTTAGTTGATTTTTAAGTTTATTTTTTTTTTTTTTTCCCTTTTCATTTCATCATGCAGATTATGAGAATTTGTTGGATCATAAAAGCAAATGAGAACTTTTATGAATCAAAATGAAAACTTTATGTTATGATTAATGCTATTTATTCTCGTCTTATTATTAATGTGTGATCATTCTTAGTTATATTATTTATTATATTTAAAATAGAATTACCTTTTACAATTTACACTATTGATTGTAACAAAAAGAAAATGTTTTATTTCTTAACTTCTAATAACTTGCGCGCACGGAAAGTTTGGCATTCAACCTTATTAGATCGTTGTCAATAATAATAATAATAATAATAATAATAATAAATTATAAATAATGCATTCTATTTTACACTAAAGTTTTATATTCATTCAAATACTATTGGATTGTTCTCCCCCAAAACTCTCTGCCCTTGTTTGATGGAATTTATTTTAAAACTCTTTTTTCTTATACACTTATTGTTAATCACATATTCACACGATAAAATATTTTGCAAGTAAATTCAAAAAAATTTCGTAGTTTTTTTTTTTTTTTTAAAAAAATTCACTATTACTAAATCTATAATGACCATCAAACAGGACCTTACTTGATTGTTAGGAAGATATTAGTCACCATCATTCTATCTTAGGGCGTGTTCGATAGAGATTAAAATTGAAAAAAATTAGCTGTTATTGTTGACTTTTATTAGACGAGTAAGACTCAATAACAGCTATATTTTCAATTTTAATTAGATTTTAAGTATGACTGAACACGCCCTTAATAAGGTATGTTGAACTCACTATCACACGTGATTTATAGGATTTTTCGTGAAAATCCATTTGTGTTGTGGTTTAAGCATGAGCATGTTCTCATGAGCAAAAAACGCCCAAAAAAGGCTACCTGCAATCTCGCATTACCAACTGTCAATATGGAGTGCGTAACTTACTTTTGAATTTCCTCATGGACTCCACTCAAAAATTAAAAGTAAAATTAATATTATTGAAATATCAAGTTTGGTCTTAATTTATTGGGCAAGTTGGTGATTGCGATCCAAATTAGGTATGAACTCTTTCACATCATGCCAATATCTTTTAGTTTAATTTTGTGTAGAATATAATTTTTTCCAATTCAATCTAATGAGCATCTATTTTTATTTTATGTTAAAAAAAAAATCGAGTTGACCATATTAAGCCACCCATTTTATTATACTAGTCAAAGCCCGTGCAATGCACGGGTTGTAATACTTTTGAAAGTTAGGTTAGTGGTCGCGAAAATTAATGGGTAGGTTAAACTATTTAGATTAGAAGGTATTTTGGCTCCAATACGTGTTCTAATGTATTGATGCTATGTTAAAGAGATAATGAAAATTCATCGAGTCTTCCTTTTCTACCTATGAGGCATGTCTCATTCATCTCGTTCTCATAGAATCTTCATGACATGGATCAATTGCACTAGTATTTAATTTCTTTACAAAGACCATATCCAAGACGTATGTAGTCAAGACTAATTAATCAATGATAATACAGTGCAGAATTTAGGACAAATCAATGGTCTCTATCAGTATTAAAATCACAACACAACGAAAATTTCCATCATAAAGTCAAAAAAAATGACAAACGATCACCTAATTTCATAAATTCAGTTGAATATCTTTTCAGCATTTTCTAATGATACCAAACATTAAATTAATTTTAAAAAATCAAAATAATTCATTTCATAGAAAATGTTTGTCTACTAGTACTGCATGACGTAGGAGGATTCTTCTGAAAATAATTGAATTCATTCAATATCCATTTTGACGCTATAATTTTACCCTTTTGAACTGTAAAAACTAAAGAAAATGAAATTGAGCGAAATTTGTGTGAGTATGAGGATTGAAGGTGTGTAGAAAAGAAAAATTAACGATTATGATTTTACGTTTAATAATTTAAGATAATTTGTATATTTAAACTTAATCAACAATATATTTATTATTATCACATTTTAAGTTTTTTCAAAAAAAAAATTAAATCGATTCAAATATGTATTCATATTGTAAAATATCGAATCGAACGTTTTAGGGAAAATAAAGTTCGAAAAAACAACATTGGAATGTGGTTGAGATTGAAAAAAAAATATAAACAATCACGACTTTACGTTTCACAATTAATGTAAAATTGTTTTTAATATTTAAAATTTATCAACCATGTATTTATCATGGCCGTACTTCGAGATTTCCAACAAATTTTAAATCGCTTAAAACGCATATTTGTAATTTAAAATACTGAATCAAACGTAAAAAAAAATAGCTTAATTTAAAATAAAAATTGAAGAAAAATGAAATTGAGAGAAATTAGTGTAAGTATGGGTTGAGGGAGGGTAAAAAAGAAAAATTAACAATTATGATTTTACGTTTAATAATTTTTATATATAAACTTAATCAATAATATATTTATTATTATCACATTAGCTTGTTTTTTTAATAAAAATTTAAATCGATCCAAATGTATATTCATATCGCGAAATAACGAATCAAACGTTGTAGGAAAAATAAAGTTCGAAAAAAAAATATTGGAATGAAGTTGAAATTGAAAAGAAATATAAACAATCACGACTTTACATTTCATAATTAATGTAAAATTATTTTTGATATTTAAAATTTATCGACCATATATTTATCATGGTCACACTTCAATATTTCAAACAAATTTTAAATTGCTTAAAATGTATATTTGTAACTTAAAATATTAAATTAAACATTAAAAAAAAACCGGCTCAAGCGGCTTAGCCGAGCCAGGCCGAAAAGCCATTCGGCTCGGCTCGGCTTCGGCTCGTGAACAGTAAAAATGTCATAGCCTCTTTTAATATAGTTATAGATATAGATTGAGGGGCCATGCTTAACCTTTAAAAAGTAGCAAATAATCAAAATTATTGTGTTTGAAGATATGGAGTATAAAGTAAAGATATGATATTTGATAAGTGTATTTTATACACTTATTCGGAACTTAAAATAACAACATTTGATACTTTTTTTGAAAAAATTAAATTTTAAATTGTTGTATTTTATGTTATATAGATAAAACTCTTTGAATAGAAAAGAGATTGAAAAAAGAAGCGAAAAATAGTGAAAATGGCAAAATCCTAAGTCAGATGACCAAATTGCAAATATTCAATAGTTGATTTAGACCAAAAGATGATACTTGAAAGATTTTTATGAGACAATTAGATGGAATTAGAATTCAAAAAGGAATGGAATATGATAAACATCAATTTCCAACCGCACAAGTTATATTCCAAATTTCTAGTCAAAAATTGAAATCGATTTTTGGCATAGTATACGTCCGAATTGGAAAAATCATATTTCTATCAAAGTTATATCCATTTGAGTTATCTTTATAACGAACTTTAAATCTCATCAATCGGATATCGGAAGAAAAAGTTATTGCCAAAATACTGACTGTTGTACAGAAACCAAAAAACTCGCGCGAAGACAACTTTCCTTATTCGATTAGAACTTTTTTGGAAATCAAATTGGACGTGATTCTCAACTAATTTTTGAATCCTACAAATAGAGAGCAGCCTAATACATATGGGAGAGCTATCATGTACATATTATACTCCAATATTCATCAATTAATATCATTAAAGGAGGATAATTCTTAATTCTTGTGAGAGAATTGAGGGGAATTTGCAAGAATCTAATCAAGTGAATATTCAAATATGATTTTTGAGCAAATAAGAGAAGGCGTAAGTGGAGATTCATCAAAAAACCATTGAAGAGATTCAAGATTTCAAGATTCATCTTCACCTTCTCAATTTATCAAAATCGGGTTATATCTTTTCACTTATATATGATTTCTTATAATTTCAATATGTTAGGCTAAATTTATACATTGCTAGGATAAGATGAACTCTTGCTATGCTATTTTCAATTCTTAATTAATTATTTTGTCTTTAATTTGATTTGATTTGTGGATGTTTATTATCGTTTTTATTGTTTTTTTTCAATTGCTTGATCATCAATTGAATTGTTAGTGAATTTTATTGTTATCGAGAGAGACAATATGGTTTAAACACATTCTAATAAACATTGTAAGGTTCGATAGAGGATAGAGATATACATCTATGTTTTATATGGTTTCAATAGATGTTCTAGTACTTGTTAATACATTTATCATATTTGCATCTTTCATCGAGAGATAGAAGAATCACATGAGGGGAATAAATTTAATCGTTATGAAGAGAGACTTTCAATTAAATTAGAAACATTAACCAACATAAATGATTTCAAATTTGTCAATTTAATAGTTACACTAAAAATGGAATAATAAGGGGGATTCGACATCTTAGCAATGCATCTCACGATTTGAAAAACACATTTACTTATTTTCTTTAGTTTGATTGATAATTTAGGTATTAGTATAGAACAAATCATAAAATCTATTTATTATTCGATTAAAGTTGCAATTAATTTTAACTCGATCAAATTTGTAGTCTTCGTTGGTTCGACACTTTATTCGTCACTTTATTACTTTTTCACGATCTCGTTCACTTGCGAAAATCAAACGATCGATATTCTATGATGAGATCAATATTTTGCTCCTACGTAAGGTATTCAGAAGACTCATTATCAAGTTCAAAATTTCAGCTCAAAGGTGCACTTACTATCCCAACCCCCTTGAACGTCTATATCGTCGTAGTCAAATCTCGAGTAGAAATGTACATGTTCTACATTGACATCATGTCGAGATGGAAGAACTCATAAGTTGCACTTGTCGCATATGTTGCTTCAGTGTTTGACATGTTCGATGCGAATAGCGGAGCCTAACCATACATATAATTTTGATCTCGCTTAAGCCCACTAATTTTCTTACATATCAAACACCATAATGCAAAAATCTTCCCTTGTAAAGAATAAAAAATATGAAGCTGCATTTGAAAGTAGAAGAGTGCATGTACTACGTACCAATTATATATGTATGCTTGGATCTTTTTCATTCTACAAATGTTTAATTATGCTTGCAAACTGGCCTCATAAAAGGTGGTGACACACACTAATCAATCCTGAAAAATCACTCTTTCATCTAAGGATATCTAATGTTCGTGACTAAAATCTGCCATCATCACTGTGTCTTAGTAGGTTGAACTTACTATACGATATGTATTTTGTAGGATTTTTTTTATTTTTTTTAATGATTTTAAGTTCACAACATCGACTGAAATTTCTTTTTAAATTTCAACGTCCACATGTATAATGTGGGTGGTTTTAGTTCATGTAATGCTTGAACTCTTATATGTATATGAGCTTGTTTGAGCCCCATTTTTTCTTCTATTAAAAATGCATTTTAAAATAATAGATTAATAAAGAATGTGCGGTTGAAATAAAGAGAGAGAAAAATATATTCTGAAAATAATGTGCATCAAACAAATATATCCCTCTTCTATTAAAAGAGGGAATCCTCCATTTACTATTTATTCTGGATGTATTTCATCTTCTCATTTTATCCATTTTCTATCTCCCATAAGAAACAAAACGCTGACGATCTTAAGAAATAAAACGCTGGAACAAAAATTAATGAAAGTGAAGAAGAGAAAAATGAGAATCAAATTATGAAGATTTGGTCAAAAATATATGCGGTGAAAGACGGTGGCTGTATTTTCCTTAAGCGGGCGGTGAAATGCGGTGACTGTATTTTGCTTAGGTAGTGGTCTTTGCATTTATATATATCTTCAGGAAACAGAAAAGTTTGAGAAAAAGAGAAGAAGAGAAAATGGAGAAAACCATCAGGTAAGATAGAGATAAAGAGCCTGAATTAGTTGTGGATTTGCTTACTGATTACTGATAATTCAATCTGAAATGTAAATTTTTGGAGATTATTTTGATTTTGTAGATGAAATATATAGGTTAACTTTGAGCATATGGATTTGCTTATTGATTATGGGATTAAACATGAGCATGTGTTTTTGCTTTTGATTTAGATAAATTCCGTATAAAAATCATGATTTTGTTGTAGATTATTTTTAAAAAAAATTGCGGGGCATTGTTGTGCACACTGCCCCGCATAATGCGGAGTTGATGCTCTGCAAGAATGCGAAGCTCGTGCTCAAGTGGGTTGTCTTGTCAAAGGAGGTGTTCAAGATATTGCCGAGAGTGATAAGAGCTGGATTTTATGGCCAATTTGGCAAGGTTCATCACTACGTTAGTAAATGCATTTTCTTAAATTTGTGCGAATGACTGTCGAGAGTTCCTTTGTTTAGTTCAAAAGGCAAATGTACAATTTCCTCATCTTGAATTTTGTTTTTGACTTCTTAAACTGTATTTAAAATTACAGATCGGTAAATGTTAATGACTTCAAGAAGCTCACCATACATTTTAGTAAATAAAATGTCTTCAATATTGTATCTTTAACTTTGTTTATCCTTCTAAGATTTATTTTCCTATATTCTATATTATTATATTGCTATGTCGTTTAATTTTTCGTAGTTATATGCAGTCAGTTGAACAATTGCATTTGCTGGGATAATTTAAATTGCTCATATATAACATTCAAGATATAATTCACAATAATTTAACATATTTAATACACTAACATTACCTTCAAAATAACTCAATCCGTGCATCGCACGAGCAAAAACTAGTATATTAAAAATGTGTGGTTGAAAAGAAGAGAGAGAGAGAGAGAGATAATGAATGTATTTTGAAAATAACGTGGATCAAACAAATATACACTTGGACTACACTGAAAAGTTAAAAACTAGTAGGTAAAATAAATATTTTTGAATTTTCAAGTCTGGTCTTAATCATTGTGCAGGCTGGTGATTCAAATACAAGTTAGGTTCCAAATTTATGCTGCATTGACATATGTGAATTTTCATATATTTGGATCTATTGAGAACTCCATTATACAATTTATTAATGTTCATAATTAAATCATTTTTTCTTGATCTGATTTGATAAATTAGAGGTATTATATAATTAGTTTTGTAGCATATAACATGTATTGGGAATGGAAACCCCCAGCGCACGTTAGTCTGAGCTAAGCTTTCATTTCAAGATATTTTTGGACATTTCAATTTTTTTTTATTATTATTTATAAGTAAAAAGTTATTTATTTTAGTATAAAATAATTATTTTATAAATATATTTATTTTCAACTTTGATCAATAAAAAAACATTTTATTTTATCAAGGGGCATTAATTTATTCGTACCCACATATATTTCTCGCAGTATTACGAAAATTTAAGTACAATTGTATTCGATAACCAACCCAGGCATGAGAACTTGTATCTTGCAAGTGCATGAAAATATAGTACTTCGAGCATATTTGATCAAATTAAATATATTTAATTATGTTACTTTTTTACTTAATATAAAGTTCTTAAATAGGTAATTTATTTACAACTTGTTTGATCCGGATTAAAATCTGATTTTAATTTAAGTCAAAGTCAAACGATCAATATTAACCACATCTCTTCATGGGTCTCACAACTTTTCAACCACACATTTCAAAAACTTATATCATAATCTAGTAAAAATTTAATTTTAATCTACACCAAATACCCTCTTAGTCTGGTTTGGATTTGGTAAAAAATAATTTTTTTGGTAGATTTTGATAAGTTGACAAAATGTATAATTGAAAAGTTAGTGAAAATTGTGGGTCTTGTTGTTGATGGTGAGTTTGAAAAAATTAAATTTTTAGAAATAGGAGTTATAAGGGACTTCGACGCCCACATAAGATTATTTAATTTTGATAAGGACTTCTTTTACAACATGGTGGTAAATTCAATCTTGTAACCATTTTATTTACCATTCGTGCAGGAAAACAGGAGATCTTACACATTTTAGTTCGAAAATTGTTACTATGGTTGGACATGGTTCGGTTCGGTTCTACGATCCAAAATTTTCGGGTATTTAATAAATGGAACCGTCATATCCAAATATAATTATGAAACCGTTCGGGTTCGGTTCCGTACCATAATTAAGTTTTTTAATATTTACAACGATACTACATAAATATCATTAATAACATGTTCATTCGTAACAATTACAAATTAACGTAGTTCAATTTAAAAATATATAAATAACAAGTTGTCCAATAAAATTAATTCAATATAAACAAATACCAAAAAGTAGATATTAATACTAAAATATCGGTGATCCATATCAATAATTCATTTGTTTCAAATAGCCTACATAAAAAAATGAAATATAAATTATAAATTATAAATATAAATAAAGTGTTTGTAATACTTACCAATTATTTGATTTAATCATCAACTGCTTAACTTGTTATAGTAAGAAAATCTACAAACATAATTGAAAAATAACGATTAACAAACAAAAAATTAAAATTACCTAATTTGTTTAGAAAAAATTAAAATAATTTAATTAATTCAATATAAAAAATCAAAAAAAATTATTTAGATTCGATTTTTCTTCGGTTCTTGGCCTAGAACCGAGAATCAAACCAAAATCATCGGTTCTCAATTCAGATACTCGTTCGGGTATTTAATTTATGAAGAACTGCTCGGTTCGGTTCGATTCAGGAACTTTTGTCCAGCCCTAATTGTTACAATTTCGCTACCCTCGTGTAAAAGTTGGATATAGATTATAATTATTCTGATTGAAAGTGAGAACTTAAGTATATATACTTTTTTGCTTACGGTGAAATTGAGTCATTCTTCAAAATTCTCATCTTTTCCGGTAGAATGCTCTATGTGAAAGACAATCGTCTAGTCATATTTTTGTATTTGTCATAGATAATCCTTTAGAAAAACTAACGAAGGTAAAAATCAAGGATTTTGTCACTTTATTAGAAGAAATGTAACAGATGTAGTGACATAATTTGAGCTAGAAGAAGATGATTTGATGGAAAAGTTGACTATGTTTAAAATAGTCCAATGTTGAATGTCATGTGATATTATGTCAAATATTATTTCACAAATTGAAAAATAAAACTTCATTGATTACAAGGGAAAAAAAGTTCCAAAACCGACATGCAGTTTTGCTATAAGTTGACTATTAAACATTGTGCTTAACACTTCAATGATGTAACCCATTTATATGGCCCATTGATGCAGCCTGATTAATGTTAAGACCAGCCCAAGTTGATAGAATTAAGGTTGTCAATGGATTGGATTTTGATCCGAATTCGACAGAATTAATGGGAGATGGATTTAGGATCTTAATCCGATAACCTGATCAAGATTTGAATCCGATAATATGTTAACTAAATGGATCAAATATGGATGTAGGTCAATCCGACCCGATTTTATATATATAATTGAGTCGGTAAAATATTTTTATGACATATTATTGTCACTAAAATAAATAAATTTAGAATAAAAAAGTAATCAAATTCAAAATATAAAAAAGTTGAAAAAATTATAATTATTAAACATGTTTAAGAATTGAAAATTTTGAAAAAAAAAATTGATTTCAACCAATGTTTTAAAAATCGACTCGGGTCAAATCAATATCGAACCGGTTGTCAAATTGAATAAAAAACTATACACATAAATGTAAAAATATTATAAAAACAATATATTTTTTTAATTTTAGTTTACTAATTTAAAGTAAATAAATATCTATATTTTTTTAATTAAATTTATTATTGTAATTTATTTTTCAACTTTAAAAACTAATAATTAATATGTAACAAATAATTTGATTTGTTAATGGAAATAATAAAATAAAATATTTATATTTAGAATTGAAATTCAATTTTATCTTATCCCACATCGAATGTCAATAGAAAACTAGAATTGAATATCTCCTTTAAAAAAGAACATCATGATGGTAGAAGTCACTATTGGGCTTGCTAGTAAAAATAGGTGGGCTTCAAGTTAGTTCAATATTTTTAAAGAACTTAAATTTTTTTCTCTATTTTTTATTAATTTTGGATTGGATTATCGGATCAGATACATGATAACATAGCAAATCAGCTATGCATTTGACAATCAAGTATCCATTGAATTATTGGATCGGATCGGATATAGGCAGATCCGATCCATATCCAATCAATTTACAGACTTAGATATAATGCAATCCGGCTGCCCCCTTTCCATTTTGTGCATTTCGCCTTTTGCTGAAATACGACTTTGGTTATTGTTTTGAAAGGTCGTGATGATGCCACTTGGAAGTGTTGCAACCGTTGGATGCTTCTAACCTTTTGTATTATTTGGCTGACTCTTTATTTTGACGATACTTCAAGATTTTTGCCTAAGGTTTTCTCTCATTCTTTGCTCTTAGTGTTCTCTGCTCTCGGCGTTCTCTCTAAAAACTCTTGATTTTCTTCTGTTGGTTTTAGATATTCTTGGTGAAATCTAGTGTAGATTGTTGTGTAATGCTGGTGATTATGTTCTTGGTTAAGCAATAACCTTTGATTACTTTGTGTAATCGAGGATGAGAATTTTTTAGAGAAGAAAACTGGGTCTGAGGGATAAATTCATTTGGATTTCTGTGTTTTGACTCTTGTACTGATAATCTTTGTTGGTTCCTAGTGGATTAGAGCGATAACCACTTTGGTGGATGCTCAACGTGCTGATTAGCCCTTTTTAGGGGTGAATATTCGGGCCTAAGGGCAAAAAATCACTAGTTTTCTTCAATTTATGTTATCTGGGACTGTTTATTACATTAGTGGTATCAGAGCTTTTCGATTAGCACTTAAATCCTTCGATCTGAGTTTTTCTGGTGCTCTTGATGATCAAAACCCTAGATCTTCAAAGATCTATAATGTAAAGGGTTAGATCTTCAATTTGCAGAGAAAGTAAAATAGTACGGGTATTCACTATTTTACACTGTTGAACTGAGACCTTCGGTAACGAGTTTCTAACTCTATCTCTCTTATCATCATTCGATTTGAAGATATTCTTGGATTTCTTTGTTGAAACCCTCTTGGATCTTCCTTTATCTAGGTTTTAATGTTAAAACCTTAGAATTTGAAGGGACTAAGAGTAACGGTTTCTTCAAGATTACACTAAGTTCTTATTTTCGAAAGTTGTATATACTGTGATTTGGTTTTATTGGAGTTACATGTTTATCCGATCATATACTTGTACATTTGTGTGAATTGCTTCTGCACATTAGCACTTTGTGTGTACAATTGTTGATTGGTATTCTCTGCACTCTGTACATCAAAAATTGTCTTAATTTTTTTTTAAAAACTATTAAACATGAATTGTTTTTCAAAGTTTAAATATGGGAAAGTTAGTGTTGAAATTTGGAATGGCAAAGGAGATTCTAATCTCTGGAGTCAAAAAAATGAAGGCTCTTTTAATACATAATAGATGTGCTAAATCCCTTGATGAATCTTGGGGTCAAGAAGTTGCTGATAATAAAAAAATCGAACAAGGTAAAATTGCATAGAGCACTATTTTCTTGAATCCCTTTATAAAACTAAGACTCTTCCCAATAAATGTTACATGTGGAAACAATTTTTTAATTTCAAGTTTAATCCAAACTATGATCTTGAAACAAATTTTGACAGATTTAATAAACTATCACAAGATTTAACCAATAGTGGTGAGACTCTTTCTGATAATCAACAATCAGCATCTTTATTATTATCCTTACCTGAAAATGTAAGGAATTGAAAAACTCCCTTGAATGTGGAATAACTTCAATTACTGTTGATGTTATTGTTTCTTCTTTAAGAAATAAAGAATTTGAATTTAAAAGTGATTTGAAAACATCCACAAATGGAGTTGGTTACAATGTTAAAGGAAATAATTTTCAAAGAAACTATAACTATTCTTTAAATAAAAGTTTTGGAAAACCAAAAATATACTCGGAAACTCTAAAAATGGAAAATTCAAATTCAATAAGAATAATAATAAGGCCAAGAGAAAGAAATGTTACTTTTGTGGAAAAGCGGGTCATTTCATAAAAGATTGTGTCAAGAGAATTGATAAACTGAAAAATGTTAACAAAGTTGAAGGTGGAGCTATCGTTGCTTATGAAGAAGCTGCAACCTCAAATGGATAAATCTACATGACTTGTCAATCTTCAACTAAAGATGACTGGATTCTTGATTCATGGTGTATTTTTCATATGACAACTTGTAAAGAATACTTCACTAATTTTCTGGAAATTAATGAAGGAAAAGTAATTTTAGGAAATGATTTTTCTTGAAAAATTAAAAGAATTGGTAAGATTGTTTTAAAACTAAAGAATGGAAATGTACTAACCTTGAATAAGATCAGGTACATTCCTAATCTAAAGAGAAATTTAATCTCTTTAGATACACCTGATGATGAAGGTTTTGATGCCATTATAAATAAAGGTATCTTAACACTTCAAAAGGATTTTACAAAAGTTATTCATGTTGAAAAATCAAATGGGATCTATGTTTTGTAAGCTTTGCTCTTAATAAATCAATCTATTGCTGCTATAGTCTCTTAGTTAGATAAATCTGAACTTTGACATAAAAGACTTGGACATATTAATGATAAGAATTTATGTATTCTTAAGAAACAAAGTCTTGTGGGTACTAAAAGGACTGAAATAATGTCATTTTGTGAACATTGCATTTATGGGAAGCAAAAGAAACTGCCTTTTGTTACAGGCATTCATAAATCAAAATTTATTCTTGATTACTTACACGCTGATTTGTGGAGGCCAGCTATTGTAAGTACATTTCTTGCTCATTATTGATGATTTTTCAAAAAAAAAAATTGGGTCATTCTTTTGAAAAATAAATCTGAAACTTTAAAAAATCTTATGGAATGGAAAGCTCATATTGAAAATCAAGTAAATGAGAATGTTAAATCACTTAGAACTGATAATAACCTTAAATTTTGCTATGAATAGTTTCATAATTTATGTAAAAATAATGGGATCATTAGACGTAGGACAACCACATATACTCTACAACATAATGGACTTGTAGAAAGAATGAATAGAACTTTGTTAGAAATGATAAGATGCATGTTGATAAGCTCAAGTCTTCCAAAATTGTTTTGAGGAGAAACTGTTAAAATTGCCTCATTTCTAATAAATAAGTGTCATATTAAATCATTGAAATATGATATACATGATCATGTTTGGAGTGACCATCCAATTGATTATTATAAACTAAAGGTTTTTGGTTTTGCTACATGTGTACATCAAAATTAAGGAAAGCTTAAGCCAGATCTATTAAAGGAATTTTCTTAGGATATGATGAATGTGTTAAAGGTTATAGGATTTGGTTGAAAAATGAGGGAGTTTATAGAGTTATAATTAGTAGGAATGTTGTCTTTAATGACATAAACATGCTCTGCATAAAAGAAAAAAGGAACTACTAACCCTGAAACTAATCAAAGTAATTTTTTTACGGAATCTGAACTTTTCCAGGTTGACTTAAATTCTAAAAATAATGAATAGTTTGAGGTGGAGCCTGGTTAGGAACAAATTACTGAACTTGAACTTGAACCCTAACTTGATCAATCTGAAAATCCCTTAGAAAATTATCATCAAGCTAGGGATAGAGTAAGAAGGGAAATAAGACCACCATTAAGATATGATGAATCTGAATTCAAATGTTCAAAATTATTTGGACAATGGGCATAACTCTTATGAAGAGGCCATTAAAAGGAAAAATGTAAGTTTTTGACTTACAATCATGAAAGATGAAATGCTTTCATTGGTTAAGAATAAGACTTGAGTCTTAGTAAATAAACCCAAAGGGGAGGGTTATTGATTGTAAATGGATCTATAAAATAAAAGAAGGTTATTCAAAAGGTGAAAATATAAGATTCGATACCAGATTAGTTGCTAAGGGTTTTAACCAAAGAGAGAGAATTGACTACAATGAAATTTTCTCTCCTGTAGTCAAATATACATCTATAAGAGTTTTACTTTATCTTGTTTCACAATTGGATTTTGAATTAGAACAATTTGATGTGAAAACTTCTTCTTACATGGAAATTTGGATAAGAAAATTTTGTATGACTTAACCAAAAAGTTTTGAACAAAAAGGAAAAGAAAATTGTGTGTCTTTTACAAAAAAACACCTTATGGTTTGAAACGAGCCCCCAAGTAGTGCTACATCAGATTTGTTGCTTTTATAAAAGGATTTGATTTTAATAGAAGTGAATATGATTTATGTTTTTATTATAAAGGAAATTGAGGTCCTAATTCTTATTATCTTTTGCTATATGTTGATGATATGTTACTTGCTGGATATGATATAACTGAGATTAACCATATTAAACAAAAGTTAAAATAGGAATTTAAAATGAAAGATTTAGGTCAAGCAAAAAGGATTCCAAGAATGGAAATTAGAAGAAATAGAAATAATAATAATAATAATAATAATAATAATAATAATAATAATAATAATAATATATTTCTTACTCAACATTCTTACATTTCAAAAACATTATGCATATTTTCTATGGATAAGGCTAAAGAAGTAACTTTACCTCTTGGCAGTCACTTTAAGTTTTTTGTAGAACAATGTTCTAAAATTGAAATAGAAAAGAATAGGATGGAGAAAGTTCTTGATGGAGAAAGTTCTTTAATCTACATAGAAACCCAAACATATCAAGCAAGGTGGATATTGTTAAACATTGTGCTTAACACTTTGTTCCAGTGATGTAACACATTTATATGGCCTGATGATGCATCCCAATTAATGTTAAGACCGACCTAGTTGATAGAATGCAACCCGACTGCCTCCTTTTCCATTTTGTGCATTCTCGCATTTTGCTGAAATGTGACTTTTGTTATTATTTTGAAAGGTTGTGATGATGCCATTTGGAAGTGTTGCAATAGTTGGATGCTCCTGACCTATTGTATTATTGGGTTGACTCTTCATTTTGACGATATTTTTGCCTAGGGTTTTCTCTCATTCTTTGCTCTCTGTGTTGTCTCTAAAAACTCTTGGTTTTAGTCTGTAATCTGTTAGTTCTAGATATTCTTGGTGAAGTATAGTATAGATTGCTGTGTAATTTTGGTGATTCTGGTCTTGGCAGTAACCTTTAGTTACTTAGTGTAATCAGAGTTGAGAATTCTTAAGAGAACAAAATCGGGTTTAAGGGCTAAATTCGTTTGGATTTCTATATTTTGACTCTTGTACTCGTAATATTTGTTGGTTTCTAGTGGATTAGAGCGAAACCACTTTTGTGGACGCTCAACATGGTGATTAGCCATTTCTAGAGGTGAACATCTGGGCCTAATGACGAAAAATCACTTGTTTTCTTTAATTTATGTTATTTGTTTGATATTATCTAGGACTGTTTATTACAACGTTGACTAGAACATAGTGACTGCTAACTAATACAAGTCCTTTTTTATGCATATTATTTTATTAAAAAAAATTATAATAGTAAATTATTGGAGAATATATGATTAAAAAATAAGAAAAAAATTATATTTAAGTGTATAATATTTTATTTTGAAAATGAGTTCTGAAATAATGAAAATCGAGTATGGCCTAAATTTCTAACATATAGGGGTATGTCAAACTTAGCCACTGTTTAGTCCTCGTTATTCTCTATCAAATTAAACTTTATTTCTCTATTTTCTTATCAATCACACATTATTCAATAAAAAATATTACAAGTAAATAAAAAAAAAAAATTCTTTCTTCGTTAACAACACATTTTTCAAAAAAAAATTATTCCTTTAATTATAATGTAAAATGATGGGGGCCAAACGAGCACTTAATGTACAAAAATAATGTACAAAGTAGATAAATTCAGTGTTCTAAAAAGCGTAAAGCGTGACTATGCGTTGAGACGAACTTCAAAGCTTTACGAGCTTAAGTGAACCCAAGCGAAGCTTAGGCGGATTTTTTTTTTCTTATTTTTAATATTATTTTAAAAATCATTTTAAAAATAATGCGTATCAAACATTTAAAATTATAAAATATTATATTTACTTAATAATTCCTACTTAATAAATTTATAGGAACTTTATACACGATTTTGGAGTTTGCAACGAAATAACGAGTTTCAAAATCATAATTACATAATGCAAATAACAACATAGCTTAAATCATATTTAACTATTTAGATAAAGTCATTTTTAACTTTTGTAAAAATAAAATCTTTTAAAAATAAATTAAAGTCAAAAGATTTTTTTTTTAAAAAATTAATAGCTTAAAGTCAAATAAAAAACTTTAAAAAAGAAGAACAAAATAAATAAAACGCGTCTAGATAAGATAAAAAAGAGGAATGAACAAAATTAACCGTTTATGAACTAAAAAAAACGTCTAGCCGCGAAGCAAGATGTTTTGCCTAAACAAGCTTTGAATTAATTTTTGAAAAAATTGCAGCCACGGTATCAAACATTTCATTTGTGCAACCCACAATATCAAATCTTTAAAAAACTTACACACACAGTCCACATGGATAGAAACTGTTAGTTTGACTGCTAGTTGACCAGAGAATTAACTTTGACTATAATTTTGATTAATTTTAAAAGGATAAGATGGTAACTTTTACATTTTCTATAATAAAAAATCACACACCACCCCACCCAACCCGAACCTAAAACTGTATTATCTCATTCATCTTTCCCACTCCCATCACCACATCAATATCATAAAATTCACTGATGAAAATGTGAAGGAACTTTGCTTATGTTCCTATGCCGATTTCTTCAGTGCCTTCTGCTCTGTTCCAGTTGTGAGTTTGGCTAAGAGCACTACTAATACGTCTCAATCCCACAACCATCGGAAGCGTAGTACAAATTCAAGTGGTGATGGGGCAAAGGTCGTGATGGAACTGAATTTTCTATTCAACATGTTCCACCAGTGGCCATTGTCGATCCATCAAGATTCAAAGTGGAGTTAGCATACCCACCATTGAATTCAATGGCTAGTACTAGAGCTGTTCCTGTTGTTGGTAGTATAAGTGGCGACGACAAGCTTATGTACGGTCAGCAACAGGAGCAGGGATTGGTGTTGTGGCAGGAAAGAGGATTTGAGAGCTTTAGCAATGTTGGAAGATAGTGTGAATAGGTTAAAGAGTCCCAAATCATCACTTGGTCCGACATTAACGAAATCCAAGGTCGATTTTGCACTTGATTTTCTTGTAGAATGGATTTATGAATGTTTTGGTTATTGCAGATTGGATTTATGAATGTTGTGATTCTGCACTTGATTTTCTTTCAGATTGAATTTTCTAATTTTGATTAAGGGTGGGAGTGAGAAAGGTGAAGGAGATAACACAATTTTAGGCTTGGGTGGGATGGGCATGAGTGGTTTGAATTTATTATTATTATTATTATAGAAATGTAAAGTTATCGGATTATGCTTTTAAAATTAGTCAAAATTATGGTCAAAATCAATTCTTATGTCAATTAACGGTCAAATTAACAGTTTCCATCCATTTTGACTGTGAGTGCGAGTTTTTAAAGATTTGATATCATGGATGACATGAATGAAAGATTTGAACAAATTTTACAATTGAATGAAAGATTTGGTACTGTTGCTATAATTTTCCCTTAACTCTTTATATAATATTGTAGAGGAAATTACACTAAACCAGGTGTTTACTTTTGACTTTTAAAAAATCAGGTTTTAATTTTTACCATTAATATTAATAATGATATTTTAAATTAAATTAATCTATATACCCACCCCACTACCTACCCCCACCAAATTTATTTTAACTATAAAAACGTAACCAAACCCTAATCCTTTTCATTCTTTCCACCCTCCCTCTTGCCGTCGCCGACCGCCACCACCGCCCACCGCCACTGCCCTTCCCTTCTCCCCCTCCCCTCTCCCTCTCCCTTTCCCTATCCCTCCCCTCCCGTCCCCTGCTGTGAATCGCAACGTCACAGGCAGCGATGAAGCTGCCTGTGACGCTGCTGAACGGCTTACCCGCGATGAAGCTGCCTGCGACGAAGCTGCCTGTGTTGCAGTGACGCTCCCTTCCCCTCCCCCTACCTGCTGCGAATTGCAGCGTCACAGGCAGCGCGTCGCTGCCTGTGACGGCGAAGCTTCCCTCCCCTTCCCTTTTCCCCTCCCCTCCCCCTCCGACGATTTTGTGGTAGTTCTCCGGCGAGGGTGGTATGTCTCTGGCGATTTTGTGCCTTGTATCATTTGTGTGTTTCTTATGTAATTGTTGAGTAGCTAATGGAAGTTGGGTTTATTGTTTTTTAGCCTGCAACTGGGGATGATGGCTTATTATTGTTGTTTTTTGTTATTGTCGTGGTGGGGTGAACAGCGGTGGTGATTTTCTGGGTGTCTGTGACTTGGATATTAAACCGTGGTGGGTTTTTTTTATGTCGGTAACCTAGCTACTGTTCTGTGGCGATTTTTTTGGTGTTTGTGACCTAGCTAGTGTCTGTGACCAACTATTTGGTCGATCTGCGACCAAGTAGGCGGTGGCGGATGGGGCGAAGAGTTTCTGTGACCAACAATTTGGTCGATCTGTGACCAACTATATCAATCTGTGACCAACTATATAGTTCTCTATGACTAATTATTTAACTGACCTTAAAATTTGTAAATCTGTTACTCCAAATATAATATGTGGCCAACAAATTTTCTTACTTGTGACCAATTAAAAATCTGTGACCTATAAATTTTTTCATTTGTGACCTCAAAATAATCTGTGACCTTTAATAATATATCTGTGACCTTTGAATCGGAGCAGTTATCGGAAATTAAGCGGCGGTCAACGGTCACCGGAAAATAGTCGCCGGAATTAAGCGTGGTCGAAGAACGATCATCGGAGTTGTCGCCGGCCGCCGAAGTAGTAGCCGGAACAGTGGTGGGGTGGGGTGGGGTGGGGTGGGGTAAATATTTAATTTAATAAATTAATTGTAAAATATAATTAATTAATTCAATGAAAAACCTGAGTTTTGTAAATTTAAACCTTTGGGGCTGATTTTTGATTTCATGAAAGATAAAGCCTGATCCATGAATTTTTCGAGAATCATACGAAATATGGGCCTAACCCGCCCACCACCCGATTCCTTGTCTCCACATATCCACATATCCGTACCCCTCCCTCAACCCCCTCCCTCTGTGATCGCCTATTTTCGGCGGGTGTTCTAACTGAGTCGACTCGTTGAGTTGCACCAACGCCATTGCCGGCATCATTATTAACTAATTTATAGTCGATAGTCTTGTTTCCAGTATTCCCCTTTTTCTAGGTTAGTTTAAAATATTATTAATTTGTGATTGCGATGGAATCGGAGGATGATATGCAGGATGCGAACGAATTGGCGTCGGCGGAGGAGGAAGACTATTACAGCGGCGGTGATGACGATATTGATGATGGATATGCTGAAGAAGACTACAGCTATGGGTACGGATATGGTGATGGTGATGATGACACTGGTGATTATGAGTTCATGACCAATGACTCTGATGCAGATGAAGTTTCCGCTAGTCGTGCACAGGTTTGAATGTGAATTCTTGAAATTATTAACACTCACGTTGTCTTGTCGAGGGTGCCGGGTAATTTTGTGTAATTTGATCGATAAGAGCCTAATTATATGTATTGGTTTTTAATTTCTGCGGATTATTGGAATCGTTGGAATCTGGTCCCGTGTTTTCAGATTGACGGCTTAGATATTCCTTTGAGAAATTTTAGAAATACGGAAAAGATCAAAAGAGAATTTAACAGTAAAAAATAGGAACTCCAAATTTGGAGAGAATCCCCTGGAGATTCCACCATGTGAAAAATTGTTACACCAAAACCGTCAAGTACTCCCAAGACTCCGCTTTTCTCTCTCCTCTCCCTTATATTGGAATCTCTATTGTTTTATAGACGTGCTTGAATAGCCATCTTGCGCCTGTCTATTCATCTTTATTCAACATGCGACAAAGCCAATCTACATAAGGATGCATTTAATTTTCCTTTAGATGAGAATGAAGGAGTTATCTTTTGCACGACCTTTTCGAATACAATCTAAAATTGAGAATTGTGAAGATCAATTCCATATGAACTTCCTGAGTTAGGATTTTCACCTCTCATCTGAAATAAGTGACTTGTATGAGCAAGTAAATTTTTTTATTTTTTATTTCTTTCTCGGTGTGTATTCTGCTGGAATTATGTGTTACTGTGTATGTTTCAGAAGAATTATACCGTCTTGAAGGAAGAAGACATACGCAAAATTCAAGGGGAAGATATTATGAGAATTTCTAATGTTCTCTCCATTTCTGGAGAAGCAGCATGCATACTGTTGCGCCGCTATAATTGGTAATATATTTGCTTCTTGATTTTTTAACAAACTGGATTGGTAATATATTACATAAAACATCCATTCTGGGCTCTGGTCGAGGCAATTTGTTTCGAGCAACTTGTATATGTACTTTGAGCCTGTGACATGTATAGTAATGTTTACAGTCTTTCATGGGATGACAGCAGCGGTCATTGGCTGCTTTAGTGCAAGATATCATCTTGCATCATGGTTTCGTTTCTCTCTTGACAATATCTTCTATTAATTTATTATGCAGGAATGTGAATGATGTGCATGAAGAATGGTTTGCTGATGAAGGACGAGTCCGTAAAACTGTTGGTTTACTGGAGAATCCGGTGGTTCAATTTGTGAATGCTGAGGAAGTAAGTATCAGTTTCTTGACATTGCACATGCATAATCTTTTTTCCACTCTACCGCCTTTGCCCCCACATGCATAGGCATTTGTGTTTAAAATCTTTCCTCGCAGGTGACTTGTGGGATCTGTTTTGACAACTACTCCCCTGAGCTGGTACATTCTGCAGCATGTGGCCATCCTTTCTGTGACTCATGCTGGAGAGGTATGTCTACAATCTTCTTCACCTGTGCAAAGCATCAATATGGAGCTACACAGCTACACACTTTGACCTCCCTTATTGTTGGAATCAGTTTTGCTTTAATTATAATTGCTTTATATATCTGTGCTACTTCCGTTGATTAATTTTGTTGAGTTTGTGGATCTGGTCTGCATTTATTCATACTGCCATATGTCTATTGCATAAAACCTCTAGTATCTGAAGTATATCATAGCTAATACTTTGCTATATGTTGACATTAAGGTTCTCCTTGAGAAGATTAACTATGAGATTGAGAAATTAGACAATCTTGTTAGTTTATCTGATAGCTTGGGTGAATTGCTCAACTTCGCTACCTTGTTTAGCTCATAACGTAAATTTATGTTTTTCTGAATTTCACCTATGCCCATGTAATTAAGAATAAAATAACCGAAAGCCTCTTGGTTCAGCCACAACCAATATTTTCACTTAATATTTTAGAAATTACATTAGTACTGTAATTTTAGTGTTTTAAGGATTGCTTGTTTATCTTTTGATAGTAGTGATGGCAGATGTTTGTAGCATGATGAGAATTTGTCTTTTTTAATAATATTAGTTCAACCAACATCAGTGCTATATTTCACCATGTCTATTATATCCCGTGCTACACGGACGTTTTAACCAGGGTGGCGTGCTTGTGTCCAACACGTGTTGGATACCGTCACTCCTGTAACACTCTACCGTGATTATATATATATATATATATATCAAAAATATTATAACTGTAGATTATATTCAACTAACAAATAAGTACTAATCTTTAAAAGATTTCAACAAGAAAAAATTAAAAGCAATTATAAAATTAAATTTATATTATATAAATGAAGAATTTTAAAAAATCTAATCAATGTGTCAATGACGTGTCTGTTAGCGCTTTTTTGAAAAATCGTGCGTCGGCTTGTCGGATGTGTGTCGTGTGGTGCATCATAAGCTATATCTAAAGATATCATGTCCAATGATTGATATTAAATTGATGAATTTTATGTAGTATCTCCCCCTTATTGACAATATAGAACTTAGTGAAATACCTTTATGCTTCAACTGACCCAAAAATCAAATCATATTTTTGGGAGGTTGGATATAGTGCCTTGAACTTTTGCCATGTCATAGAAAAAACATGGTTAAAGTAAGAAAATTAGTATATCTAATTTCATAGGAGATGTGGGTATTTTCTCAATTTTAAAATGGATTATGGTAGTTCCTTAGTTGAATTTTTTGTGGTGGTAGATGACGATTGGAGGGTTTGTCTAGAATAATGGCTCTTAATATGGTTTTATGTTTGTGATTGTGTTGGCACTTATGTTGTAATTAATATTTGGACTGACTTTCACCTTTCATTTGTGGGGTGGAGAAGTGGAGGCTTTTTTGGTGATAATGTTGGTCATGAAGGATTTATCGGATATTTTGTGGTGGGAGTATGAAGTGTTCTTAAGCATCAAGAAACTTTCGAAATGCAATATTTCTACTTCAAAGACGCCCTTGAGGTTAACACTAATATCGTGCTTTTGGATATATAGTTGACACTCTCTTAGTTATGTCTGGACCAATGTGTAGAAAGTCTTTACAGGGAACATCAGTTCAACTGTTCTACGATGGACACACTGAAGGCATGTGGAATACTCTAAACACTGTCTTTTTTAAGTACGTTAATAATCTAATGAAGGCATGAACAAGTAGAAGTATCAATTTCACAGTCAACATGGTAGATGAGTATCTTACACACTATAGAAAAATATAAGTTTGTATATGGGATAAGAAGCATCTACCTGCCCCGGGAGGAGTGTCAGTGTTTTAAGCTTCAGGCACACCAGGTGACTTTCCTTTTTTTTTTTTTTTTGGGTTCTAGATACACTGCCAACATGCGTATCTATTTTAAAATGAAAAAGGAGAAACTAACTACTGATAACTGATACTAAAAAGGAAAAAAATACCCAGAAAAGCTAAACTTTTAGTGAAATAGCGGAGATGGGTTTTGGTGATGATATCTGAAGACTTATCCATGTGAGAAGAGGATGCCTAGGATATGGGAGAAGACGTGATGGCATCCCTTAAGACTAAGTAGTGAAAAGCTAAAGCATAACATGTTACTGAAAATTGTTTTCATAACCATTCAAAAGGTATAATAGACCCCCATTAGTTACATTGAAATATTTTGGATATGTTCTATTTGCTCACTGTAAATCAGTATTCATTGCCTAAGGTGAACGTTAGCCTATGCTAACATCTAACATAACCTAAAATATGCATTTTCATACTACACCGCAGAAGACCCAAAAACTGTTCGTCTTCTCCAAAGGATTGAAATAACCATTCTAATGAACAATACTATTTTAATTTTTAATCAAAGTTTCTTTAAAGTGTTTGTTTTCTACTTTCATGGAAAATCATGGGTCAGCGTGTCCATGTACGTACTTCTTAGGTACATTGACAAGGATGAGAAGTTGTGTGTTTACTTTGTGCTGTAGACTATGTTCTAAATTATGAGATATGCTTCCTTGTTGACTAGGAGCTGAAAAATCAAATTTACACAGCCTGTGTTACATTTTCACTCTTCCTTGCACTGCCATTGTCCATGTGTTGGGGAGCTGATAATAAATTTTTCTGTTTGTTCTGGTAGCTTACATTAGCACATCCATCAATGGTGGCCCTGGATGCTTGACGCTGAGATGTCCTGGTCCATCTTGTGGGGCTGCTATTGGCCAAGATATGATTGATATGCTGGCATCTGATGAAGATAAGGAGAAGTACTGTCATTACCTTCTGAGATCTTTCGTTGAAGACAGCCGAAAGGTGGGTAGAGCATTTCCAAATCCTCCATTCTAGTATTCAGAAACTATTGTCAATTAATTTTAGAAAATAGAATTCTACCCATAATAAAAGGTAAAACAAGATATTGTGTACTCTTTTTGTTATTGAATTTGATTTAAAAATTCACTGCTAGTTACTTCATGAATTGTCCTCTTTCCAGATTGTATCGTATAAAATAATTTGGACTCAATAAGCTTTCCTGCCATTATCTGATTTTATACACACATAATTACATGTATGCATGGGAGTTTAAGGATATTTCGTATTCAATGTGAGCTTCAGAGATCCATCTTTCTTAAATAAAATTGATTCTTTAGTGAGCACATGAACCAAGCTTACTTCAAGAGCCTGTATGAGATAGTATCTTCACTTCAAGCCGCTATAACTTTGCAGGATATGTCATCGAGGTTTGAAGATGATACAATTATTCTAATGTGGCTTGTTTTCCTCCGTCCTTGTTTATAGTCTGTACTAACTTGAGCGACTAATTAATTTTGCCGTATGCTCGTTGACAGACCAAGTGGTGTCCTGCTCCGGGTTGTGATTGTGCGATTGAATATGTTGTTGGGAGTGGAAACTATGATGTCACTTGCGGCTGTTCGTATAGCTTCTGTTGGAATGTAAGTTGGGCTGTATGAATTGTCCTCTTGTTATTTTATTGATGTAACTTCCTTGTGTTGAGCATTATGAGCTCATTTATCAGTGTACAGAGGAAGCTCATCGTCCGGTGGACTGCGGAACAGTGGCCAAGTGGATTTTGAAGAACAGTGCCGAGTCAGAAAACATGAATTGGTAGAGTATATTCTTAGGCAGATGAATTGTATCAAATGATTTAATCATATTTCTAATATGTTTTGATGGTTTCCCTCATATATATTGTCAATAAAACCAATTTAAAGCGAACTCAGTTCATGACATCACATAAATGATGTTGCTGGTATATTGTTGAAGTTTAGCAAATCCTCAATATGTTTTCACCTCAAGATTTTTCATTTCTGAACTTCCAATTTCTAGGTCATTTGAACAACTTTTTGTATTCATCTGTTGCTTATCAGTTGAAATAGTGGAATTTTGAGTTCCACCTACGTATTGTTGCTGTATAATATGTGAAATGCTAAGTGTATAAGTAAGGCAAATTATACATTCTACAGATTATTAGGATGTAGATGGTATCTTTGAAGCACAAATAATGACTTCTTTTTCCAAGGGAATGGATATAATTTTACAAAATGGTGGGCATTTTTGGTATTTTGGCGTCTTACTGCCATGCTAATATTGATTCTGTCATTTTTAGGATATTGGCTAACTCCAAACCTTGTCCGAAGTGCAAGCGTCCAATTGAAAAGAACCAAGGTTGTATGCACATGACTTGCACTCCACCTTGCAAATTTGAATTTTGCTGGTAAACTTCTATAATATTATTATTAAATCAAGCCTCCCGTTATGAAATAAATTTCTTTCTTGCAATCTTTGTGTTTTTGCCGAATCTCTTTTCCAGGCTTTTGTCGCCCTGCCAATACAGGAACCCGTAGATTATATATTTTAGAAGTGGTCTTTTCATTGTTTTGCAGGCTATGTCTTGGTGCATGGATAGACCATGGTGAGAGAACAGGAGGATTTTATGCATGCAACCGTTATGAGTCAGCAAAGCAAGAGGGAGTGGTATGACATTGGGGGATATAAATCATTTGTTTAGTGTCTTTAAGTTACAAATTATTGTACCAAGTTCTTTTCCATTGTTTTTTAAAACAATCCTTGCCTATTTACATTTTCACATTGTGTACCCAGTATGATGACACTGAGAGGAGGAGAGAGATGGCCAAGAACTCCTTGGAAAGATACACTCATTATTATGAGCGGTGGGCTTCCAACCAACTGGTATGCCAATTGATAGCCTTGTATAATTATCGATCGATTTTCTGCTTATTGAGGCAATTCTATTTCCACTTGCACCTTTTCAGAGTCTTTCTAAATACTACCATAATCTTAATAATATTTTTTTTATTGTAATGTACTGGGAAATCATGAGCACTTTTACAGTTATTACACTACTATAGCTAGAAATTCATTTCCTTATTTACTTTTGATATCCCCAACGCCTCTTATCTGTGTGAAGTATTGTTTAATCTCTATCTTATTTGTAGAATGGATGTGTCCAACTGTTTTTACCTCGATGAGAGGCCTAATTTAAACTTTCCACGTACCCGTGTCTTGCTTTTTTGTACATATTTTTCACTTCAGCATCGTGTATATACGAGAATTAATGTGGGAGTGTGTTTATTTTTATATTTCAAAGCCAAGGACATATTTTGCTGTTATTATAATAGACCATGATCACGGTAGGCCATTGGCTATGATGTACTTAAAGAGACAAGTTCGTAAGAAAGTAAAATGGTGTAAGGTGGTGAACTTGGCTTATCCTTGGAGACAAAGGCACAACTTTTACTGTGCAAAAACATCAATGCTCTTATATCTGATTTTTTATTTTTTATTTTAAGCTAGAGAATTTTTGGATATTTTGGAAATCTGGATTCCTAGTTTTACAGAAATAAATTAAATGGATGTTGGGTTTTAATTTGCACAAGAATGATAAGATTTTGTAGAGGTTTGCTATGCTGTCAAGCATTTGTTATATTTGGATGAAAGGAAATGATGGAATTTTTGCTGACCGATATCATCCTATTCTCTTTCATTCGTATCTGAGTGATTTTTTCGTGTTCCTGCTCTGAAGCATTGGGTCCATGGTTCTCCTTATTTCTTCGGGATCTCGTTAAGGCGTAAATTTGAAATGGAAAGCTTGGTTGCTAGGTTTTAATAGTTTTCTTGTTTAATTCTTTTGAGTTAGAAGATATATTGTTACCTAAGTACTCTCCTGTTTTTGCATAAATTAAATATATTATCAAAAAGTCTTTGTATGAACATTGAAAGAGTGTATATTTGGTGATTTTTACCTGAAACATTCGT
This sequence comes from Fraxinus excelsior, assembly GCA_019097785.1. Taxonomy (NCBI): domain Eukaryota; kingdom Viridiplantae; phylum Streptophyta; class Magnoliopsida; order Lamiales; family Oleaceae; genus Fraxinus; species Fraxinus excelsior. The sequence goes on along the minus strand of CM032638.1, from coordinate 5,222,201 downwards.
TGGTCTTCTTGAGATCAATTGCAAAGTGGTTTATTTTTTAGTGTATTTCATGGGACTTAGTATATTTCCTTCCAGTCCCAATGTCAATCTGACTCAGAGATCTTTATTATGTATGTTTTCTATTGCCTCTTATTTATTATCTTCCATTTGACTCTGTTGATCTTTGTGAGAGCTTCTCCTAATATGAGCCTTTGAATGAAATATGGATTGTTGTGAGTGGTCAATCAACTAATGAATTTCAGTACAACTTTAATCTTCTCTTTTATTTTCTTTCATAACCTGAGTTTCTTTTGCATTCTGTGCAGTCACGGCAAAAGGCATTGGCGGATCTACAACAAATGCATAGTGTTCATGTAAGGATAACCGTTCTGCATTATTTTGAAAGTTCAGTTTTGTTACAGTAGTGTCTCCCAAGTTGATGGTTTAGATGGAAGAGCCATTCAATTTAATCAGCAAACTGGTTATATATTTACCTTTGGTTTACTGTTGGATTGCCCAGGATGAATATATATTTAGAACGCGATTATAATGGTTTTCTTAACAATTTATTTATTTATTTTTGGGTTGGCTTAATTCTGGGACATCAGTGTTCACTTGGTCGGTCCCCATGTCACTAACTCTATATTTCAAAAATTGATAGTTACATATAATTACATTCTAAGAGTGTATTGGCTGGATCTTGACTCACTGTTCTGTGAAGTGATTGATAGCTTCATGGTATCTTCTCGGTTGGAATCGGATTAATTTGATCTTCAGGCGTCTAAAATTAAATTTCCTCCCTGATTCATCTATTAATTTTCTTGTCGTGGTCACTTTTTGTCTTGGTGTCAATGTCAATTTCCATGAACAATCTTGAAAAGTTAAATTGCTGCAAAAATGGGGGCTGGGAATTCCCCTATGGACATTCCATTCTTAAGTCACTATATGACTATCAGTTAGAGAGAGAATTTATGCACGGGAATATTTAGGAGTGCAATTTTTTTTAGTTTTTGTCTTTACTGAAGGATTTGTAGGTGGTTCTATACAAAGTAGCGAAGGTCCTTTGTGATAGAGTGCTGTTTGGATAGGATTTGGTTTCTAATAAGGAAGCTGATCCATTGTCCCCTTATCTTCGGTGTAAATCTGTCTTCTTACCTGAGAATGAGGTTTTACGTGGGTAAACTTTTACCCACAACATTTCTGGTTACCTTTTTCTTGCTATTTGGATACCTTAAGATTTGTTTTTTAAGTTCTTTCCAGCTTGAGAAGCTTAGCGAAATACAATCCCAACCTGAGTCACAAATGAAGTTCATTATTGAAGCCTGGCAACAGGTAAAGATCTACTACTGGTTCTGTAAGTTCAGACTTATTTAATATAAATTTCGGAATCACTTGATCTGACATTTTATTTTTGAAAATGAAACTGATTTTCACTCTCTGGTGTGATTTTTGTGAAGCTAAATTTACATCACTCGAGGAATAAATGACTAAATGTTATTGATAAAAAAATGGGGTATGTTTGGACAATGTGCTTCCATCAAGGTTTTTATTCATTGCTACATCCAACAGTGTGGAAACTGGACGTGAGTTACACTGAACTTCTATCAGCTTATTATGTTATGGGCCTGTTGATGTTCAGGGAAGATAAACATCTGGGAAAAATTGCTGGAGTAAATAAAAGTATTACCATTCTTTCTTTCAGTTTTACCTGAATGTGAGGGACAATTTTAATGAAATTCTGGAAAAGTTCAATTGAAATCATCATGTGCGAGGCAAACAATGGATGGAGTTACATTTAAGAAATGGGGACCCTGTCTGACTTGGACTTGTCTTCTTGTCATGAATAAAATATGGTCTTTCAGTTTGTATTATTTTTCTTCTGGAAGAAATAGACCTTGTTTTCAGTGATACCAGGCCAAGCTTGGATGTTTCTTTGATAGCGTGGTGAATGTGGTATGGTAATGATTAAAGGCTTGGGAAACTTAAAAATCAATTTACTTTCCAATCAGGACTCATCTATATTGACTACAACTCCTAATTAAAGCAAAGACCTAATATAACATAATCGAGACTTGATTACTATGAACATTTTACCTAGCTTTAAAAATTATTAAGAACCAAAATGCTGTTAAATGTAAAACATAAAATGATACCGATAATCAAATTGCAAGTAGCTTCCTAACGTAAAACAACACTTGAGTTTCATTCTAAAGACGGTATATTATAGCAAATCCAACTAAAGATAGATTTCTAGGTTTGCCCTTCCTTCTGTGCATATGGTTGCATCTGTCTCCTAGCTTAGTTTTGTAATGTCTTCCGCGATTTAATTTGGCATTATTTACGTTTTTACTTCGGCATGTTTAAGGAAGATAATCATGATTTTATTCTTCAATATGTTTGCAGATAGTTGAATGTAGGAGGGTACTAAAATGGACCTACGCATATGGATACTATCTACCTGAGTATGAACCAACTAAGAAGCAGTTTTTTGAGTATTTGCAAGGTATCATATTCTCTCTGACTGTTTGAAGTTTTCTAGATGGTACATGCAAGCTTTACTACTAATGCTGTTCTAATTGCATTGTTACATATGCCATAAATTTAGGTGAAGCTGAAACTGGTTTGGAGAGGCTTCATCAGTGTGCAGAGAAGGAGCTGCAGACTTACCTTAATGCTGAAGGGCCATCAAAAGATTTCAATGACTTCCGCACAAAACTTGCTGGTCTGACAAGGTAATCTCTGCTTAAGAGGTATAATATAAGATTATGACTAATCTGAATATTGTTAGATATAAAATCCCTTTTTATAGTATTATTCTTTCTCAACTTGTTCTTCACGGTCCTGGCTCCGGACTTGTTCTCGATCCTAAGTTGGATATGTTTCTCCGCATTTGGCAACCCATGTTGGACTTGAAGACATGCACCTATGTGGTAGTTACTGTTCCTAATTAGCAATATTAGCATGTGTGTGTCTCGGAATCCAACTTGGCTGTTTTCTTAAATTTCTTTTGCAAGTTTAGGACAATCTGAGCTTTTAAATTCGAGATGCATCTATTTGTTGAAAAGGTCAAAAGATGATTTTATTTAAGAATGCTATCTAGTTTAGACAGATGCACGAATAAAGCATTTAATCTGTTGAAAATGAAATATCATACAAGGCTGGATGTATTTCATTCTAATTGAATAGATCATCACTGGTGGAGACAAACATGCTATGAAAATTCCCAGCTGCCCGTTTCTATTGAGGATTATCATATCTAATTATCCCTGCCATATGCATTATTGAGGTATGTTGCTGTGATCATGGTACTGTGGACGAGAGATCTTCTTAAGACTCTCTTAGGTTAAATTTTTTTTTTTTAAAAAAAGAAAAATTGCTTAGTCAACGATAAATTATTGTATATTTGATTTTTGGATTCCGAAGAATATGTGCAATAAATTTGCTTATCCCCAGGCCAAAACAGCTTTAAGACAATAATTTATTACTTGATAAATGCAATAACTAGAGTTGGAACCCTGCCAAAGTAGCTTTACTGTGGAACTTCTTTGAGATAATTTACAAGGAAGTGCACATTAATGAAGATTCAGTAGTATTTAATGTTGAAGTAAAAATTTGAAGGTTTAATGTCAATATAATGGATCATTGATGTTTTCCGGTGTACTGCCAATATATTATCTATTTTTTGTTTGTGTGCTCTATCAATTTCTTAGTTGCACCCTTGAAATATTCCTTGATGCAATCGAAGTATCATTTTCTGGTTTGCACATTTAGGTGACTTATAATTAGGAATGCAAATTTTTGCATCCTACAATCAATCCTCTGGTCATACCTCATATAATGAAATTGATATATGGAAAAAAAAAAAAAAAACGAATTAACTCGTAATTGGTTTTGTGTCATTTAATTGACCTAAACTCCATGGTGGAATAAATGACAGATCATCAAAGCTGTAATTAATTACAGTAACTAGATCTAAGCACTGCAGCAAGGTTTAACATTTTTGGAGTGATCAACTATTTTGGAATAAGAGAGACTTTCTGGTGGGATGCCTCAAACATCTCTGTTTGTAATTAACAAAATTGAAAAAAAAAAAAAAAAAAAAAAAGCAATTTTAATTTTTAAATAAGTTTTTGTATTTGATCAAAAAGGAATCACAATTAAGGGAGGGGATTTGAACTTTTGTTTAACTTTGAAGATGGCCACGATAGCAGAAAAAGGCGATCCATGAAGCCCACCTTATATTTGCACAGGTTAAGGTTGGTTGAGCTAGTTGAGTTTAGTTCTTATGTATAGTAAATGTGGGATTTTGATAAATGTGCTACTCTTTTGCGTGAATTTTCCAAGATCGATTCTTTTAGTTGATAAAAAATTTGAGCATATATTTGACTTGATTATCAGTTAAAACTGGTTTTGAATATTTGGTAGTTGATGCAGATGGTTCTGAGTTTTATTTACTAATTTATTGTCTGTATATAAATGGGTGTCCCCTTGTCATGTTTTTTCAGTGTAACTCGGAATTACTTTGAAAACTTGGTTAGAGCATTGGAGAATGGTCTCGCTGATGTTGACTCTCAAGGAGCATCTAGTAAGACAACCTCAAAGAGCATAGCAGGGAGCAGTAAGGGAAAAGGTGGAAGGGGAAAGGGATCTTCCCGGACTGGAAACACGGATGATTCGGGTAGATGGGCATGTGATCATTGTACGTACATGAACTTTCAATCTGCGACCACATGCCTCGTGTGCAACCACCATCGTTGAGACGGGACTTAGCTGACAAAAGCTACCTTGCTAAGCATACAAAAGGTTGTCGAAAGAGAAATTCACAGATTCTTTTCGACAAGCTTGCTATGATTCGGAGATGCTAGAAACATTGAAAAGAAATTGGAGAAAAGAATCCATTTTGTATGTTTCAGGTTTATATATATATTTTCTGGGTTGGAGGTTTTGTGATTGTGGTTCTTGTAATATCGAGTCTGTCAATGAACTTGAGCTTTGAGAATGATAATTCGATTTCCTATCATTACACAAGCACAAGATGAGAGGTATCTTTCATTCCGAGTCTTGAAAAGTTGGTTGTGTACTTCATAGGCCTCGTCCAAGGCGCGTTTTGTACCAAGTCTTGAATAATAGTTGTGTACATGATTCTTGTTTCTCATGTTCTTATGCTGGGTGTGTTTCTAGTATCTAAAGTGGCTTATACCCCCAGATTTAGTCTGTGGAAGCAGTGATATTGCGGAATCTGCAATTTGCATGAAACTTGATTTCTGATCGGCGCTCTGGACGGACATTTTGCTAAAAATGTTTCTTGTTTTGAAAATAATTTTTACCTTAATATTGAATGAATAACATTTTTTACTTGTAACTGAACTTGACGAGTGGCTCCAGAGGGTACGGGAATCAATTAATTCTATGCCTCTGTACAGTACCGTGAAACATTAACAGCGGGACTTGATAAAATGGATTAATCTATTTGTACTACTATGACAATTTGGATGACAATTTGTGTTGACAAAAAACTAACGGCTACAAAAACAAGTTGATGTGGAAACTATCCAAGAATGTCACGTAGCATGTTGTCAACCAAACTGTAACCCATAATTGTGCACCAAGCATGATTGTGATAAAACTAAGATATTCACTCGGAAAAATGAACTTCTGAATTTTATTTGCATAATGCCTTCAGTAGCCATATAAATGTTGATATCCCATGCAAATTGATAAACAAATTGAGTAAGCATTCCAATCTACGAAGCACTAAATATCAAAAACAAAATTTATTACAAAAATGTGAAGATCATATTTTCATATAACAAATAAATCAAGAAATAATCTATTAGTGGTATAAAGTAATTGATATACATAAACACCAGCTAACGGGACTGGAGACGAGTGTAAGGTGGTAGACAACCATGTAGCCTGTTCTCTGTCCTCTGGTAAACATGCAGCAAAGAACAGCAAATGAACCACCAGCAAATTAGGAGTTCATTTGTTCAAACATCCTGTGTTCATTTGGCATAGATTACTATAGTCAAAAATTCATATTCCAACAGCTGCAGCAAATGGCATCGCCAGTGTTATTTCAACAACAATTTTATGATAATCACATGCCTGGAACCTGTTGTACGGGAGCCATAACTAGACCAAAGAACAAAAGCAACTTAATAACTCGAGAAGCCACATGGCTTAATAGATTATTATTATTATTTTTTTCAAAGTTTAATTTTTAGACAAATTTATACGAATCTCTCTCTCCGTATTTCTGTCTCAATTACTTCTATAGTTTCTATTTTCTAAAACAGTATTTTCCATAGTTTGTGGTATCACTTGATGTAAAGATACAAGGTTTGATTTGATATAAACCCATTTTGAGATCAGTTGACTCTAAACTAGTTAATTTCAATTACAGTAATTGATCAAATTACTCTTTAATAAAGTTATTTCTTCCTTGTGTTACCCAGATTATGTATCAATCGAAAGACACCTGGATCATATCATTCTTATTAAAATGTATTAATAATGCACATCATGAAGGTGGTTTTTAGATGAAAAGAAATTTGAAATATACATATAGCCAAACTAGTAATTTAAAAGATGAAAAGATTAAGTGCAGCTACATACTCTCAGGGAACTTAGACGGGAAGAAGAGGCTGTCTTTCATCAGTTGCCACACGATGACTAGTCTGGCAAAAAGAAAACAGAAAATAAACAAGGGAATCGTGTATTCAGAGAGAGAGAGAGAGAGAGAGAAGCACATGAACATTGCATCCAAATGACTCATGATGATTCATACCTCCTCATTTGCTCCAGCTGTCATATTTATGAAGGATAACTCTCTCGACCTGGTAGGAGAGTAGAGTAGGTGGAAATAAATTGTGTTGTGAGTAAAGAATTGTTAGAAAAAAAAAAGAAGCTAAACGCTGTTATACCATGATTTTTTTAACTGGTAGCTACACGTGTGTTTAAGATGAGGAAAAAACAAATACCTATTACTATCCTGTACATCCACTCTCTCCAGAACCCCATTTTGTTGGTCCTCTTTGACTTTAGAAAGAGGTGAAAAGAACTGACAAAGGACAAAGCAAGGTGTAAGCCTCATGGTAGATGCAAGAAACAGATACAAAGAACTGATGAATGACAAAGCAAGAGTAAGCCACAAGGGACGTATGAGAAACAAATACTTCTCTTTGTTATGGTACCTGGTGCATTGAGATGAAAACCACTGAAATCCCCAACAAAAAGTTTATGGTCAGAGTATGGCCAAACAACAAAGCAGATGCTATTCCCGTAAATATAGTCGCGACAGTTGACGAATACTTCTTCAAAATCGTATCTGGTAGCATAAAAGAAGGGCCCCTGTAAGTTGGTAGCAATAAACACGAACAACTGAGCTATGACTCAATTAATTAGTGATACTGGCAGACAACTAGAACATTAAAACTTGTATGCTACTAATCCAAAATGAAGGAAATAACTCCTAATTTCTCAGCTACATCCAAAATTATCTCACCAGCATATTTAAAGAAAAAGGAGGATAGAATTCCTTGTGCTGCATTGTTGCATATTAAAAGCATGGTAGCTTTTGAATGTCCTTCCAATATATCGAAGCTGCTGGGTCCTGAAACATTTTAATAATGAAAATTTTGTAAATCAGAAGTTTAATCAGAGAGGAAAGTACTGACCGGCAATTCAAGATACTTCGGATGACAATATAATAGAAGCAAATCTTGAAAATATGAAATATACAAGAATCAAATTGCTCATTGTATCAACAGAAGCTAAGCCTGGGAGAGCAGATTCAACCTTTAAAAATGACGGTTACAAGGATTCCAAGAAAGTTGAATATAGCACCGTATCCATATAAAAACAAGTTCTGCAAATCAGACAAATGAGTCAGATGCCGTGAGGCAAAAATTACTCCATGGGACAACATTTATTCACGGGATAACAAATCCAGCCAAGCAAGAGCTCTAGCTATTTTCATCTTTCCTGTTTTAACCAAATAAACAATTGGTTTCATTTCAGATTTGAACCAGTCCAAAATGAATTGCATCAAAACCCAAACTCTAAAATTAAATATTAAACTGCTCTATTTTTCTAAAAAAAAAAAAAAACCTCTCCCTCTCCCCTTTCAATCCGATACATCACAACCAATAATCAAATTCAATTAATGTACAAACCTCAACTACCACCATCACTGCTGCCTTCAACCCAGCCATTGCTCCCACCTCTTACTGAGCCGCTGCTAGCATTGCCACCAAAATAACCTTTGATACCACTGACACTATTACCAAAATGATCTTCAGACCACCACAGCAGCCAATGTACAAATACACAGATCTGGTATATAATAGATCTATATATATGTACAAATAAGTGGAACATCCAAGTCTCTGTGAGCTACTCCCAGTTGCCAATCCTACCACACGATCTTGGTTAGTTGGCTGTTTCAACTAGGGTGTCCTCTCTCCATTCTCGTGAATTCAAGACTTAAAATCTCAAGTCTTTCATTTTTGTCTCTTCTCTTTTTCTAAACTTAATCGCGAACATGAATTCTATATGGGCATTTACCCTAAACAGGATAATGATAATTTCTCTTCTAGCCTAACAACCATGACAATTGCATGGACAATATAACTTTGAAGTCTTAATTGCAAAAGTCAGGTGACAGCGTGGCAACGGTTCGGGGAGGAGGGGTGTTGTGTTTAATTTTATTATTTAATTTTTATATGCTAGGTATTAATTATTGACTGAGAAAATTAAAATAAAAGAAAATTGAAAACCAGACTGAACTGAATCATTGAAGTCGTTTCTCGGTTTGGTTGTGTTGAGAAAATGGAAACCCTGAAACGAATAACACCAGACTGAACCAAAAAATTGGATGCACAATCTTATTTCCAGGTCATATTCAAAGACAACTCAACAGCAGGATCATCCTCACAAGGTATCATGGCAGGATTTCTTATTGAAGCAGTAAAAATATTGACATTGTTTTGACATGTAAAGCTAATGTTTCCCCCCAAAAAGCAATTATTCAAGAATTCAGTCAGAAACCGAACAATTAAGTAATATAACATAGGAGCTTGTCAATCTTTATCACATTAATCACCTGAAGATAAATGCTAGTGTCATATTGACTTTTCATAGCATATTCATTGAAGACTGAGGCCATGGAGGGAATGGTCACCTGGATCAGATGGTTAAAAGTAAGCATATGCAGTAAATAAATAATCCATGAAGAAAAAAAGAAGATAAAACTAAACGAATAAAATCAAATGTGTTCATACTGATCAATCCAGCATTTCACCTAATGCAATCAATAGTAGATATAGACGGCTTAAATCACTTACAAATATCAAAGTGTACATATATGCACCAGTTGTAACTGGAAGACCCAAAGCAGTGGTACCCTCAGGTAAGGACCGAAGTTGATTTATACTAATCCCTATGAGCAACAAAGCAAGAGCCTCCCACTGCAATGCAACACAAATCAATACTAAATATTTTTACAAATAATTTTGTATCAAACTACAACATACATATAGGAAGAGCAAGAGTAAATGCCCTTCCTGGCTCATATAACAATAAGTTCATTTATAATGTTCTTGCTTCATGTATATGCTGTGAATTAGTCTACCCTTACCTTATCTACACATGTAATCTCAACAATTCAGAAACTAGAAGTTTAGAACTAACCTGAATTATTGAAAATCGGCGTTTCATTACAATCTTCAGTAGTACGGCAATGACCAAAACCTGTATAATAAAAAAGACAACATTAAAGTAATAATAGAATCTGAAATGTGGGGGAGAATAAAAAAAATATTAGCTTAGCATGATTTTTAAGCTTATTTCTGTTACTCTAAATATAGTGATATACTTTGGCAGTCAGAAGATGTTGTTCACTGCTTGTTTAATGGGGGATGTAGAGATGTGGAAATAATTGTGATAAGAAGCATTTGGGACTAAGAAGAAAAAAGATTTGGAAGGAGTGGAATAAGTTGAAAGTAATAAAAACATATTTTTTTATGGATAAACAGGAATCCAATTCAATCAGTGTAAAAGAATCTGGTAAAATCATTAATGTCCTATTTGATCATATCTTTTCTCCCATACTATATTGGCAGCTTAAGAAAAGGGTCAAGCTATATTTTCCAGATAAGACAAACAATACATGGGATGAAGTTGCACAAGATGAATACTTGCCATGATCCACGGAGGCTACTAAGCCTGTGTTTGGGTTCCATTAAAAATAGATTTTGGGGAAAATTGTATTTTGGAATAGTAATTTTTTGGAGAATGTGTAGTTAAAAAATAAGGAAAAGTTTTGAGTTTACGTATAACATTATTTTATTGGAGAATGTGTGGTTGAAAATAAAAAAGAGAAAAATGCATTTTTTTCTAAATATAAAGAGACAGAAACGTGCATGATGACCAATATCTAATGTTTTTCTAGCAAAAAAAAAAAGGAACAGAAAAACTAAATATCCCGGAATACCAGCATTCTCATCATAGCTGATGATGCAATTTCACTATTCAAAATTCCATTCACTTCAAATAAAAATCGAATAGCCAAACAAGCTGCAATTCAAGCAAAATACCTTTAGATTGCTCAACATTTTCACTGTTGCAGGGTTGAAATAAAGCTGAAATAAGAAAAATAAAGAGACTCAGGGACAAGCAAAAATATGCAGTCCAGGTGTCAGACAACAAAGAGTGCAAACATATAAATGGCAAGAGAGAAAAATTACCCAAAAAACTCCAGACATAAAAATGCACGACAAAATATTCAACAATGTTTATCTATCAAACTTAGCTTTTGAGGTGTCAGTTTCCAAAAGTCTAGCTTGTTAAAGGTACAGTTGAAAATAGTCATTTAAGTTTACACCACAATTTGTTACATTCGAATCTAAGTCTCATGACAAGACAGGTTTCTTAATATGCAAAGTTGATAGCTCCAAGAACTCCAGATGTCACATCCTTGCTCCACATTGAAAAATAGCAGCTTAATTGTCTTTTATTTGTTTCACAATGCACAAATGTTAATATAGGTCTTTGCACTACTTAAAGATTGAGAATCTGAGTAGAAAGAGCTCAAATGATAATTAAAATAGATAAAACAAGTGAAAGTGCAATAGGATATGAATAATAACTTGGGAGAAGGATAAAGATTCAGTGAAGATCGTTATACATAGATAAAACAGACAGAAGCTTAGAGGAAACAAGAAAAAGAGTAAAAAACACATGGCACACAAATTTCTTTTAACAAGGGGGGAGGATGACTAAAGAAGAGACTTGGAGGAAACGTGTGAAAAGCTGGTCATCTAAAGCAGTAAGAGAAGGGGTGATGAAAAAAATATATTATAGCTTAATATAATTGAGAAAAATGAAAATTAAGCAGATATAGAGTTTTTTTTAACATATTCAGATGTGAGATTAAATGACTGACGAGACCAATACACTAAGCTGATCCCTTTGGTATTTTGTTCAGAAGTATTGGGAATGTCCCTCTCAAAGTCAAGCCATGATCCCCCAGGAGATATAAATCGAATAAAAGATTTGTGCCAAGTTCTTATTTCATTTTCACTCTATTAATGAAATAGATTGATAGAAAAGTAAGCCTTGGAGACAGATAGATCACTGAAATACAAATTACTATTTGCAAGATGTACCTAGAATCTTATCCTCCTCATTGAACACACTGGTGAGCTATGACATCCACTTGCAACAATTTACTCAACTCACGTAAGACGAAATAAACTAAAAACTTAAAAGTCATTGCCAGTGGCATTTCTTTTCTATTCTTGTATTGATCAATGTGCAGGCAATCCATATTGCAGTCGCTTATCATGCTGAAGCAACAGTACAACACAAATACAGAACACAAGTGCAGGAGGGTACTGAATTTTTCTTCTAGTTCACCGGTGAACACAGAAGAGAGTGGTAGAGATTACAGTCGGACCCAGCATTAGTCTGGGCCCCATCAACTATGTTTTGAAGGTCTACCAGAAAGTTATGAACAGAACTGTATATCCAGATATACACTTTCATGTAAAACAACTGAGTAAACAAATTTTACCTGCATAATAAACTTCAGATAGTTATTGATAGCATAGAGAAATGCAGGAACAGCAAGGAGCACATTGCTGCGAGCTGCCTGCAGGAAATATATGGTATCAAATCATCAACATAAGAGACCATTAGCCTTGAAAGAGTAAAAAGAAATATACAAGCAATATATATTCAAAAGAAGATAAATTTAACATCAAAAAGAGGATCAGATATAAAGGAACTCAGCTGTCTTATTAGTTTGGTTACAGATTTGTACGAGATTAATGATATAGTATGTAATAGGAAATAGGATTTGTTAAGATTTGTTTAGAAAGGCTCATGATCATTGGCATGGCAGCATAGGTATTTTTAGACACCTTTACATAAAAGGAATGGTTTGGTTTGACATGGAAGGCACGGATTATAGCAAGTCTTAGGATCATTATTCGAAAGAGTTAAAACAAGATGATCTGCCGTGACCTTGATAGCTCACATTAGTGGTAGATGTCCTAGGGTGTCTAGCGTAGAGAGTTAAGAATATCTCCAAGACTCTATTTATACATAGCACCTAATGTATAATGAGAGCATCTTTAAATTTAGAGATTATAATTTTTTATACACTATAGCAATGCTCTCTATTTTTTACTCTTCATTTTGCCTTTTCAATAAACATTCATTGATTTCTCTTTATCTTTTAGTTAACATTTTTTTATGTCAATGGTTAATCAATTCAAATATGATTTGAATAATTTAACTAGTAGAGATTGAAATCTGTAACTTATTAAATGCATTCATTATAAAGTAAGAATAGAGAGCATCTTTGTATTGAGAGAGTCTTAGAGATGCTCTAAGGAGGCTACATTGTTGAAGGGTTTGGAGGTAGGAAGGGAATGGGTGTTAGTCTCACATTTACATTTTCATGCAACACTTTCTTTTTGAGACATCTTCATAGGCTCATTTGCTTAGCCCCCTAAGAAAATTAAAGATTTTCACTGTTACATCGGGCCTTAAGAAAAAACAAATATAAGAGCGTGGTAGTGGGAATCAACATTGACCAATGTCTACAAATTTGGCATCTGGGATCAGTTGATCTGTTGGTTTGCGGGCTTTGAAATACTTTGACATCCATTACGAGGTAATACTTTATCTTAAGATTTTTGGTCCTGGTGAACAAGTGTAAATAAAAAAAGCTTGGTGGTGGAAGAAATCTTTTGTCTACATAGGATAAACCAACTCTTATTCAAGTTAGCATCCCAACTTATTACATGTAAATTTTGTCGGTGGTAACTTCTAGGCTTAAAAAAAAAAAAAAAAGTGGCAACTTGTATAAAAAATAATAATTAATTTTGATTTTGATTACACACTAATTTTGGAAATCTTGCATCCTTAACTGGATTAAGGTGTTTGCTAAGTTTTTGCTGTGCAGCTAAGAGGTTGTTTGGCTTTGCTTATATTTCAAACTTATTAACAAGTAACTTTTCATAAAAGACGTGTATTTTGAACCTTATAAACAACCTTTATTCCTGAAGTTAAAAAAAAAAGTCAAATATTTTGTCATTGAGGAAGAGGGTAATACCAAAGTAAGTAACCTTTCTGAAGCTTGACCAATAAAATGACTCAAATACCTTCATAACCATAAAAATTAAACAATATTAAAAATAATTAAAATATTAAAAGAATTCATATTTAAAGAAAATAAAAAATTGATAACTTTCTAAACTAAGTTATTAGAAATTAATAATCTATGTTCTAATTTCTTGAAATAAATTAAATAACTTATAAGTAATACATAAGAAATTAAATAAAATTAAAAATCTATTAAATAATTTCGTATAAATAAGATTTAGTATGTATTAATTATATAACAAAAATTGAATAATTCACCCAAAATATTATTAGTAATTCAACATTAAATATTCTAAAAAATAGTGACTAATTAATTGACGTGTTTACTATTTATTGTATACCTGGAATATTAAAATAGCAAGTCCCTGTTTGAACCCCATTTTTACCAAAATTCATTTTTTCCCAAAACTCATTTTCAACCACACTCCCATAAAATAATTTTACATGTAAACCTAAAACTTTTCTCCAAAAATCACTATTACAAAAACCCATTTTTCTCCCAAGGGGGGGGGGGGGGGGGGCTTAAACAGGGGCAAAATTTGTTTATGGTGTAGATATAATAAATTAAATTATAATTCAAACTGAAATTTTTTTAGATATAATTTTTTTAGTTTATTAAATAATTTCAAATGTTACATTTGACTGGGAGCAGGTCAATTTTCTCAAGATGGATCCAGGTTAGATTAAGTTATCCACATTCTAATTTGGATTAAAATAAGTCATCCATGAAGATATATGATGCTTCTTCATGATCATGAAAGCCCGCATAATCAAGATAAACAAATTTTCCGTAAGATGATGGTAAAATTTAATGATGAACTGATAAATCTTAGTAAAATCAGTGGCGCAGATTTAGTAGATGGGAGTATCCCCCATAGGAGCAAACTCTCATAGCCCCAATTCATTGAAGGTTTTGGATAGGTTAACCATTGGAACCAATCAGTTAAAAGTGATCACTCCTAAATGTTTATCAGCTTAGTAAGCTATCCCTGTATTTTAAACCATACCACTGAGCATTATTCTCACAAGCAAAGTTTGCACCACGACCACATAAACTATAGAAAATACCTCCTCTGTCACCAATTTTACTACCACGCCACCATCACATCCCTTTACTCACTTCCACATGTAATCCATACAACTCACCAGGGAGAAACATCTCAATCCACCAAGGTGACATCAGTTTCATCTATTCATGTCATACTGTCCAAGCACCATAATCTGTGACGACAAGTAATTACAAAATTTCAAGCTGTTTCAAGTTTTCCTACTTTATCCACCCGAAAACAGTTAATTTCAAAGGAAAAGCCTTCTAACCCATAGAAACCCATAAATATGCCAAAAGTATTCCCCTTTCACATAAAAGCTACTGCTTGCTCTTTTTCCTTCAAAACGCAGCTATTTTTTCTGTCCAAATCACTCAAATGATAGAAAAATTACTACTTCCAACATAACTGCCACAATCTTACCTGCACGGAACTCAATTAGCTTTTTGACAAGTAATCCATGAATGAAACTAGGCTCAACAATACCCACAATTACACTTTTTAACATTAGTTTTAATAGCAGAAACAACAGTAGAACTTTCAATTTTCATAATAGCCAAAAGGTTCTTCAAGTGCCTTTACAAAGAATAGGGCATCATCCATGAATTGTACATGTGCCATTGAAACTTTATTTTCTTCCCACTCAAACCCTTCTAAATTTGGCTCTTCCTTGGCCCTCTCATCCAGTCATCTCAAAACATCAATGAAAAAGGCTAATAGGAAAGTGATAGAGGATCATCTTGCCTTAGTCCTCTCAAGGCCCAAAAATTTGCTTCTTGCTCAACCACTTATAAAGAGACTGCAAAAGAACCCAATAATGAACTACGTTCATCCACCTCGAACCCCATTGGCCAAAACCTCTTTTTTCTAGAATAAAATATACTCAAACTGCATTGTAGTGCTTCTCAAAATCAATCTCAAAAACTAAGCCCTTCTTTATTTACACCTGTCCATGTAATTCATATTTCCCTTTCTTTGAGAAATCAAATTCCAAAGAAGAGAGTACTAATAAGCGAATCAATAATTTGCATTTGCTGGGTGTATCTCAGGAAAATGTCGGTCATCAAAGGTTAGTCTATACATGAACTGCAGCATGTGGACATCTTCATAAAAATTACAAGGATAACAGATGGAACCAATAATATTAGAAACAAGAAAAGGAAATGGGGCGAGGATAACCTAGAAACCAGAGCTTTCAGTGAAAGGTGGGCAGGGCCTAAGTGGCACGACATCAACAAGTTTGGCATAATAAAGATAATTACGTTGAAAATGAAAAACATGTGTAGCAAAATAAATCCTCAGAATTAAAATTCTAAAGTTGTAGATTAGAGTAAAATGAACCTGGACAAACGTGGAAATAGAAAGAAGTGGCTTTTCACCAACCTTCTGCTGCCTAGCCTGCCAGAATACAAACCAAACTCAAAATATCACTAGACATAGATGTTAATGTGGTTGTGTGACCGGGTCTATCTCTCCATGTGCGCTGGGAGCATTTGTGTAAGCAAATATATAAACATGCACATGTAAAACATAAACATATTATATCTTATTCCTGAAAATATCACCATCAAGAAAGACATGTGGTGATGAGAGATAACACTCGTAATTATAGCTGTATTTTAGCACATACGGACTCAGAAATTTCTGAAAAAAAGAACGCTAGTTTTTATATATACGTATAAAGAGGACAATCTTGTTATTTAGTTTTGACATTGGGAATTGTCTTCCACTTCCTCATCAACGTCATGCAGAGGCGGATCCTATGACACTAGGAAAAAGAATCGGAGAAGAAAGCAAGAAGCAAGCATGCCCTAGCTTCCTGCAAGTGAAGTGTGATAAATCTCCCTCCCCAGTTAAGTTGAAACTTTTAAGTGGCATACAGTCAATAATAAGATATGTAGCTTCACTCTTTTCTTTCTTTTGTTTTTCTCTTGTTGCCGTCCCAGTGTCTATGTTTTCTTTTTTCTCCCTTTACAAGAGACGGGGAGGGGAGAGCAACATTGAAGTTGAGGAGGAAAAAGAATGGAAAGCAATTGAGAGGATTGACAAGGATGATATGGAAATCAAATCTGTTGATCATTCTCTTCAAAATTCAGAATATTTGCAGGTTTTTTCTAGTTCTAGAGTTAGATTATAATTTTGTTACGTGATTAGCAATTTGATGATTTATTATTTGCCACTTCATTCATATATTTTTGCCCATTCGAAAGTTTGACTTTTAATTGTGGTAACTTTTTCATTATGGACTTTCAATATGGCTTATGATTTATTTTGAAAATATTTTAATATTTTTTAGGGAGAATTGCGGTCACGGTACCAAACCCTTCATTTGGCAGCAGATTTGACCCAAGCCTTTCATTTGTGTCACTCATGGTACCAATCCTTTTAGAAATTCTCACTTGGAGTCCAACTAGATGGTTTTCGTTAGTTGACCCCAAAGATAATTTTGACTAAGTTTACAAAAGGGTAAAATAGTAAACAGCTATTTTCACAAAATAATTAAAAAAACTTTGAAAAAAATAAAAATAAAACCATCATCTTCTTCCCATCCCCACCTACCCCTCAAACCTTTCTTAGGAAAACCTATCCCGCCATCCACCTCCCACCGCCAACCCACCTACCATCAACAACCACCTACCCACCACTGGCGCCTTAATTCAAATTGTGTCTTCATCATCATAGCAAACTCCCTTTTCATAAGGTGCCTTCATCATCATTGCAAAGTCCCTATTCATCCCGGTCCGAATTGAAGAGAACACAATTTCACCTGAATCCATATCCTCCGCCACTGAAACAAAAAAGCAACAAATTCCAATTATAGTTGCCAGCAACAAATTTCAAAAAACTCCGATACAACTGCCGATCGCCACTGCCTCAACCTCCAGCCCCACCACCTCAAAACCAACAATTCCCTCAAGCATTTGGAGAGAAATTGAACATTTAGCTCCCTCAAAACCAGCAGTTTCCTCAAGCAATCGATCCTTCATGCCATCGCCACCATCGTCGCCTTCCTCACCATCACCATCTTCATTCACTAGAACCGCCACCAATAAAAAAAAACCTCAAAATCAAATTTGATTTCAAAATTAGTTTCGATTTTCAAATATGAAGAAGAGAGAGAGAGTAAAACGCTGACGTTTGTTTTTGTTTATGTGCTCTGTTGTAAATGTAAATCTCCATCACACTCTAATTCTCCATTTATTGGATGGCGGTGGCATCAGCTGCTTGGGTGATGGTGGCGGCGGCGGCAAGTTTGGGGTAAGGGAATTGTATGGGATTAGGAAGAAAGGGCTGGGTTGGGGGTGGGTGGGTTTTTAAAAGGTTTGGTACCGTGGCTGCAATTCTCCTTAATTTTTATGTTTTCTTGAATTATTTTATTGGTTCATGTTGGAAGACACATCTCAGGTAAAATGTCTCTGTTGAGCCTTTTTAAACATTGTAAATGAGTATATAGATTTTATTCTATCTTGAGTGATTCTTTTGGTTCTTTTTTATTCAAAAGCCTCTCATGCTCTATATTTACAGGGTATTGTGATCTAATTCATTTTATTTCTTCACTGTAAATTATATAAGTATATGATATTTAACGTGTCTGGGTGCGCTATTACACCAAAAAATTGATGACAGTGATGTGAGTCCCCTTTAAGTTTTTTAAAGCAATGTCAAGCAGTACGTGACAACTGACAAAATCAGATTCAAATAATTTTTTGGATTTTAGTCTCAATGTCTATTTTGCCCTCTACTGGTGGAGAAAGGGTTGGTTTGAAGAATTAATTTGGAGGGGAATTTTGGTAATTTGGTTACGCTCGTGGAGGGTACAATTGACACATTAGATGAAAAGAATACATACCCTACTTTCCCTACTTCAACGTCCACTTTGTAGGCTCTATTTTAATATTTCAAATTTCATATATCAAAAGTTGATAGAAATCTCCAAAAAAGCTACACCAAATGAAGGCTCACAACATAAAGCTTTTCAACCTCGACCAACTCCAGATATAAGTAAAATTCCTTTTAACAATATTAAACATTAATTAGAATAATATTACTTTTCTATAATTACTAATTAATATAATACTAAAATAATTTTCTAGGAATCACATATTTTTTATTTTGTGCGAGAAGATCTCTGACTGAGGATTTTGGCAAGCCAGTTACCCACTCTCTCATATATCCATGTACATTGGTTCTTACATGTATTACTTGAATTTGCTTATAAAATCCAGACACATCAACAGACCAAAAGAACTAAACAAACAGAAATTATAAAATGCACTGTAACATGAAGGGATGAAGTACCTGGATCAGAAGCATTACAATTGCAAAAAGAACCTTCACAGCCTCAGTCAAAAAGTTAACGCTAATAGGGCTAAACTCGAATTTTCCATCCACCTTTGACATAAAAACCAAGATAGGCTGGAAAAGAAAGAGATTGATCAAGTAGGGCTTTGCAATCATAATTAGGACACGTGGTATTTAATGCCAATAACACTGCATGACACCTAGCAAATTTGAATAATGTTATTTATCATTATGATGATAGAACATCGGTGATGTGGCAACCTATGTGAAATAATAGGATTTGACAATTTAATTTTCATGAGGGAGAGAGAGATATGAGGGATAATGGATTGCTACATTATCGATATTCCATCATCATGATGAAAAATAGCGTTCCTTCGCAAATTTACAAACAGAAATGATGGTGGTTGCAGTTCATGGACATGTTGCTTAAAAGGAGAAGGGAAATATAATGTGCGCGCGCATGTAAGTACCTTTATATAAGGGACAGGCAAAATAAAAGATTTGAGTAATCAAGTACTACATTTCTCATAATTCCATTTTCTGAATCAGAAGAAATAGCCATAAGAGTACATTCACACATATGTTACACATGATGAAAAATCTCCTGTAGGTTTAGCGTGCTTTATCTTCTTATTTAATGAAGGAACAGTCAGAACCCAATTGTTGAAACTGGGTGGAGTGTAAGTAAAAGAAGAAATTTTGGAGTTAAATGGCTTACAGGTACCTTTAAAGTAAAGAGTTAGATGGGGCAAAATTGCAAGACCACAACAAACAAAGTACATTTTGCAAATAGTACTATAGTAGCACATGCTTCTCTGCTGTAAATGAATCCGATACCAAGTGGCTAACATCACCAGTAATCATTAAGCCTTTCATAAGAAATTTATATCATCAATATTCAATCATGAATAGTCTTATTACACAGTTTCTTGCTGCATAGCAGTGTAAATTAGAGGGCCAATTTTGACTGAAGCATGGACCTAGGGCATTTTCACTATTTAAATTCCTTTATCTTCCAATGTTCGACTAATAAGTTCTCTACATGGATCCACTTCTTCTTACCACACGCATAATAAAATTAAGACTAAAATTATCCAGAACTTTCTTCACATTTCGATATTAAGAGCTAGGATTGAATCAATAATTCGTACAGGAAGAATAGAACAACTAACATTCTCAAATACAAAAGTATAGAATAAGGAGAAAAACATAGTACAAAAACATAATAAGACAATTACCTGTAAACCAACCAGGACACAGTCTCCCCCAACTAACAGGAAATTGAGAGCCCGTTGCTTTGATGATATCTTGTCCCTGTGACGATCGTAAGCCCGTGAAACAGATTTCGTGGATGGAGAGACCAGCTTGGAATGACAGACACTGCACTCTATCATCCCGTTCTTCATCAGTTTAGAACTCCCGATAGTTACTCAGGCTATGCAAAATTTAACCTGTGCAAGCAAAAACAGGAACGGAATGAAGAACCCAGGTAATAGCATTTTCCATAACCAACCATTAGTAGATCATTTATTCAAACAAACTCCAGAAAACAATATGACTCATGAGTTGATACAAAAATATCATGTGAACTTTGATGTTCTCAACAACCGAATAAATATAGCAACATTCTTAAAAGAAACTAATTCACAAATACAGTAATGGAAATACCTATTTTGAATCGATTACAGTTCAACAGACTAAAATACATTACAAGTTTACAACCACATCTTATCAGAACAACAAATTCTAAAATTCTTCCACATGAAAACTATTAAGTTTCAACGTAAATGGAACCTGTATTTTCCGGATCAAGTATTGAAACGATCAAAGCAAAATCCCATTGCAAGGGGTTTAATTTATACACTACAGATCTATCGAAATTGGGGTCTCTTGCTGAGATTCATGATAAAGAATGTGCACACATTTAAACAAATAAAGAGCTGACCTGTGAAATTGACTGTACGGATAGGCTGATTCACGTCGGCTGCCGACGTAGAATATTCCGTCCAGATCCAAATCCAACTCCGGTGACGGGAATTGAATTACAGGGAAATTAGAAACGAACTGAGATGCGGAATTTATATATATATATATATATAGGAAGTGTCACGTGAAATTGAATTGGGTTTGGGTGAGAGTACTGAGTAGCTTATAAATTATTCAATTAATCTTTATATTAAATATAAATAGTATTCAAAAGTGATAAGTGTCAATTGACTAGTGAATCATAAATATTAACATTATTTAAGTAAAATATCACTATCATTTTTTACTTATTTTTAAGTAATATTTATCTATGGTTGACTTGACTAAAATAATATCTCTTAATACATTGTGCATAGATGGATAATTTTATTTCTTTTCTGAAAATATAGAGCAATATAGTTATAATTATTTATGGCTAATAAAATTTATATAAATTAATTAATATATAATGACTTAATTGTCCAGTTTTTTTAATAGAGTTAGGTTTGGGAAGGACACTCATAGTCATCTCTTAAATGAGGAATTAATAATGGAAGAATATTATGCACTTGTTTGACTTTTGTTAAGGGCCCGATCGGTAGGGATTAAAATCAGATTAAAATTGAAAAATGAGTCGTTATTGTTGATTTTTATTAGACGACTGAGACCCAATAACGATCATATTTTCAATTTTAATTGGATTTTAATCCCTACCGAACGGGGTCTATATATGACCCTTTGATAGAGATTAAAATTGAAAAAAACTAACCGTTATTGTTGACTTTTATTAGACATGTAGGACTCAATAACGACTATATTTTCAATTTTAATTGAATTTTAATCGGTATCAAACGGGCTCGTAATTTTTTGAAGAATATGTGATTAAAATAAAGTAAAATTTTTTGGATTTACATGTAAAATTATTTTATTGGACAAAGCTCGATCGGTAAAAAGAAAGAGAAAAATGAATTATAATTTAATGAAAAATAATAAGGGCCAAACGGAGGCTCAAATACCTTGCATCAATGGAAATCGTTCTCTCCTGGGCATATTTTTTTCGAAACCATTCAAATCAGATATTTTTGGTTCGGTTTAGTTATATAAAATTAAAAGGTTCAGTTATTAATCAAATATTGTATTTTGTTTCATTTGTAGCTTACGTTTCTCTCGCTCGATGCATCCTTTAATCTTTCAAATTACCAAATCATCCTTCTCAATTATTTTTTAACTTTACATTCTTTAAAATTCACGATTTTTATTTGCGTTGTAGTAACATGCTCTTTGGAACATAGTGCTTATAAGCACTTAAAGGCTTAATCAAGCAAACATTCAATAAATAAATTTTTATTTTTCGATGTTTCAAGTGGGGGTATGATGCTAATATTTTCTAATTTTAGTTCGTGTTTGGTATGAATTAAAGTCTAGGTTTTAGTTAAAATCAATAAACCTCATATCGTATGGAGCTCCCAACTTTTCAACCCACACATCTTATCAAATTTTATTAAGATCTACTAAAAATTTGATTTGAATTCTCACCAAACACATGCTTAATAACGAGTTTTACATAATCGGAAACAATAATAGTAGAATAACATATATCCTTTGAATCAATCCACTCTTGGTAATATTTTGCCTAAATATCAAAATAGACAATCTAATTTTAACAGGTAAATCCCCTTTGCCAGAAAAAGGGCGCCCGGGTGGTGGGGGGTCTGACACTATCAGGCCCCCCACCAATAGGGGGGGCGCCCGAGTTTGACTCGGGTGCCATTTTTCTGGCAAAAAAGTAGGGTCCAATTTTAACTATAAATGACATATATGAACAAGAATAAAGGAAGCCATAACAATGTAGAGACTAGAGAGTACAAATGGGCAGCGAGCTTGGTCTACAAATTCTTAGACAATCTAATTTTAAAGATTGTAAACGATAAATATTAACAAGAAAAAGAACTCTGCTACTTGTACAGAAAATGCGTACAAGGCAGTACATGAATTTGAATTTCTGAAGTTCAAATCCATGGGTATCTACATAGAATTTTTTGTGCAAGTAGAATAACTGCAAGAATAAAGTCATCACATTGTAGAGACTAGAGAGTACAAATTGGCAGCTAGCCTAATATGCACATTTCGTCAACTTAATTCAGCCCTGTTTGATGGGCATTATTTGAGAAAATGGAGTTCAAATAGTGATTTTGTTTATTTTTTATTTTTTGAAGAATGAGTGATTAAAAAGTATGAAAAATATGTGAATTTACATGTAAAATATTTTATTGTGTAAATGTATGATTAAAATGAATTTAAGAATTAAAAAAGTTTTGAAATAATGAACGTCAAACATGAACTCAATTGCCCTATCGTCCGTTTATAGTGGATGGATGTAGTTATTTAGAGCGACGAACCCCATATCATTGTGGCATAATTGATGCAATACAAAAAGAAGAGTTTTTGGATCCTAATAAGAAAAAAAAATTGAAGTATCCATTTTCAGATATGTTTGTATTGATTTTGAATGAAAGTGGGCAAAACTCATAGGATTTGATGTAGTGGAAATTACACCCTTACCTACATTTAAATAATCAATTTCAAAAACCAAGTTATAACTATTTTTTTCCCTAAAAAATTAGGTTATAATTATTATTTTTAATTTAAAAACATATATAATTATATATTAATCCCTCAACTAACAACCATACCCATCCAACCTCCACCGTCCCTCAAACACTCACTCACAAACACACAATCCAAAAAACTTGGAGTACATTACGGCGCGTGAATGGGCGCGTGAATGGCATCATTGCTGCACAATGTCGTTGCTTCTTGTAGTGACTATCACCTTCTCCAAAACAATACTGTTGCTTCGTGCAGTGCTTATCACCTTCTCCATGAGTTGCAAAAATCAGGTTTACTTGTTTCTCTATCTTTTCTTGATTTTGCGGTAGCCGAAATTGGGGGTTGATTTGTGATGTATTAAAAGTGCAAATAGCGGTGGCTGGGTTTGATGATTTTGTTGGTGGGAACGGTGTTGTAGAGATGGAAGAGGTGGTGGATTTTAGCAAGCGCTGGTGGTGATTGTTGGTGCATGCATTGGTGGTGCACTTGTGGTTGGTTAGAGCAAGGCCGATTTTGCATAGAAGCGAATGAGGTTTGTGCCTCAGGCCCAACATTGGAGGGGGGCCTTAGATTTTAGCTTCTTTCATTCTTCATTTTTTTTGTCTATAAAACGTTTAGAACATTGTTGTCTTTGTGATTTGATTATAATATATACATTTTGTATAATATATTTTATTTGTAGTTTTATTGTTAAGTATTTAATTAACAAGCTAACTATTGAATCCATAATACACTTATAGATTTTGCATTCATACTATAATTTTGCGGCCTAATTATTGAAATTCGCCCCAGGCTCCAAAAATCACAGAACCGGCACTAGGTCAAAGTTGCAGCTAGAGGTGGTGCTAGTGTTGGTAGCGGTGAGGTGGTGCTTGTTCTAGTGGTAGTCACGAATTTTGTGGTGATGGTGGTGGTGATGTTGAGTGGATTTGGGTGTTGCCGGTGTAGTGGGGTGGGATGAAGAATATATGTGGCCAATTATTTGGATGATTGTGATCAATTATTTGGATAATTGTGACCAATAAAATTGTTAATTTCTAACAAAGAAATAATATGTAACTAATAAAATAAATAATGTGTAATTAACAAATAATATGTGACTTAAAAAGATGTGGACTGTGAGAAAATTTGTAATCATGACTCACAATATGTTAAGTTATGATAAATTAATTTAATAATTTATGACCAGAAATAGCTTGTGAAGAATTAATTTGATAAATTGTGACATAAAATTTGTGATTTGTGATCGAGAAATAATGTGTGACTAATTAATTTAATAATTTTTTTACCAATAAATAAGTTATGATCTATAACATTTGTGATTTGTGTCTATGACATCATGTGATTGTGACTATTATATAACTGTGATCATAAATTATATAATATTGTGACCCCCAGTATATTTAATTAATAAAAAATAACTATGACCCGATTTTCAAAATTTTAAAACAAATTTCTTAATTTGAAAATTGTATATTTTAAACACCATATATGTATTGTTCCCCATGGTGTATCCAATTCCATTGTTTAGGGTTTTGAAAATGGATTTTCGTTATTTTAGATAATTTTCTTAATTTCAATTAGATTAGAATTTTAATTCAGTTTAGAATTTGATTTTATTTTTAATTCTTATCGTTATCTAAAGTTAATCGTTATATAGGATTTTATGTATTGTTCAATTTTATAATTTTATTTACTAATTTAAATAGGAGTACCAAAATGAGGCAACACGTTGTAATCGACTTTTCAATAATATTCTCGAAGAGTATAATAATATAACATCTAATATAAATTATGTTTTTACTCTTGAAGAGTAAATCCTGATATAATTTATTATAATAATATTTGATTGTTCTTAAAGAGTATGAATTATATTGTAGAAAAATATTGACATATTGTTTTTGAAGGTACAATAATAAAATATAATGTGCCCTCGAAGTAATTATAATACTTAGTATCAAATCAAATATCAATCTATGTAGGTTCGACACTCTAACTCCAATACTATATTACAAACTTTGACATCGTACACTTGTGGTATAAATTACGTTGCATAAAACGCGTGATAATAATGAATGTCCATAACCTAAAATACATCTACTCTCAAAATAATACTCTAATATTTATGAAACTATTGAAAAAGAACAACAAACGTTACTTTTTGAATCATCGTGTTACTACAATCATCAAATTTTGTTTCATTGAAGTTTCTTGAAAACCTTGACATACAAGACATCAATACTGAAGACACCGACATAAAAGCTATAGATCAATTGATACAAGAATTAAAATTAGGGGGAGTATTTGTACTCTTTTTCCTTAACTCAAGTGTTATCCTATTGAATTTTTTGACAAGGCTTAAGGAGACAGATATCTTGTAATGCGTCATTCAAGGAGTGTTGTAAATGGTAAATTTATTAGTGAATGACAATTGTACTCCTACAACCCTAGAAATTATTACCATTGTATCCTTAATCCTTTCCTATAAATATGAGGTTTTGGTTTTCATTATAATACATACAAGTTTATTGACTTTTATTTTATCCTCTCTTTTTCTCTCTAGTTTATAACAAAATTTAATTTAATTTAATTTTATATTTCATAAAACAAATATCTCAAGAATCAAAAACGAATTAGAACGAGTATTTAAATCATAATCAAACACTTAAATCCATTTCATATGATAAATTATGTCGCACCAAAATTTTGATGTACTAAAATTTTAATTTGGGGAACAGTCCATGGAACAATGAGGAGGAAACACCAAACCTAAACTCAATTCTATATTCATATTAAGCATGTGTTTTATGGTCATTATTGAAAAAAAAAATATTTTGAATATTGATTTTTTAAAGAATGTATGATTAAAAAGTAAGAAAAAAATTTAGATTTGTATGAAAAATATTTTATTATGTGAATATGGTGAAAATAAGTACGAGAATTAAATAATTTGGAGTAATAATTGTCAAATAGAGACAGTCTATGTCTGGGAGCCATTTTCTTCCCAAAAGTAGAAGAAATATTATCGTTGCAAGCTGGGCAGCCTACCATGTTTGACTGTCTTTGGTGTGTAGTGGGCCACAGGTGCGTGGAAAATAACTGTACAAAAATTTCTAAAAATGGGAAAAGAATGTACACCAAAGAGGGGTTAAGCATTCAATTAATTGATAGCATTTAAAAAATAATTTATATATTCATTATTTAAAACGATCAATTTTTAGAAGGAAAATTGCTGAGCTAGTCAATGGCCGTTCGCACGTAGTTATCACCGACTACCTATTATTATCCCGCCGAATATGCCGAAATAGTCGAAAACACGCACGCCTGCCACCTTATAAACCCATTCAATGCCACGTGCAATGCCACGAGGGAGCGTGCATGCACCCATCTCTCTAAAGCTGAATATGGTTCTTTCTCTACTTGCAAACCCGTGCAGTTTTCGTCTCAAAGGCTGCTTATTTGAATCGAATTATCAAACTGTGTTGTGGGATCCGTTGAAGAAGAGAAAACAGAGGAAAATTAATGGAAGGAGTGAATGTTTCTACACATCCAGAGATTCCTGGTGAGCCAACCCAGACTGGTACAGCCCTTCTTGAGAAGGCCACCGCCACTATTCAAGGTTTTGGCCCTGTTAACAAAATCCACCAGCATCTCTGCGCGTAAGCCCTGCCCATCTCTAATTTCGCTTGTTTTGAACTGATTTGTATAATTTTTTAGAAAAATTGACGTGATTTTTTTACCTGTTTGTTAAAATGTCTGTTTGGTTTCAGATTCCATTTCTATGGGCACGATATGACTCGACAGGTGGAAGCGCACCATTTCTGCGGGCATCTAAACGAGGAATTCAGGCAATGTCTTATATATGACAGGCCTGATGATGATGGGCGGCTGATTGGCCTAGAATATATAGTATCGGAGGAACTTTTCTTGACACTGCCGGATGATGAGAAAAAATTCTGGCACTCCCACGAATTTGAAGTGAAGAGTGGGGTTCTGTTCATGCCCGGAGTTCCCGGCCCCATCCAGCGCCAGGAATTGGAGAAGGTTGCCAAGACTTATGGCAAAGTGATTCACTTCTGGCAAGTTGATAAAGGTGACGAACTTCCCCTTGGAATTCCTCAAGTTATGATGGCTCTCACTAGGGATGGCCAGCTCTATGAGAATCTTGTTCAAGGTAATATGGAAAATTGTTTAGTTCATTGTTACATCTAGTGTTTCGACTTTCTAGTTATGATTTTTTGTTTGCAGACGTTGAAAACCGTTATAATATTTCCTTTGAGAAGGAGAAGGAGAATCGAGCATACATTAAGGGCCCTTCTCATGGAATACATCCAATGGCGAATGCAGGTGGCAAAGGGCTGCAAACAGTGCTGAGGGAAGTGGACTGCTGCAAGGAAGGGAAGTCTACTGGAGTCTTTGTGTGACTCTATTGCCGTTACTTCTAGTGCTTTCTCTGGGTTTTTGCCTTGGGTTGCTAGGAATCAGTAGTATAGTAGCATTGAACAAATAATTTGCCACTAGAATAAATGTATTTTTGTGTAAAATCTTCCCAGTAATTTCTCTTGGGTATATAGGTGGTTCATCTTTACTCTTACCATTACCACGATAGTATCAAGGGGAAAAAGAAAAAGAAAGTCAGTGGGATCCAAAAGGGAGAGGAGAAAAAGGAAAGGGAAAGGGACTTTCATATTTTAAAGCAGAATTTGAGTGTCAAGATCTTTTATTCTGCTTTTATGCTGCAGCATAGGACTCCAGTTGTCAATTCAACTGATAATGTCTTCTCTATTTGAGCTATGGTACCTGTGTTATAAAGTTGGTTGACAAAATAACATCTACATCAATCATTTTAAAAATAGATTTTTAAATCATTTGAAATCAACTGTCTGGATTTTGTTAACACACTTTGTAATCCCACTTTTGTAACTCAACTTTGTACAAATAGCTTTATTCACCTTACTAGAGTCGCTTAGCTCCTCCTTGGTATAGTTAAAAATCAGATTTTTAGTAAATCTTTTATAAATATTAATGAAATGTATAGTTGAAAAGTTGTCGATCCCATGGAAAGTATGGTTGAATTAAGGTTGTGTTTGTCACCCATTAATTTTTCAAGAATGATGTAATGAATAGTATTTTTTGGAGAATGTATGATTGAGATTTAAAGTAACTTTATTGGTTTGTGTGTGAAATATTTTATTGAATGAATGTGTGGTGGATATTGTTTACTGTAGCAAATAGAGTTTGAGATAATGATAGACAAACAGGGTCTAAATGTTGATTTAGATTTTTATTGACTTTTTAAGTCACGCCAAACAGGGACACAAGGACTTGAAATTGAGAAAAATATAGCCAAAAATGAACAAAAAATATTTACGTAGTTAACCTAATTGAGGATATACCTACGGGCAAGTACAAGAAGATTAAAGTGGAAAAACCCAGAAAAATCAATATATTTCTCCGCCCACTATTTTTTTTTATCAATCTATTATGTAATAACAGATTACTCGCTGCTTTTCTTTCTCCCAATGCATTTCTCTTTGACTGTATTCCATATTTATCAATTACACATCACAATTTCAACATAAACAATAAGGCTATGTTTGATAACGGTGGAATTCCATGGGAAATGGAATTGATTTTCCATTTTCTAACTTTGTAGGTGTTTGATATGCTTTATTTTCTTGGCAAAACGTTTTCCATACTTTTCTAGGTACAATCATTTTATGCACAAAAGCTTGATTTTGTTTTCCCACCTATTTGGTGGGAAAACATTTTCCACCTTTTTTTTTTTCTTTCTTTTTTGGCAATGACAAAATTTTTGTTCACTTTTATTGACAACTTCCATGCAAAATAAAGTCAAACGAATGATATTCAGTATAGTAAATATTTTTTTCAAATTTTTTCTTTTACAATTGGAACAAATTTTAGACCCATTGGTAGAAATAATTATCACTTTAATGGACAATTTTCATGTAAAATAAAGTCAAACGAACACCAACTTTAAAAAATTTTCAGGTGGAAAATTATACCAATCAAACACACTTATTTAACAATTCCCTGGAAAACAAGTTCTAGGCAATATTTTTCCTGGAATTCATTTTCTTTCCACCCATTTTCCACCTTTGCAATCAAACGGACTCTAAAAAATTTGATTTCGTTATGCATGTTCTACTTCAAAATTTGATTTCTGACTAGGGTGAAATTTTCAAACAACTTAAAAACGATATTCAATCGCAAGCCATATTCGTTTCCGGTGGTTAAAGAACTTTTGCAAGAGTTTGAACTTTTAATGACGTCGTTCAAAATGATATTGGAGAAAAGAAAATCGAAATAGAGAAATAAACAATTATGGTACGATCATGGGAGCCTTGATCTTTAAATTGAATTTTGGAGGAACAAAAACATCTGAAATAATAAATGCTAAATAATTTTATACTTTAAATAGAAGATTAATTACATTATTTGTTGACTTCGGAACACAACGCCATATTTAGAGAAAAGTGAATAGAGACAGATTATAGTAATTATCCTTATTCAGTTATCTTTAATTTAGGGATTAATTACTAAACTTTTGATAATTTAGTTTTATAAATATTAGAAGATATATATTTTTAAAAACCTAATTAGTGTTATAAAAGAGAGAATAAAAGTTAATAGACTGTTCTATATATTATAATGAGAACCAAAACCCTATATTTATATGACAGCAATATGGATACATATGGTAATAATATCTAGGGCTGCAGGGGTATAAGTATCATTCATATTAAACCCTAATTTGTTTTCCTTTTACAATACTCCCCCTTGAATGACACATTACAAAATATTGACTCGTTAAAACCTTGTTTGATAAAAATTCAATGGGACAAAAAGAACAAACGAAGGAAAAAGAGTACAATTATTTCAGAGTATTAAATATAAATGCTGTCTGATTAAAACATTGCTAGGAAAACCCAGTGGGATAAAACATAAGCGAAAGAAAAAGAGTACAGATACTCCCCCTGATGTTGATCACTAAAAATCTTTGAGTCGACGCATTCCAATCTCGTGAACTAATTTCTTGAATATAGATGTTGACAGTGCTTTTGTAAATAAATTGGTCATATTGTCACTTGAACGAATTTGTTGAATATTGATGTCGCCATTTTTCTGAAACTCGTGTGTATGAAAGAATTTTAAAAAAATATGCTTCGTCCGGTCACCTTTGATATAGCCTCCTTTGAGTTGTGTAATACAAGTAGCATTATCTTCATACAAAATTGTTGGACTATCTTTTGTTTAAATTAATCCGCATGGCTCTTGGATATGATGGGTCATGTTCCTCAACCATATACATTATCGGCCAGCTTCATAGATTGCAATGATTTCAGAATGTTGCTGTCAATGATTGTTACACAGATCTCCATGATATAGTTGTTCCTCCACGTGTAAACACATATCATGTTTGTGATTTAGCTTTATGTGGGTTAGAGAGATAACATGCATCTGCATATCCCACTAAAGTTGATCCCGACTTTTGAGAATAAATTAATCTCAAATCAATAATACCCTTTAAGTAACGAAAAATATGTTTAATACAATTCCAATATCTTTGTGTTGGTGTAGAGCTATATCTTACAAGGAGATTTACAGAAAAATGTATGTCGGGTCGAGTACAATTTGCAAGATAAGTTAATGCTCAAATTGAACTAAGATATGGTATTTCAGGACCAAGAATCTTTTCTCCATCTTCAAGTAGACGAAAAAAATCATTTTTTACATCAAGTGATCGAACAACCATAGGTAATGCCAGTAGATGTGCATTATCCATATAAAATCGTTTTAAAACTTTTTCTATGTATGTAGATTGATGAACAAATAAAAGAGAATAAAAGTCAATAGACTTTTTTGTGTATATAGATTGATGAACAAATAATCCTTTTGGAAAATGTTCAATTTGCAACTCGAGACAGAATTTGATTTTTCCCAAATCTTTCATCTCAAATTCATTTTTCAAATAACCTACAGTTTTGTTGAGCTTTTCAGAAGTTCCAGTTAAATTTAAATCATCAACATAAACTGCTACAATTGCAAATCCAATATTTGTTTTCTTTATGAAAACATATGGGCAAATATCATCATTTTTATAGCATTCCTTCAACAAATATTTCCTAAGGCGATTATACCACATGCGTCCGAATTGTTTCAATCCATACAATGATCTTTGCAGTTTAATTGAGAATATGGTTCTCGAGCGTGTATCATTTGTTGCATGCACTTTAAGTCTTTCCGAGACTTTGATATATATGTCACTATCAAGCGAACCATACAAATAGGCAGTCACTACATCCATAAGGTGCATATTGAGCTTTTGTGACATGGTTAAACTAATTAAGAATCTAAAAGTGATGATATCCATTACGGGAGAATATGTTTCCTCATAATCAATTCTTGGTCCCTGTGAGAAACCTTGAGCTACAAGTCTAGCCTTGTATCTTGTAATTTTATTGTTTTCATTTTTCTTTCGTACAAAAACTCATTTGTATCCAACATGGATTACATTTTTAGGTGTTTGAACTACATGTCCAAACACTTTTCGTTTCTTTAAGGAATTCAATTCCGCATGTATGAATTTTTCTACTTTGGTCAATCATTTCTATTTTGACAGTCTTTAACAGACAATGGTTCAAGATCCCCATAATTTATGAGATAACATATAATTTCTTGAAATCTCATTATTTTCGGACACTTGTGATTACATTTACCACGTGATAATTTATTTATTTACACGAGTTTTCGCAGAATTCATAATGAAAAGTCGTACATTTCATATTACGACTTTACTTTTTCTATATTCATTTCGTGTAAGTATACACCTTTAGGTATTCAGACTGTAGATCCATAAATTTCAGGTTTCTCTAGTAAATTTTAGTCTAATCATGTCGTTTTATTTGACCAATTATTTTTTTGATCGATATATTTCAACGAATTTATTTCGATTCCTCGCTATTCATAATATGATGCAGTACATCATGTACAAAAGTGTTGTCGACAACTTTTTCTTATCTTTTTCAATTTTATTTCTTTTTCCATGATGAGATAACTTATTGAGATATCTCAATTTTCATTATTTCAGGTACCTGAATCTCTTCTGAAGTTTTATAATATGTTATGTCTAAATACTCACTAAAAGTATATACCTCCTTAATAAGACAATATTTATCAATTGCTCCATTTTTCGTTTGGAGGATTTTGTAATAGAATCAAATATTATCACGCTTCAGATGTGCCATAAATTTATCAAATATAATATTAACGAATTGTCCTTCCAGGAGTCAATTAGAGTTGGAGCATTTAAAATTGATGTGTGAGATTGCTAATATCTTTGATCAGTAAATGCATTTAAATAAATTATCTTTCGAACTTCTGGTTCGAATTGTCTTTTGCGAGAATTTAGATACTGATGCATTTGTATATTATTCTCAGCTTCTTAATTCTTCCCCTTAATGCTAAGAGAATTGTCAAATCAAATTGACAATTATTTTTACAAATATCATCCATTTGGGATAAGGGGTCATGCTACCCATTTATTCTCAACATTTTCTTTTTTACTTTCTATCTCAGTGCATTGTGGTAGATTAATTTTACATATACGGCACTATCGAAATAATTTGATGGAAAAATTAGACTCTGACCATAAGCCAAGTTATAACTAGGAGAACTATGATGATGCGTAATGACTTTCCATAAGCTGAAATGAGAAGTATTCGGTTCCCAATTAAATTAATTGGAGGTGTTTAACAAACAACAATGTTAAACCATTTATCGCATATCAACTAACACTTATTAAAAAGTTGAGATTTAGGATCACTAATATTAAAAAGACACACCGTCTTAATTGTATAATCTGAAAATTATGCTCATAATTTGAGTATCACTTTCGCAAACTTTAGGTTGCGAACACCATGCAATTATCTAATATTTGTATCAAATCTATACGATACAAATAATATCTAGATGGTCAACATGAAAGGTAACAGGACCCCATATATCTCCCTAATTAATTTTCATAAATATATAGAATTCAGTCACTATTTTAATTATTAATGTATAATGATCAATTGTCGATAAATATAACAAATAATATATAGGAAATCAATGGATTGAAGAATCTTTTGTTTCTTCGTTGAATATCCATTTGAATATTTAATTTCGCATCATTATTAATCCAGCGATGGTCCAACTGGTCATGTCAAACAATATAGTCAAATTGAACTTCTGATTCAATATAAGATATAATTCAATTATTTAATTTCAAAAAATATGATTAAACATTATATAATCATATATCATTGAAGTAATCAAATTAATCAATATCCTCATGACGTTAATTACATGTTGTCCTTTAGGGATAAACATGAATTCAAAATGATTCTTCGAAATATGTGCTACTTCGAGAGTACGTTGTATTTATTATTGTTCATTCAAAAGTAACATGTTAATATTCTTCTGAAATATTGAAAATTATAATTCATGCTCTTCAGGAGCAAATAATATTCTTCTGGAAGATTAATTATGATGTTATGCAATTTTAGGGACAACAATAAACTATTATTTTGAAATATTGAGCCTGTTTGGTACGGCTTAAAATCCAATTAAAATTGAAAATATGGCCGTTATTGGGTCCCACCCGTCTAATAAAAGTCAACAATAACGGCTATATTTTCAATTTTAACCTGATTTTAATCTCTACCACACACCCTCATTAGCTCTTTGGGAGCAATATATTTGCTTCTTCAAGAACAATATATCAATATTTTTCTAAAATATTGGAATCAGAGTATCATACTCTTCAGGAGCAATAACATATTTTTTATTTAAAATAATAAATTATATAAAATTTTATTTTTCACGAGTTAAAACACATTTATTTTATTTAATTATGATCTTCGTGAGCAAATAAAATCTAACTTGAATATTAACAATTATGTGCTATTTCAGGAACAACAATATTTGTAATAGACAAATCACGATTAATATTCTTCTATAATATTAATTACAATGTTGGCTACTTCAGAAGCAATAACAATTTATTTACTCATTAGGAACAAAAATATAATACATTAGATCTTATGAATTTATGCTCTTTGAGAGCAAGTAATATTTTAATACAATTTAAATATTTACAGTGTTATACTTCTTCAAGAGCAATATGTCAATATTCTTCTGAAATATTGAAAAATATAATTTATACTTTTTAGGAGCAAGTAATATTCTTCAAGAATATTAATTATAATGTTGTGCTATTGAGATTACCATATAGTATTAGGAAAAAAAATTCATACACACAAGGTAGGAATAAAATCTCTAATCATGCATTAATACGTTGTTAAAGGAATTAAAATCTCCACCCATGCATTAATACAGTTAATTTGTGACATAATTATTAATCGGAATATTCAAGAGAATGGAATATTTAAGGAATTAAAATCTCCATGAATATGTACCTAGAACTCGCCATAGCCGATACCTCTTACTCTTAATGGCTGCTTTTGACAATTATTGATGTCCATTATTATCTATGCTATCAACATCAATAAAGTCTTCTTTCACCAACAAAGCTGCAAGTTCGCAAAGCCCAATTGGTACAAGAGTAGTGGCTTCCATACATTGATGATATTGAAACTTGAATAGTTGAATCCAAGAGTTTGTGAAGCAGTGGAATCAGGTCCAAGAACACATTGTTGTCAGACTGAAGTTCAAAACATTCCAAAACAGTATGGAAAACTCGATTTTCGGTCCAGATCGAAGTGGTCAATCAACGACTTAATAATACCAACTGTAGTAGCCGATGCACTTTTACTAGATGTTTCAGGAACCTTGATTTTGAGAGAATCGTGCTAATAACGTGTTATAAAAGAGAAAATAAAAGTTAATAGACTTTTCTATGTATTATAATGAAAACCAAAATCCTATATTTATAGGACAACAATATGAATACATATGGTAATAATATCTAGGATTGTAGGGGTACAAGTGTCATTCACATTAAATCCTAATTTGTTTTAAAATGAATACTTTTTTTTGCAATTGTTTTATGAGTTGCTAATGTTGAAAATAAATCTTAATGATGTGATTAATAATAATCAAATTTAAAATGAATGATTTTCCTTAATTTTCCATTTTCATAATTCCGTTCAATAAGGTAAATCCTAAGGCTCCGTTTGATAGGTCAGATTTTCCATAGAAAATGAAAAATATTTTCCATTTTCCAACTTTTGTAGTGTTTGATTGACGAAATTTTCCCGGAAAAATATTTTTCAACTTTCTAAATTTTTCACATTTTTGATGAAAATAAATTCTTGATATTTTGGTGGAAAAATATTTTTCAATTTTTTTTGGTAATTGAAAGAAACTCTAGACACAATGGTAAATTTTTTTTTCACTTTTATTGACAATTTTCATGCAAAACAAAGTCAAACGAATGGTATTTGGTATGATTATTATT
Source organism: Fraxinus excelsior (assembly GCA_019097785.1). Lineage (NCBI taxonomy): Eukaryota > Viridiplantae > Streptophyta > Magnoliopsida > Lamiales > Oleaceae > Fraxinus > Fraxinus excelsior. The sequence goes on along the minus strand of CM032638.1, from coordinate 5,186,138 downwards.
ATTTTTTTCAATTTTTTTTATTTTTTATTTTTTATTTTTGATAATTGGAACAAATTCTAGACTTAATAGTAGAAAATATTATCACTTTAATGGACAATTTTCATAAAAAAATGAAGCCAAACAAACAACAAACTTTCAACATTTTCCATGGAAAATTATACTAATCAAACATAATTAATTACAATTCCTAGTAAAATAATTTCTAGGAAAATCTTTTCCCTATAAAATATATTCTTTCCACCCTACAATCAAACGGACCCTAATATTTACCATCAATTTCAATCTAAAGAGCCCAATTATCTAAAACTTGTTTTCAATCACACGTTCTTCCAATTAAATAATTTTACATGTAAATTCATTTTCCCTACTTTTTAATTACACATTATCTGGAAAAAAATCATTATTAAAAACACTTTTTTTTTTTTAACTAAAAATGGGACTTAAATAAAACCTAAGTGCCTTGATATGTAGGCGTCTATTTTGGGGAGAATTCATAAACAATTTGGTCCTTTGGTTTGGATAAAAATTAAAATTTTAGTAGATTTTGATAAAAATTGGTGGAATGTGTGGTTGAAGAGTCGTGTATCTCGTGAAATATGTTGTTCGAATTAAATGTTGACTTTGAATTGAATTTTAATCCACATTTTTAGTGGAATCAAACATGGATTTAATTTATAAATAGATAAAAATAAGTAGTGGATAAGTAAATAATATTTGTAAATTCATTTGAATGTATGATTGAAAATGAAGTTTGACTATATATAAATAATTTATAATTTTTGTCAATTGAAGGCTATTACAACAAAGAATCCAGAAATACAATCGATTAAGAACCTATCGAGCTATTACATCCAAAAATCAACCTAAGGCATCATAGTATCAATCAAAATAAGGTTCACATCATTGTACCCTTTTATACAAGTCAGAACCACAAAATACCCAAACCCTAAGAAAAAAGAAGAAGGCTCGAGAAGAATAAAAGTCAGAGGGGAGACTAGGGCATTAGTGCAAGTCCCTATATATAGCCCACACAACAACCATTGATCTTAGGCAATCATCAACGGCTCAGAGCAACTAACGCTTTATGCATTAAGAGGCAACATTGAAGTCGCACTTACACAATGCGGCTTTTCTTATGGATTTGGGTTTTGGACCCGAGACTTGGGTTATCGGGCAATGGGTTATAAAACCTACAAATGGGTCAAGCTCAGCTTCATCATTGCCCACATATTGGACTAATATTTCGACATCACATCCCAATAGAGGCTAAGTTATTTCTCTGTCCATATGCATTTTGTGTAAGTTAACAGAAGTATTTTGATATTAACAATTAATTATGACAAATGAGTTTTGGTCACTATAGAGAAGGGGTCTGAAATCTTATCTTATGGTTCGATGTCCCCTTTTTGCCGTCCCCTTAGCTGTTGACGGAATAAAATTTTGACCCCACACTACAATTTTTACCTCGATAGGTTTCACATTTCTTGACGTGTCATCATATACCTTGTACACTAGATTAATATTGCATTTTATAGAAATAAACCATGATAATCTTTAAAAATAAAATTATTAGATTCTTAATAAATGGAAATTCATGGGATCAAAAATTATACATCTCTGTTGAATGAACCCATTGAAAAGTGAATCCAAGGGCATGAGAAAAAGGCGGGACATGCAAATGAAGCAAAATAACTGCTTTTCAAATTTCACCAGATACTTCCCAAAAAATAAGCAAATTTTCTCTCTCATCTCATTCTCTCTCTCTACCCCCATCCTCCCTTTTTCTTTCTTGTACCCTTTCCATTTTCTTGTTGTTCCTATGGGATAATCAACATTAACATATTCAAAAACGAAGGGAAAAAAGAAGACGAAAGAAAACAATATTATCCCATGGGGACCTGCATGTCTGTGCAGGGCAATTCAAGTTTCTTGAAGAAAACCAGACAACAAAAGCCATTATCATACTACGAATCCGAACATGGCAAGGATGCAAGTGGAAAGACATCGATGCCCTTGCCGCAAAAAATGTCACGTCCAGTCCAAGTTCTAAAAGATCCTACGCCGGACGACATATTCAAGAAATACGAATTTGGGAAAGAATTGGGGAGGGGTGAATTTGGAATAACATATCAATGTAGTGACATTGAAAATGGGGATAGAGTTGCATGCAAGAAAATATCAAAGAGTAAACTTAGGTCAGAAATTGATGTTGAGGATGTAAGAAGAGAGGTTGAAATAATGAGACATTTACCAAAACACCCTAATATTGTTAGGTACAAGGAGGTTTTCGAGGACAAAGATGCCATTTACTTGGTTATGGAGCTTTGTGAAGGTGGAGAATTGTTTGATAGGATTGTTGCAAGAGGACATTATACTGAAAGAGCTGCTGCCCTTGTTACCAAAACCATTCTTGAGGTTGTCAAGGTACGTTTTTTTTTTTTTTAAAACCTAATTTTTAAGGATTTTTGTTTTGTTTCGATTAATGTTTAGTTTGTTGTAATTGCAAAGACATAATTGAGTTCATGAAATTGGAAAAAGACACTACTCAAGTCTTGATATGATCATTCCTAAATCATGTTAACCTAATTTCATGGTGCCAAAAGACGACTTCAAAAATGTTTCCATGGTGGTTTAATTCCCTATTTGGTGTAGTTTAAAAAAAATGGTAAAGATTTCAAGTCAGTGACAACAACTAGTTTTAATCACACATTTTATGAGATTTACAACTTTTATTAATTTTTCAACAATATATTTCATCAGCTTTTATCAAAATCCACTAAAAAAATAATTTTTAGGTACACCAAATAGTGGCTAACTCTAAATGTAAAAAACCCTAATGTAATATCGCTATTTTAGTTCTTTTAGGGGAGTTGGAGCTGGCTCATGTTGTTTTATTCCTCGAAAGAATAAATTAAGTGGCACATAACGTTGCTTCTCATCCTATTTCTTCACCGGTCTCATTGCAAACCACTTTCATCCTGCCCTTTGTTACGAGCAGCTTATCTTTCTAGTATGATTGTTCTATTGGTTTTCAAAAAAGAAAATAAAAAGTTAAACCCATTTCTGCATATCGTCTATTGGAGTCGACGGGAGGATGTCAAATTTAACTTCAGTAAACCTAGACATGTCGACTGAGTTTCTTCAAAAACTTGACACGTGCACAATTTTTTCTTAAATAAGTGACTTCGTTTCTACGTTTTGATAATGTGTCGAACTAGTTATTGCTGAAGTTTGTGTATCTACTTGTGTCAGGTATGCCATAAACATGGTGTAATTCATAGAGATCTTAAACCGGAGAACTTTTTATATGCAAGCATCGCTGAAGATGCTCCACTCAAGGCTATTGATTTTGGCCTTTCCATATTTTTTGAGCCTGGTATATGTGCTTAATTAATTTGCTTCTCTTAAATAATTAATTAACACAAAGAGTAATTAATTATAATTAATTAATTAATACGTGAGTTTAGGTCAGAGATTTGGTGAAATTGTTGGGAGTCCATACTACATGGCCCCTGAAGTCCTTAGACGTAATTATGGAGAAGAAGTTGATGTGTGGAGTACAGGCGTTATTCTTTACATCTTGCTATGTGGAGTTCCACCATTTTGGGCAGGTAATATAATCAACTTTGGTAAACATACACGTTTGTGTAAATATACATGTATATGTGTACATATAGATGCAAAGTGGGACATCGTGTCGAGTACTATGACAGTCTACGGCAACATTCTGGGCAGGTAAGACTTTTCGCAACTTTGGATAAATGTTGCTAAAAGTCTTACCAGAATGCGTTGCGAAAGGTAAGACTTTCCGTAATGTTTGATAAATGCTGCTAAAGGTAAAACCTTTCGCAACATTCAATAAACATTGCTAAAGGTGTCTACCGCAATATTTTTCTAAAAAACGTTGCCAAAACTCGTTTGGCAACGTTGTCTTTTTAATGTTGCCAAAAGGGATAGTAACGTAGAGTTTACCTTTTGATCTATCTCCTTCTTTGCCTCTACTTTCTTATTCTCGTCTCTTATACGTGCACATGGGCTGCAAATTGGTTGTCTAGAACAGAAACAGAAGAGGGAATTGCACATGCAATTGTGCGAGGACAAATAGATTTTAAAAGGGATCCATGGCCAAGAATTTCTGAAGATGCCAAGAATCTGGTTAAGGGTATGCTGGAGCCAAATCCTTACAGCCGCTTCACAGTTGAAGAAGTCTTAGGTACAAACTTAATTATAATTAAATTATTCATTTCCTCTGATTATATCATTTAATTATTTATATTTGTTGAGCTAATTATTATTTTTCTTTTATAATGTGAAGAAAATCAATGGATTCAAAATGCCGATAAGGTCTCGAACGTTCCACTGGGAGAAGGTGTAAGAACGAGAATCAAGCAATTCTCGTTGATGAACAAATTCAAGAAAAGGGTTCTTCGAGTAAGTTAATTATGTTTACGTTTTTCAAAACATTACGAACATGTTCGATACTCAATAGTGTACCGAAAATATTAAAATTAAATTATAAGTGTTTTTTCTTAAATGAATAGGTGGTAGCAGACAACTTGCCAGATGATCAAGTTGATGAAATTAAAAAAATGTTCCACATGATGGACACAGACAAGAATGGAAACCTTAGTTTCCAAGAGCTCAAAGATGGTCTAAATATGATTGGACATCCAGTTCCTGATCCTGATATACAAATGCTACTTGATGCAGTCAGTAATCTTAACATTTTCTTGAACATTTTCGTTTTATACCAATAAAATTTAAAGAAAAGAATTTAGGGCTTGTTTGGGCCTAATTTTAATCTACGTTAAAGTCAAACAATCAATATCAATCACATCTTTTCAATCACACATTAAAAACTTCTATCCCAATTCACTAAAAATCTGATTTTCATATATAAGATTCTTCCTATTTCATTGGAGTTGCACAATATGCAACAAAAGACCAATCTTGAAATCGGAATAGGTCCGCATGCTAATCAGGTTCAAATATTTCGTATTGATTCGTGAATAGAAGGCCCATAATCTTTTTTTTAATCAACCTACTTTTATGTTATTTGGTACTGTTCAATTCTTTTCGTTGTGGGATCATTTTCCCACGAGAGGTAATGAGAAGAATTATAGAATGGATTGCTCTTTATAAATTCCAAATTGAATGTAAAATTGTTTTTCGTCACAATTCGTTCAGTTGATTGCACCATTAATTTCGTCAAATATATCGTATTTGATTGTTATAAGTCTTTATTGTTTGTTTCTGGTGTCTAAAAAGGCTGATGTTGATGGAAACGGCATGCTCAACTGTGAAGAGTTTGTGACGCTCACCGTTCACCTGAAAAGAATGAGTAGTGAAGATAATCTCCATCAAGCTTTTCTCTACTTTGACAAGAATGGGAGTGGATTTATCGAGTTCGAGGAGTTGAGAGAGTCTTTGTTAGATGAACACCTTGGTGCAACCAATGACCAGCTCGTACAAGACATCATATTTGATGCCGATTTGGATAAGGTAATTTTGAGTCTTTCATTGCAGTCCGTTGTCTCTCGATATAAGGATGTTTTTGATTGCATTTATTTTTCATGAAAAATGTCAATTTTCCATCCAAATTCCTATATAAAGTGTTTGATTGTTATTTTTTTCATGGAAACTATTTTCTAACTTTTAAAAATATGTCTAATTTTCCTTATTTTTAAGGAAATAGTTTGGAGGAAGTATGTTTTTGTTTTCCTCAAAACAAGAAAATATTTTCTTTTCTAGAATATATTTTTCATGTCAACCAAACACACTCTAAATGTTTCACATGTTATTTTTCTCTTCGCTTAGATTTTAAATGTTGGTTTCTCGTATTGTAAACTTACATTTACAGGACGGACGAATTAGTTACACGGAGTTCAAAGTGATGATGACAAAGGGCATGGATTGGAAGATGGCTTCTCGACAATACTCTAGGGCAATGCTAACTGCCCTAAGCATGAGACTTTTCAAAGACAAATCTTTGATGGTGAAAAACTAAAATTGTTGAATTAACCCTTGTTGTTGGGCAAGAGCAAAATGCAAATGCATAATATTTTTGGTTCTCCAACTTCACACATAAAATCAACCCCATTTTTGTGGGTTTGGACACATTTGAGTGCTCAATTCTACCAAGTTCATTGAAGAAATCTTGGGATATTGAAAATGAAATACACATATATATCATATATCATATCTAAAAAATTAAATAAATAATTTAGTTGAGTCATGGTGTGGATTGTAAACTTAGCTTTAAAAGTTAATAATAATGAGTGACCAAGGCCACCCCTATTAGCTTAGAAGTTTCTATTTTTGTGATATTTGAATTTAAATTTTATATTTTTAAATAATTACTAAATCCAATTTGTGCACTGAAGTTAAAGGTTACAAAGAAAGGATTGATTAAAGTGATAGTCGATTAGTAAGTCGTTAGATTTGAAACCAAACTCTCTTCCTTTGGGGGATAGGAAGTGAGATTTTCAGTGGTCCTTTCTTCTCTTCTTTTTATCGAAGCTAAACCCTAGAGGCTAGAAGTTAGGTATTTGATTGAAAATAATTTGTTCACTTAAAACTATAATTAAATTCACACCATGCATATTGATGATGGTAATGAAATATTTTTTAACGCTAAGCACTTGTTTGGTAATGATTAAAATCAGATTTTTAATCAATTTTGATAAAAATCAGATTTCCCTTCATTTTATCAAACACAACATTTATAAATCCAAACCAATTAATTGACCCACTTATTGTTATTCTTAGAGTATTTCTAAAAGACTCCATTTTTAAAGATCATATTTTGCAATTTAAAGAGAAAAAAATTTTAAATGCTCCAACGCTTCCTTTATACTTAATTTTAATAGTCACATACTCCTTCCGTCACATTCATTACAAGAACTTTATGTTTTCCCAACAAAGTTTTTTTCAGGGAAATGCTCTTATTTGTGGGAAAAAATCTTTGCATACAAAAAAAAAAAAAAAAAAACTTGTAGGCACAATTGTAGGGCAAGCATCAAGGGGATAGACTTTAGCCCACAAAATTTTGAAATTGGTGGGCAAAAGTTTTTCCCTACCATCCCTTTAGAGACAATACAATACGTCGCGTGAGTTTTCCCCTAACAAAATCATCCGTTTGCAAAAGTTAATTTTGCCCACTTAACCTACAAATTATGTTGTGAGCTAAATCTTTTTCTCCTACAATTTTTTTTTTCCTGGTGCATGGAAAGAATATTTGTAGACTAAAATATAAACATTTTCCCAACAATTTAAAATTTGTGACAACATGGTACGAGCTACAAATAATTTTTTCGTAGGAAAATCATATTTGTATGCTATTATGAAAGAATCCGTATGGATAAATTAAATTATTTTCATATATTTTATTAATTTTTTTATTATAGTAATTTTTAACCATATTCAAAATAATATAAAAATGTAAAAAGAACAATATATTGAATCCAAAGTATCTCACGAAAACATAAATAAAAACCATTCACTAAGTATAGTTACATCTGGACTTAAAAATAGTATAGCAAACACCCTCTGTTTCTATAATTATGCACCTATAAAACATATCCATTCATCCTCATGAATTAGATATGCAACTGATCCTCAGCAAAGTTGTTCTCTTCGTCCTCAATAGCATTAATCTCTATTGACAATTGGTGTAAATTGTGGTACAAAGAATCCAGGAACTTGACCACAGCTGGTGCATAGGTTGGTGCTAAGACTGCAAAGTAGAATCGAATTGTTGCTTAACAATCTTCAACTTCTTTTGCATCATTTGCTCCATCTTCACACGAGCTTCATATTCTACTTTTCGAGCAGCACGTTCTACTTCTAACTGCTTCTCCATACTGTGTACATTAGAAGATGTCTCAATGTCTCGAAGGTGACCATTTCCCAACCCATGAATTTGACGTCCGATCTTTGCACTTAGAACGCATCATGACATTAAGTCTAGCCTTAGGATCATCTACATGTATCTCCTTCAAAGGGTATCTTCGAGAAGTTGCCGCTCCTTTGCCTTCTCTATAAGATATTTATACTCTTTGAGATGAATCTCATCCTACAAATAGAATAAAATAGCCCATATTAAAAAACGCAAGTTTGACCCTAACAATACCTAGAGGGGGTGAATAAGTATTTAAATCGGAATTAAAAATAATAACGAATTAAAAAGTAACAAGTCACTTTTAATTCTTATCTAGATGATTAAATATGCAAGTCAAATTATCCTAAGTTGAATTACCGTAATTTGCATATTATAAACAATGAATAATGAAGCAGTAAAGAACACAAGAATTGTTCACGAAGAAACCCAACTGGAAAAAACTCCAGGCATTTTGTCAATCAATCCACCATAAACGATTTTTTACTCATAGTCTACTAGACTAGACGACGACACGAACTATCTGATCTCCTGACTGCAATTCTAACAGCTCTCCTGAATTATGTGCTTCCATGCACCAATTCCATCTGCAATAGCCAACGCTCTCCTGGAACTCCGCTAACCTGCAGCAGCCCCTAGCTTGGTAGAATCGTCTATCTCCTGTAGATCACGAAGAACAACCCGTTCTTCACAGACTGGAACTCCAGTCGCCTTCCTCGATCTTCAGCACTTCTGACAGATATGTAAGAAGTTGGTTTTTTGTATTTGGATATTGAAACTGGTGTTTTTCTGACTACCAGAACGAGTATCAAAGAATCATAAAGGTTGAAAGCTTCAAGGATGAAAGAAAATTGACAGCACAATGTTTGGTTATTGTTCAACCTTCGAATTCTCGTTCTGTAGCTTTAGGATATTTATAGGTAGGGTAGAAAACAGATGGGCCAGGAAAAAAGTCGTTAAAATGCAAAAATAAAATTTTCTGTATAAAGTGTCACTCGAGCGATATGCTAGTGACAGCGAATGAGGAGCGACGATCTAGCGATAGTGTTTTTGTTTTTGTAGCTTGAGCCAAACACTGGCGACGGTCTAGTGAAAATACGTGTTGTTTTCTCATTTGTTCCAAACTCGAAACCCTAGACCTATTCAACTAACTTTTGACATATTTGCACATTACTCCTTGAACTTTCATAACTTATCAATTTAAGTCTTTTTGTCTACAGAATAAGCCAATTACAAAATCAACTAAAACCTAGCAAACTCTCCATTTGGTATTCTGTGACAAAACACTATTCTATGTCAAGACAGTAATGAAAAATAAAGTTATAGACTCAAAACAACGACACACCTATACTACAATCTGTCTTGAACGAATCAGCAGTATCTGTTTCCTAAAATATACAACTTAAATATCCTGTGTAAAATGTGTGGAAAACAGGATCAATCATAATCACAGCTCAAATAGTTCAATTGTAAGTGTCTTTTGAACAAATGTAACTTATATAGCATATTATTCAGTTTTAAATCACAAGCTAAACTAAGACACAATATCAATGCAACCCAACATACCAAAACGAAACATTGACAATGTAAAAACATCAAAAACTTAATTTAACGAAATTGAACTCAACCAAATGTGCATGTGCTCCCTCCCTAACTGCAAACTTTCACTGTGTTTAATTAGTAGGTATATGTATCCATGTTTCACCCCAACGACCCCTTAAGACATAAGACACAAGTATAAAATGTCAATGCAATATATATCAAGTCAAATGTCGCAATGTATCTATGTCTCACCCCAACAATCCCTTTAGACATAAATTGCAAATCACAAAATACAATTCAATTAAAAAATATCATAGCAATTGTAAATTCAGCCAAATTTGAAAGAAATATCATATATCGCAAAATGACAAGTACATCCAAATTTGACAAAAATACATCATGTATGCGCGCAAACCTAGATATTAAAGACAACCATACTTATCTACTCCCCCTAAAGTATACATATTGAAACAAGTAATCTACTCCCCATTTTTATCACAAAATGACAAAGGAGCAACCTACAAGCTATACAACATCATCAACATCATTGGAGTGTCCTCTCCTCGAAAGCATCGTCCTAATGGCGACGAATCCATTGTAAACCACGTTGAATGTAGCCAACAACACCCCGTAGTGTAGCAAACTCGGTGGTACGGTGTTCAACAGTGGCACGAAGCTGTGAAAGCTCAACCATCATCCGAGCCTGCTGCTCGATCATTACAGTCATCTGTCCCAAGAGAGCCACAGAAGGATCAATGGGAACAGAAGGGTATATTAGCAGGTGGAGGAATCGACTTAGAGGCAGATGGAGGAGGAGGCACTGAACCACAAGTAGAGGGAATATCTGTAGACTCAGGAGCAATAGCAAAAGATGGAAAATCGGAGGGGTCAAAAGATATGAGGTCATCAATAGAATCGGCCGGCACAATAGGATCAGTTGAGCCTGTGTGGACCCAGAAGTGGAAACATGAGACCTGCTCTGGGCGATAGTGGTATGGCCAATCGGCCAGATACCCACCTTGGAACCCTATCGGGAAAACTAGCTCCTAGGGCAGTGACTAACCTATAGATGAGACAAGCATAGGGAAGCCCAACCCGAGTCCTTGTGGTCCGAAATGCACGCAAAATCTACTAACGACAAAAGATGGGAGATCTATAGAATCACCGTCCAGCAGTGTGTAAAGAAAACGAGTCTTCTCCATAGATAATGAAGAAGTGAGCCATAGATTCGTGTACACAATGCGCAACAGAATCTGACGGTCAGTGGGTAAAGATCCAGTGCGCATCACACCTGGACCACCATCCACCGGTGTGTTTAGCACCATAGATCGGACCAATGTGTCCGATGGAAGTAAATCAGGAGTAAGATAGGGAAATAGTGGGTGGACGACTCGTGGAATATGAATAAGACTTGAAATGACATCCGGAGTGATCTTAACTACCCGACCCCTAAGACCTTAAATGATGTACCACTAACATCATGGATGTTAGCGTAGAACTCATGTACTAATAAGGCTCGAGGAGGTGTCAAATCAACAAGAAGTGGTTCCCAACCTCGGGAAGAGAAAATATCAGCGAGGTCGGGAGACAAGTTAGACATGATGACCTCGCGCTCAAAAAGAACGGGGCGAAGAGAAAACTGTGACCCAAAAACATTTTGGGCGACAACGGAAATGAACCTAGTTCGACTAAAGGATGTCGAGGTACCATGAGTAGACGGAGTAATACGTGCTCTCTTAGGCGGCATCTGAAAGAATTGAATCACAAATATCAAGAAAACCTCGATATATTACAAATGAAACCATGAAATGCATGGCAAGCATGAATGCACGCAAAACGAGGCAAATAAACTGACATACAATGTGCCCTCCCGTGAATGCATGGTGACATGCAATGACACCTAGACGTAGGTGATGTAAAGACATGACACGTGCCATGGTGTCTAGACGTAGGGACACGATGTCAGGACGTAGTGACATAACGTCAAGACGAAGGGACGTGACTCTCCCGTGAGATGTCACTACCAAGCATACCCAAGCACAATGCACACTCACAACCAATAGTACGACATCAACAATGAAATTAACCTCTCAATCAATCAAACAATCACCAAGACTCAAGTTTAACTATAATCACCTCCAAACCACCAACCCAACTCCAAAATCACCTAAACCAAGGTTCACAAGCTCAAACACCACTTCACCAATTTTACATCCAACACAATCGAGTCTATCACACAACGAAGTTCAAAACTAAGCCCCCTTTTGACACCCTTTTTTTTTGCCAAATTCTCATTTTTATACAGTATTCTCCTGCATTTTTTAGACAATTGACTAATACAACAGTCAGAGTGAAAGAAGAGAGGATAGAGCCATTGTAATAATTTGACAAATTTGCCCTCTGATGTACTATCAATATTTATGTTTTTGCCCTCCATCAATTGAGATAATGTTTGAAGGAAACAAACAATGACTTCAAGGGCAAAAATGGAGTTTATAGAATATGAGAAATTGACTTCAATTGCAATGTCTCTTTGTGTGCAGGAAATGTCAGATAATTCATTGCATTTTCAGACATGGGTCCCGCATTTGGTGGAAAATGGTTGGAAAAGTAATGTATAAAAATGAGAATTTGACAAAAAAAAAAAAGGGTGTCAAACGGGGGCTAAATGAGAAGTCGTCATCAATGAATAAGCAATACAAATCATCCAAAAAATGATGCACAGTGTGATTTCGTGAAGAAAAACAATCTTAAATGAATGATTATCAAGTAAAATGTGCCTCACATGTAATGTATTGCAATAAACTTTCGACAAGAATCATTAATTAATGAAATAATCCCACAAAATGTAAGAAATAGCGAAAACCCCAAGTTTTCGAAATTTTACCTTTGAAGTTCAGATATTTGATGAAATGTTGATGCAATGAAGTGGAATAAGTAGCTCAAAGTGATGGGAAATCAACAATTTTAGGTGGGTGAAGAAAATTTTGAGTGAAATCAAGAGAAAATAGGGTAAAAATGTGTGAAAACCCCTGAACTAAAGCGTTATTGTACAAAATTACGCTCTGTCGCTCGAGCTAGGGTCGAGCGACAAGTGAGCGAGGTAGCTTCTACTGCTGTCACTCGAGCCATATCTAGTGATAAGCTAGCGAAAAGTCAATTAACAGAAATAGCACCAAAAATTCAAAAATTCAAAAAAATAGCATTTTTTTTTCAAAATACGAAATTAAGGCAAAATAAGCACTTAACACTTCAATGATCAAAATCAAGCATGCAATCACAAGTCGAGCATTATCAAACAAAATTTTCCGTGTACGTAGTTAAGTTCAAGATGATGTAAAGTGTATAAATGACTCATGTGTGTAATGTGCCACTATTTTCTCGTGAAAACGACTCCAAACCTTAATTTTGTGAGAAAAGATATGCAAAACATCACTTGTTAAATAAGTATGATCCCTACAAATGAAAACCAAACCTTAATAAATTTTAGGATCTGAAAAAGAGCTCAATTAAATGATAAATTTTCTTTTCCCTCCTTGAATTTGAGCATAGTTTATTCTTTATCGTTTTTTCTCGAAAATAACATCTTATGTGCATAATTTGTCCATTAATTGTCTAAATTGACCCCTGTAACGAGTTTTAGGCCTATTAATCCAAGTCAGATGACCATAGACACCAGGTTATGAGAAACCCACGAACTTAATTACTCGAATCAAATAGGCTTCAAACAGAATACAAGATGAACCAATTAAGTACTCATCAATCAATTTTTTTAATCATAAATGCAAAAGTGTAGTGAGACTATCATGAGCTAAAGTCATCTAAGTGTAGGTCAATTCATGTTCGAGGTCACCCTACTAACATATGACAACCATCTCAAATCTCACACACGTGGTTTAGACTCATTCACAAGATCATAGTGTGTACAGTGCAGAAGTTTACATAATGACACATATACTCAATACTCCATGTTAAACCGAACCAAGTAACGAAAATAAAAGTGTAAAATAGATAAATGTTAACTTAGCCATACATAACATGTATAATAATCATAACAATGTGTCGTTTGCAAAAAAGAAAATATTTTTGCATTTTTCCCAAATTTTTTTTTTGTTGAAAAACATACTTAAGGCAAACAAATAAAATAAATAAACGGCAAAACAGACACACACAAAAAATAGGAGATCTGCATGAATGAATGAACACAATAAACCGTACATGCATGCACCTAAACTCCAAATCAGGGCAAAAATTGAACGTCTTTACCATGAAGAGCACGACCATTTTCACAACCTTCGATGTCGCTCCTCTTGACCCAAACTTTCTTAGAAGTAGAAGATGATTGAGTTAACCGAGTCATCATCTCAGTTAAGTGGCTGACTTGATTGGTAAGAAAGTCAACATTACTAGTGAAATCCAGATTCTTACTTTTATGCACACGGTTATGATACCTAGGTCGAATATGTCCCAGTGCACCACAGTGGTGGCAAGTGGGAATGAACCATAGTTCAGATATGCTGGATGGTTGTTGCCGATAAGTAGAATGATTGACCTTAAGCTGTTTGGTAGGTCTCGATTCAATGGCATGCTTACCTTTGGGTTTCGGATAAGCAATCTCACGAGCTTTGTTCATGGCAGGAACGAATGTGGTCTTGGATGTACTAGGTGTAGTATCACGGTTATAAACATAACCCAAACCATGCCTGTCACCCGCATGCTTGTTCATCCCAAGCAGATTGTCCAGCTTCTGCGAGCCACTCATGAAAGATTGGAGTTGATCATTAGATTTATTAAGATCAGAAGTTAACGACTTAACTTTAATCTCCAAGTTTTCATTGACGAGTTTCAACTCACTCACGTTCTTGGTCGAGTCCTGAAGACCACTCACCAATTTTTCATGTTCAAGCTCAAGCTCTTTCACCTTTTTCAGAACAGCTTTGTTGACCTTCTTGATTTTGAGACTCTCCTCAAACAGTTCACGATATGACTCGTGAATGTCCGCCTCATCATCAGACTCATCAGCAAACTGCACACTCTCGTTCTCCCTTTCCCCATTCTCAATCTCACAGTTAGATTTGATTGCAGCAATCGAGGTAAAGGCTATGAATTTTCGTTCATCCCCACCATCAGACATCTCATTCTGAGAGCTGGAATCCGACTCATCATCACTCATGGTCACGGTTAAAGCCTTACGCATTTTCTTATTCGAGCTCATATTCAGATTATGACATTCATTCCTATAGTGACCGTAGCCCTTACACTAATGGCATTGAACAGATTGAGTTTTACTAACGGGAGTCCTAGAGGTATTCTTCTCACATCTACCTTTCGAGAGTTTATTAGGGACTTCACTATTCAGCACTTGAGGCTTTCTCCTATTCCTCATCACTTTCTGGAATTTTTTAACAAAATAGGCAATTTCATAATCTCTAAGTGTCTCATTGTCAGTGGACTTGCTCTCAACTTCTCTGACAGTGTTAATTGCGATGGATTTTTGCTTCTTAGGTTGTGCTAAGGTCAATTTATAAGTTTGGAAGGATCCTACAAGTTCTTCTACCTTAACGCTGTCTAGGTCCTTACTTTCTTCAATTGCTGTTACCTCAGGTCTAAACCTTTCAGGTAGAGATCTAAGAACCTTACGAACGATTTTTGACTCGGGGATCCTTTCGCCTAGATTAAAACTATAATTCACAATATCATTCAACTTAGCATAGAACTCATCAAATCTCTCATCATCATTCATCCTAAGTTTTTCAAATCTAGACGTCAACATTTGCTATTTAGAGTTCTTAACAGTTTTAGTTCCCTCATGTGTGGTTTCTAAAATATCTCAAACTTCCTTAACAGTTTCACACATCGATACACGCCTAAACTCTTCAGCAGACACAACCATGAATATGACATGAAGGTCCTTGTTGTTCCAATTACATTCATCCAAATTAATTTTGGTCCACAGAGAAATATCAGTGGGAGTAACTACACCATCAACAGTTGTTGTAGGCGAAGTCCACCCATTTTGCACACAAATCCAAATACGTTCATCCAACGCCTTAAGGAAGGCTCTCATTCAAACTTTCATGTAGGCATAATTACTGCCATCAAAGTATGGCGGTACAGACAAAGGACTACTCATCCAGATAAAACCAAATAAAGGCCAGGAATCGAAATAAGCTCTGATACCAATTGAAAAATGCAAATTCGACCCTAACAATACCTAGAGGGGGGTGAATAGGTATTTGAAGCGGAATTAAAAACAATAACGAATTAAAAAGTAACAAGTCACTTTTAATTCTTATCTAGATGATTAAACATGCAAGTTAAATTATCCTAAGTTGAATTACCACAATTTACATATTATAAACAATGAATAATGAAGCAGTAAAAAACACAAGAATTGTTCACGGAGAAACCCAATTGGAAAAAACTCCGGGCACTTTGTCAGTTAATCCACTATAAATGATTTTATACTTACAGTCTACCGACTAGACGACGACACGAACTATCTGATCTCCTGACTGCAATTCTGACAGTTCTCCTGAATTCTGTGCTCACCTGCACCAATTCCATCTGCAATAGCCAACGCTCTCCTGGAACTCCGCTATCCTGCAGCAGCCCCTAGCTTGGTAGAATCGTTTATATCATGTAGATCACGAAGAACAACCCATTCTTCACAGACTGGAACTTCAGTCGCCTTCCTCGATCTTCAGCACTTCTGACAGATATGTAGGAAGTTGGTTTTTGGTATTTGGATATTGAAACTGATGTTTTTCTGACTACCAAGAACGAATATCAAAGAATCATAAATGTTGAAAGCTTCAAGGATAAAAGAAAATTGACAACACAATGTTTGCTTATTGTTCAACCTTCGAATTCTCGTTCTATAGCTTTAGGATATTTATAGGTAGGGTAGAAACAGATGGGCTAGGAAAAAAGCCTTTAAAATGCGAAAATAAAATTTTCCGTATAAAGTTGTAGCTCAAGCGATATGCTAGCGACAAGTTGTCGCTCGAGCGAATGAGGGGCGACGGTCTAGCGACAGTATTTCTGCTTTTGTAGCTCGTGCCAAACACTGACGACAGTCCAGCGAAAATCCGTATCATTTTCTCCTTTGTTCCAAATTCGAAACTCTAGACCTATTCAACTAACTTTTGACATATTTGTACATTACTCCTTGAACTTTCATAACCTATCAATTTAAGTCCTTTTGTCTACAGAATAAGCCAATTACTAAATCAACTAAAACCTAACACATATAATTAAAATGTGTAAGAGATATAATAATACAACTATACATAAGAGATATATCACATGATAAACAAAACAAAAGTTATAGTGTTGAGTCTTTCTTACATGTTCAGCCTTAGCCCAACAATTATTCTTCCCTGCATAAGCGAACTCTAAGGTGTCGACTAGAGGAAACCTCGAACCATCCTAATACTAAACAATTACGTTTCAAACACTGTATTCAAATTATTAAGTTCTCTACCTCTGTCATCTCTTCCACTATATACGAGAAAGGACGTGAATCGGTACGATGATTGTGCTTTTTCTTCGACCGGTTCACTGTGTTCTCTGATGGTGCTTTCTGCAAAGAAAAAAATATAGTTATTAAATAATAAAATTAGGAGTAAAAGCTAATGCATTATCATGTGTCTTGCGCAACTTGTAGTATGTACTTAACGCAGCCTTGAACTCCCTATATCTCCATTGTATAGTCTGTTAATATAATTTGCTGATCTCGAGTCATTCAAATCTATCTCGAAGTTCTGAGGAAGAGGCTGCTACATTTTGGCCTTCCATATGCAGGTTACAGTATGAACTTTCGCGGCATCATTATCTAATACGAGTCATCATGCAGGTTACACAATAACAGTAGCAAAGTATGCCTTTATATGTCATCGACTTCAGTTTCTATCTACCAAAGAAAGATTACTTAACCAACTTTTAACCCAAAACAAGTTAAAAAGACATTAAGCAAAATTACAAAATTTCCGGTTGAGATTTGGGTTTAATTTGGGGCTTTAGGTCATTTTCATTGGGCCTAGGACTTTGGTTTTAGTGAAAATTACACCCAATCGGAATTTTAAAGAATCAATTTTAAAAAGGGATTCTTTGTTAAAACACCCGGTCAATCAATGTTGTTGGATAAAAAGACTTTTTCCAATGTTTATTTGTAATATAGTCCCAGTTAAAAAAACCAATAAATAAAGGGTATAAAATACCTAAAATAACCCTATCATGAAAAGACATAAATATCCTTTACATCCAATTAATTTCCCCAATTCTTCTCCAAGCTCTCCGTCTCCTGCTCCTGTGCTTGCTTCCCCCCCTCCCCTCTCCACAAAATCTTGTTATTTATTATATTACTCATCTATATTTTCCTACATTTTGAGTATTTGAATAAAATTTTGGTTTCTATATTATCTCTATTAAAATCTCTAAATATTTGAAGAAAAAAGAAAGGTATTTTTGTAAATCTCATGTACATTGATAATTTTATTGTTGAATATAATATGAAATGATATTTTAGCTGATTTTTCTTCACAGTTGGTTGTATTTCTGTATTGTCCGCAACTATTGGACGAATTGCAGAACAGAACGACAGTCCAGTCGTTTTACGTAGTGTAGAACGACACTACAGTCATTATCGTCCATATAAAATGAAAATAGAAACAATATATGTTATGATGTGTGTTCTTGATAATATAATGTCGCAACTTTAATAATTTAAATATGAAAGCTATTTTCATATTACTTTGATATATGTTTGAGTAAACTATTTAACTTTTTTCTTGTATTTGCAGCTATGGATTCTGTAGAAATGATATGAGTACAAGTATGCTATTTTGTTGAGTTTAAAAAGATTGAAGAAGGCAAATGGACATGGATTTACGTAGGAAATACTAAAGAAAATGTGGATATTCTTTATGTTTCAACTAACATCTCGTTTTCAAAAACAGTAACGACACTTGTGTCGTTTTCAAAACAGTAACGACAGTTGAGTCGTTTTCCTTTTTCCTATATTAAGTAATGCACAAATCTCGAAAACGTCGTAATCAGTGTGTCCAACCTACAGCTTAAATGAGTTCATCTTATCGATTATCGTGGTTGGGACAGGTCGTGGCTCATCGTACTCGTATTTAGAGGTAGAACGGCACTTGTGCCGTTTTCAGAACAGTAACGGCAGTTGTGTCGTTTTCCTGTATCTTGTTTATAAAGTAATGAGCATAACTCCCGAATGTTGTAAGTGGTTTGTTCAATTCGCACCTTAAATGAGTTCAGATTATCGATTATCGTGGCTCGGATGGGTTGTGGCTCTTCAAAATCCTGTTTAGAGGCAGAATGACACGAGTGTCGTTCTGTTGATTTTTTCAATATTTTGTAAGTGGCGTGTTGAGCCTTCAACTTAAATGAGTTCAGTTTATCGATTATTGTGGTTCGAAAGGGTCGCGGCTCTTCAAAATCGATTTTAGTGGCAGAACGACACTTGTACCGTGAAACGACACTTGTGTCGTTCTGTTGATTTTTCTAATATTTTACTACTTTTCAAGGCAAGGACATCAATGATTGGACTCCCCCAATCTTATAAAGATGAAAATGTTGATTGTGTGACAACTAACGGTGGAATTGAAATGGAATATGAGGTATCAAACGGTAAAGTCACAAGTATTGATCTAGATTCGTTTGAAAGTATAAGTAATGAGCATAACTCCTGAATGTTGTAAGTGGCGTGTCCAGTCCGCACCTTAAATGAGTTCAGATTATCGATTATCATGGCTCGGACGGGTCGTGACTCTTCAAAATCGCGTTTAGAGGCAGAACGACACTTGTGTCGTTCTGTTGATTTTTCAAGTTTTTTTGCTACTTTTCAATCAAACGACCTCAAGGATTGGACCCCCAACCTAATAAAGACGAAAATGTTGATTATGTATAACTAACGGTGGAAATGATATAGAATATAACGTATCAAACGGTAAAATTCCAAGTCTTGGTCTAGATTCGTTTGAAAGTATAAGTAATGAGCATATCTCAAAAATTTTGTAAGCGGCGTGTTCAGATCGCAACTTAAATAGGTTCCGTTTATCGATTATCGTGGCTAGGATGGGTCGCGGCTATTCAAAATCATATTTATTGACAGAACGACACTTGTGTCGTTCCATTGATTTTTTCAATATTTTGCTACTTTTCAAGGCAAGGACATCAAGCATTGGACCCCCCAACTTAAGAAGGACGAAAATATTGATTGTGTGGCAACTAGCGGTGGAATTGATATAGAATATAAGGTATGAAACGGTGAGAGCACAAGTCTTAGTCTAGATTCGGTTGAAAGTACAAGGAATTGGCATATCTCAAGTATTTTGTAAGCGGCGTGTTCAACTTGCAAATTAAATGTGTTTCATTTATCGATTATCGTGGCTAGGATGGGTCGCAGCTCTTCAAAATTATATTTATTGGCAGAACGACACTTGTGTCTTGGAACGACACTTGTGTCGTTTTGTTGATTTTTTCAGTATTTTGCTACTTTTCAAGGCAATGACATCAAGGATTGGACCCCCAACTTAAGAAGGACGAAAATATTGATTGTGTGGCAACTAGCGGTGGAATTGATATAGAATATAAGGTATGAAACGGTGAAAGCACAAGTCTTAGTCTAGATTCGGTTGAAAGTACAAGAAATTGACATATCTCAAGTATTTTGTAAGCGGCGTGTTCAACTTGCAACTTAAATGTGTTTCATTTATCGATTATCGTGGCTATGATGGGTCGCGGCTCTTCAAAATTATATTTATTGGCAGAACGACACTTGTGTCTTGGAACGACAATTGTGTCGTTTTGTTGATTTTTTTTTCAGTATTTTGCTACTTTTCAAGGCAAGGACATCAATGATTGGACCCCCCAACTTAAGAAGGACGAAAATATTGATTGTGTGGCAACTAGCGGTGGAATTAATATAGAATATAAGGTATGAAACGGTGAAAGCACAAGTCTTAGTCTAGATTCGGTTGAAAGTACAAGGAATTGGCATATCTCAAGTATTTTGTAAGCGGCGTGTTCAACTTGCAACTTAAATGTGTTTCATTTATCGATTATCGTGGCTAGGATGGGTAGCGGCTCTTCAAAATTATATTTAATGGCAGAACGACACTTGTGTCGTTTTGTTGATTTTTCCAGTATTTTACTACTTTTCAAGGCAAGGACATCAAGGATTGGACCCCCCAACTTAAGAAGGACGAAAATATTGATTGTGTGGCAACTAGCGGTGGAATTGATATAGAATATAAGGTATGAAACGGTGAAAGCACAAGTCTTAGTCTAGATTCGGTTGAAAGTACAAGGAATGGACATTTCTCAAGTATTTTGTAAGCGGCGTGTTCAACTTGCAACTTAAATGTGTTTCATTTATCGATTATCATGGCTAGGATGGGTCGCAGCTCTTCAAAATCGTATTTATTGGACAGTAACGGCACAAGTGTTTATTGACCCACATCTCTCTCTCTCCGGTGGCTCCAACATCAACAAGTAAAAGAGAGGCTGCTCCGGTGATCGCTATTGGTTTGGGCAACACGGCAACTGCACACGATCGACGCAACGACACTGCGCAGAACTATCACCACCCCCACCGACACCATTACTTTTGGCACCACCCTTCGCGTTGCTCGAAGTGGAACCTGTGCAGGCGATAATGGTGTGTTGTGGTGGCGGCGGCGAGTTTGTGGATTTTTTGGTGGGGTGGTGGTTGGGTGTGTTGTAAATGGAGATAGAGGAGATTTGTTTTGGTTGTGGAAGGTGAAAAACACGGCCAATCAACCTTGGGAATCCAGGTTATTATCAATTTATCATTACTTGATAGCACTAGGATTCTGGTTAATTTTACTAACCAATAATTTTACTGTCAGTTGAATTTACAATGATAGAGCTTGCTGAGACTGGAGGCAACTTCTGCTCTTTTGCATGCTCTCTTCGTTCTTTGTTAATGAGTAGGTACTTATATGGTTCAGTGAAGCTATTATATGATGGGGCCTTTGTAGATGATTAAGCCAAGAAGTCGAAATTGTAGCTGAGAATACTCTCAGAGTCCAGACAATCCTCGCCAGAGAAAACCCATTATAATGAAGGCAAGGGAATTTCTAGGCTGGGAACTGAAGATCAAGTTGTGTGATGGCATTCCCCTCATGGAGGAGGATTTTTGCAAGAGGCTTGGAGCTACGACAAAATGAATACTTAATTGTAAAATCACATCGTAACCTCTTTTACTTGTGTTGTGTAACCTTGCATGCAAGAAAAGCCATACATTGAACAACTACACCATTTTCCATAATCCACTTAAAATAAATACAACGTTTCCTAGTACCTTGTTCAGTAGAGAAGAAGACAGATTAAACTGACCAAGATAGTGAAAAATGAAACCTCGAGATTTTGATAATGCTATAGAAAAGGGTATCTCGTCTCAATGTTAGAGTAGCTACATCATCCTACCTGCACATGCTCTTCGACAAAAATCGTTTAGACGATGCAAAGATCCACTTGATAAAGAAAAAGTATTCTCCACCACCAACTACATCATTTGCAAACGCTTTCACAAACCATCGTATCTATCTATCTTCAGTAAAGATCGAGCAGAGGCATTTAAACATCTCGTCCTAGATGTTCACCAAGTTTATCCCAACTGCTGAAGCACGTGTTTATAAACTTTTCTCCATGAAGCAACCATGTAGATTGCCTCCTAGCATGAAAGTTCAGCTTCAAGAGCAAGTCCCCCATCTATATGGAGCAAAGTTATGCATATGCTCCCTCCTCTTTGCTATTGCAAGACAAAGTTAACGTTAAACCTCAACATATTAAGAATAAAAATCATCCCCAATATCACAACAGTTCACTATATTGTCCCGGCCTACATGGTGAGGCCACAAACTCAGCTTGAGGTATTTCAATGAAGAGAGATTCAAACATTGAAAGTTCACTTGGAATACAATGAAATCCAAGCCATTGAACCATGAACTTCTATCAAATTCAAGCCAGCATTTAATTCCGATTTGGAAAAAAAAATTGAATCCCAAAACAGAATAGTTCTTACCCCCCATGGAACTTCTATTCCTATTCCTGCAGGGCATAACATTGAGGAGCCAGCTCAGCTAACCACAAGTAATCTATTCTAGAAATGTTTCGAATATAATTATGATTAGTTCGGACTAATTCATCAAAGACTATGCACTCGGGTTTCGTCCGGAATAAAACAGATGACGGATGGATTTGCACTGTAAGACCACTTGACAAAGCCCTGTCATAACACAAACAAAATGCATAAAGTGATTATTGTTTAGATATTAAAATCTTAACAAATAATGTTAATACCTCCAAAAATAAATTAAATAATTTTGTTTTAGGAAGTACCGCCAAACAATTATAAACTCCTACCTGTATATACCATCAGGCTGCTTCAAAGCTGCATTAAGAAAAAAGGAAGCAGCTAGGCATCTGCGAAAAGGAAGCATGTCGTCTCCACATGAAGTGACACGGAGACCCATTTGTTCTGCATTCCTCCGTATTTGACTACAAATGAAGTGCCAAATGAAACTTAGAAATAGATATCTAGAGAAACTTCATTCAGAGGAGAACAATTATTTCTCTGCCAAAAAAGGGAAATAATACCAAAAGATTATAGTCTGCCTTTGAGATATCATAGTTCGAAACTAAAATCTTAGAAATCCTTACAATATAGAATGTTAATATTTAATATATTCAATTAAAAGAAGTTCATAATCGGGAGTGTAATTCAGTTAACTTTGAGGTTTGTCATTAATGTCTTGTCAAATGGACATTACCAACCTGTGGATGTCACGAGCATGCTTCAGGGAGCGGCTATTGATAAAATTTTCCTTGCACCATTTTCTGAGATTTTTTTCAGCTTTCTCTTTACTGTTCACTAAGTTGCTCTTCTGTAAGAACTCATCAGAAGCACGATATACCTTTAGCAAAGTCAAATGATCCCCCTCTGGACTTGAGAAGCTTTTTAAAGCAATTCGAGACTGCAAAACAGAAAAGACTTTTAGATATCAGCTTGCAAATAATTTCTGTGAAGTATAAAAAAATATAAGTTGATATATGAAAGAAAAAGAAGTTAAAAATCTCTCCATATATATATATATATATGCCCGATAAATATTCTGCCATTTATGCTTGTTTGGTAAGGTAGACTAAATAGTGGACATAAGAAAGAAAAAGAAGTTAAAATCTTACTTATTGTACCCATTGAGTCAAGTGTTGTCTAGTAGTGTGCACCAAACATCTTAAAGCATATAACATCGAACACAAAACTTTAGAAGGTCATACATCCATACCTCTTCCAACTTTTCACGGGGAGCATAAAAGATAGATTCCACAGAGAGCATTGCAACAACTATTAACATTTCTTCCAAGCAGTTAAATTCACTGGCAATAATGAGAGCCTTGGAATAAATAGGATCCAGTGGAAGCCTGGCCATCTTTTGCCCCACTGGATCAGACAATTTACTTTCGTCCGTTAGAGCACCTAACAAGAATAACAACTCCATCGACTTCACGATAGCAATCCTGTATGGATACATAGAAGGCACAGTAAAAATCAATCTGAGATGAATTCCTATACAGTAAATGTTAGATTCTTCAAAAAACCAAATATCAATAACCAATGGCAATTAAGACACAATTTATTTTATAATCATACTCAAGAAAGGTGTTGTGGGTAATAAAAAATAAACCTTCAAACAATATGCAAAGAGAAAGCATAGGATTGATGAAATTAACACTAAATACTATTCAAATCACATAGAAATTCAGCTGTATTTTAATCATTTATTTTCATACATTAAACACATTACACGAAATGGTGTAAGTTATGCACGAGGCACTTGACATGCCGTGAGGTTTCAACTCAGCTTTAAAATTTTCACGTGCTTGTTAACTTTTCAAGCTTCAACCGAATTTCAGTTTTTCACCACAATTTTCATCCCCTAGAAAATCAACCGTTCGCATTAACACCATTATCACACCTGGAAACCAGCAATTTGGAATCTTAAGTTGGCTTTGAAAGTATACAATTTAATAAAACACAAAAGGTCCCAAATTAGACTACCAGATGAAATTCAAATAACACATAAGAGCAAACAAGAAAATAATACACATGCTTATTTGACATATTCACCAAGAGAAAATCTCAGATATGAACAACTACAAATCTACACAACTGTGATATGCAAACAACGCACCTCCATTTTCATACTCACCTGTCTGGTTGTTCAATGAAGTCAAAGCCAATAATATCATCAATGCCTAGAGCTTTAAGAAGCAAAATAACATTTGATAGGTTACATCTTTTAATTTCAGGTGTCGTGGAATCCTTGAGCTTATCAAATTCACTCTCTGGGTAAAGACGGTAGCATTTCCCAGGTCCTTCACGGCCTGCACGTCCACTGTAATGGGGATTATAAGACTTTTAAGTATCATTCAATCGTAGATATTGGTAAATGACAATAGGTTTACCATGCCTTACTTCAGTTGCCTTCTTTCTATTCATGCTCAAGGGGCTGGGAGATGTAATGAACTCATAACAAGAAGATGCAATTTAACTATCTATTAATTTTACTTCAAATGATACTAGAAATTAGATTCACATTTGATTGTTTTCTTAAAGTCCCACTTTAAGAGAATCCACAGGCAATGTTAATCACGTATCATTTGGAAAACAGAGTTGGCTATGCTACAGTATCTGACTTAATGTACTCAGTACTCACTTGCAGAACACACTGGAAAAAATGAAATAAGCTGAGCCCATTTGACGCTCCAGATACAAAATAAATAAATAAATCATAGTTCTCAACTTTTCCCCCAGTATAAATGTAAGAAAGTTTAGTAGCTCTACCTCCTCTGAAGTGCTTGTGCTTTTGAAGTTTTGACGATGATTAATGGTTCAATCCCTGTAGATGCCTCATACATGCGTACTTTCACCATTCCGGGGTCAACAACATACTTGATTCCTGGTATTGTCACTGATGTCTCAGCAATATTGGTACCTAATATTACCTGAACAGCAAATGCAGGCAGGCAAACGTGTGGTTAAGTTCGTATGACCTGAAGACTTTTACGGCATCAAAAAGAATATCACAATTGTAGGTGGACAACACTAACACTTCCTGACAAAATCCAGGAACTTCTTTTCTTCTCTAGCATTTGTGCCATGAGAATGTTCATAAACAGCTAAAACTGGACAGTTCCTTAGTCAGACAATATTCTAAATGATGCTCAATTTGCAAATCATACTTTTAGTGTAGTTTCTGGGTACATAAAAAAACTTATTTTTATACAAAATACTACATATAACAGGCATGGGCACAATTTCAATGAAGATGTAGCATTTGTCTTATCCAATCAACATCTCATAAAGCTTATGTGTAAGCTAAAAAACTTACAAAATAACTACCTTTCGAAACCCAATTGGGGCAGGCATGAAAACTTTCATTTGTTTCTCTGATGGAAGAGATGAAAATATTGGAAAGGTCAAAAGCTTCCGTTTGCTATCAGACAATTGTGGAAGGCGCTCATGGACAAGCCTTTCCACAGATTCTATTTCTTCTTGGCCAGTCAAGAACACGAGTATATCGCCAGGACCTTCCTCCATATGTATCTGAAAAGAGAAATATTAAGAGACTTCCACCATTATATGGGAGAAAATCAAAAGTTTAAAGTAAAATCCTACAAGACAATGCAAGATCGCGGAAAGAAAAAGTAAAAAAGCACAACAAACTAATTATCTCCTACTTATAGAATATTTGGGAGAGGGGAAGCAGGATTTTACTCTAGTGTGGCATAAGATTCTCTTGTAATTAATTTAATTGAACTAATTGGAAAACTACAATAATGATTTGAAATGTAGAAGAGTGCTTGATTGAAATTATCGATTATCTGAAAACACAAGAATATATGTTACCATGGCTTGGTGGCAACAAGGTCACTAAAGAAACCATCACGTTTTAAATCAAGAAATTTTCAAATAAAAAGTAAAAGTTCATAAAAATGTAACCGAGGGAAAGATACATGTCTTCTATAATCCAATTCATCTGATTTTTAAATATTCTCTTCTAGATTGCATTCAATCCTTTCTCAAGGTCAACTAAAAAAAAATATTGTTAAGAATTCTCAATATTGTTACCCTTTTAATTCCATCAGAAAAGGCTTTAACATACAATATTAATAGAATCCCACAGTTAATGACAGTAAATGAAACGACCAAAATAAAAAATAAAGTGCGAAGATCTTTATGTTTGGCTATGTGTTAGCTCAGGTACTCTTTTTCATAAATAAAGGTTTCTAAGGAAAATCAAAATACAAAAGCTTTTTACTCAACTTTGAATTTCTAGGGGAAGGGAGCCACCACTCCTTCCTGTAATTGGATTCCGCCTAAAAGATCAAACTTAGCAATATTGTATCCTTCATTTTAAGGTTTGTTAAACATATATTTGATAATTTAATATGCAATCAGGACAAAAAGAGGATCGAGTAACAACCTGAAATATGGTAATCAAAGCTGCATCTACATAATCAGTCTCAGGTTGACGAGTATAGAGTACATCGACAGGGTACTGTCGACCCAGCACATGCACAGCTCTTGCACCACCAAAGTACTCGGAAAAAATCCGTGCGTCTAGACTGGCAGACATAATAATAATCTTCAGAGGAGACAATTTCTTGCCTCGGCAATGCTTCAGAGTACTGGCAACTTCGGAACCATTATGTTTTTCCAACAGCATGCCATTCTTGACTTCCCTATGATCAATATCTGCTGCATCACTGACACCTTTAGACCTCGTCTTTTGTACAGTCTTCAACAAGCCGAGCAATACATCAGTGTGGATGGTTCTCTCATGAGCCTCATCAACGATAATAACAGAATACTTGGAGAGATACGAATCAAGTAACGCTTCTCTGTAAAAATATTCAGACATCATGTTAATTCATTAAAGGATCTTCTTTTAAGAATACTTAGCTCCAATCAATAACATGTAATATTATTACTCATTGAATAAGAATATAATCTATACACCTACTATACATTTGCAAATGTAAATTCAAAGACAAAAATATCTACTAATAATTTAGCTAATACAGTATGAATAAAAAGACAAACATAAGCACAAATATTCTCCACCTTAATAGCAATCCGTCTGTCATATACTTGATCCTTGTTGAGCTGGAGGTCACATCCTCAAATCTAATGGCATATCCAACTTTTTGGCCCAATGCAACTCCACATTCTTCAGCAACCCGTTTTGCAACAGTGACAGCAGCAACACGTCTAGGCTGAGTTATCCCAATTATCCCACCATCGCGACAAAACCCTCCATTATTAAGATACTGGGGCAATTCTGTGAAGATGTTTATAATTTCACATATAAATTCCAGAAGAATAAATAGCTAAAATTATGCAGATAAGGCTTTAGGGGAAGTAATTTGTTCATTAGTCAAGCTAAGTCATAATCAAGAGACTTTATGTCCTTTGTGTCAATGGACAACTTTGCTGTCCATATTTATTTCTGTCAACAGACAGCTTTGCCGTCCAGATTTATTTTCATTTATTTCCTTGATTTACTCTTCTAAATAATTAGCTTAATATTTGACAGATTGTATAGGGATAATATTAGCAGATACGTAGCCTTTTCCATGTATTGAATTCTTTTGTACAGATTATATAAGAGAGAAATCACAAGGCCAGTCACTCGGCCATTCATACAGCATTTTTGACTTAGTTTTGACATGGTATCGAAGCAAGGTTGAAATATTTTTTTTCTTCTCTTGGTTTCGTGTGTCGGCGTCTTCTAAGTCTCGGCAGCACATCTCGGCACTTTTTGTTTCTAGTGTATCAAGAACCGACATCACCGCTTCGTGTTTTTCGGCATTCTGTTTCTGTTGGCAGCGTCAGTCTCAGTTTCTTTTTCTGGGCATTTTCTCCGGGAGTCGTGTTTTTCGGCAACCTCTGTTTAAGGTCCTCTCGGTTCCTTTATTTCTTTGGATATTTTTTGCTTTGTCTCGGGTTCCATTTATTTCCAATGGATTCTGCACCAGTGTGTCAAGTTTACAGGCAAAAATCACTCTATTTGGGCTTTTGAATTTGAACTTTTCTTCAAGGGAAAAGACCTTTGGGGCCATATTGATGGCACGGATGTTGCACCAACATCCGACGCTGACAAATCCAAGGATGTTGTGTCTTCTCCTTCTTGGGCTGTGCTTGATGCTCGAATAATGTCTTGGCTTCTTGGTTCGGGGGAGCCACATATTGTCACCAACTTGCGGGCTCATCGCTCCGCTCAATCCATGTGGAATTATTTGAAGGTGTATCATCAAGATAATGATACTCTGTCGCTTTAAGTTGGAACATGTGATTGCCATGTTTCAACATGGTAGTCTTTCCATCCAAGACTACTACTCGGCATTTTTTACTCTTTGGCATGAATATACTGATTTGTTTACAGCAGATGTTCCTGTTGCTGCTCTTTCGACTATTCAGAATCTTCACAAGACTAGCCAGCGTGATCAGTTTCTTATGAAACTACGCCCATAATATGAATCGGTTCACTCCTCTTTACTGAACTGATCTCATGTTCCCTCTCTTGATATTTGTTTTGGTAAGTTACTTCGTGAAGAACGTCTTAGTACTCAAGCTATTCTGGAGCAATCTCATGGCAGTTCTGGGACAGCAATTATGGCTTATGCTGCTCAAGGACGTGGATCACCTATGACTTCTAAAAATCTGCAATGTTTCTGCTGCAAAGAATATGGGCATATTGCTGCCAATTATCCTAAAAATATTGTTCTTATTGCAAGAAAAAAGGGTCATATTATTAAAGAATGTCGTATCCGCCCCCAGAATCGTCAGGCCCAAGCATTTCAAACTTCTGTTACTTTTCCTTCAACAGCGCCTTCTGTAGCACATGGCTCTTTCTCAAATGCTTCATCTGATCTTGCACCTCCTACAGCAACTTACTGCACCCCTGAAATGGTGCAACAGATGCTAATTTCAACATTATCTGCGACGGGGTTTCAAGGTAAAAATTCTACTACACTCTGGTATATAGACTCGGGGGCTTCTAATCACATGACGAATACTCCCACAACTCTGTCTCATGTTCGCCCTATGCTGGTCAATCTACCATTCAGACCGCCAATGGCAGTTCTTTGCCAATTGTTGCTGTCGGAAATGCCTCTTCTACATTTACTGATGTGTTTCTTGCTACTCAGCTTTCCACAAATCTTATTTTTGTTGGTCAATTAGTTGATAACAATTGTGCTATTAATTTTTCTGGTGATGGTTGTGTTGTGCAAGATCAGGTAACGGGGGAGCTGATCGCGAAGGGACCTAAAGTGGGGCGCTTGTTTCCACTATTTTTACCTGTTCCAGCACTTTCGCCAGTTTCTTCTATTAAGTCTTTTGCTTGTAATAATGTTCCCAATTTGAGTATGGTGTGGCATCGTCGTTTAGGCCATCCCAATACTCAAATATTATCTCATTTATTGAACTCTGGCTTCCTTGGTAATAAAGAACGTTCTTCATCTCTTGAGTGTGATTCTTGTAAACTTGGTAAAAGCAAAACTCTTCCATTTCCTTTGCATGCTAGTAGAGCTTCTCAGTTCTCATTGCTTCGATCTTATCCATAGTGATGTTTGGGGACCTTCCCTGGTTAGTTCACATGAAGAATTTAAATACTAAGTGACTTTTATTGATGATCATAGCAAATTCACTTGGGTTTATTTTCTTCGCTCTAAATCTGAGGTTTTTCGTATTTTCACTGAGGTTAGCGTATGTTGAAAATCAATTTTCTGTAAATATTAAGACATTACGCACAGATTCTGGTGGTGAATATGTGTTTACTGAGTTTTAGGCATTCTTGGCTTCTAAAGGTATTATCGATCAACATTCATGTTCTGCTACTCCCCAACAAAATGGAGTAGCCAAACGCAAAAATCGTCATCTTCTTGATGTGGTGCGTACTCTCTTGTTAGAATCTTCTGTTCCATCCATGTTCTGGGTTGGGGCTCTAAAGACTGCTACTCACTTGATTAATCATTTACTTTCCCAAGTTTTACACATGAAGTCTCCCTATTTCCGCGTTTGCTAAGCAACCTAGTTATGATAATCTTCGTATATTTGATCGTGTCTGTTTTGTTCATTTACATCCTCATGAGCGACATAAATTATCTGCTCAACCTGTTAGATGTGCATTCTTAGGATATAATGCGTCAAAAGGGATTTGTTTGCTATGATCCTACATTACATCGTACACACACTTCTAGGAATGTTATTTTCTTTGAAAATCAACATTTCTTTCCTGTGTCATTTGTGTCCTCTTCTCCTATTGTGTTCCTCCCCTCCTTTGAGCAGCAGTTCTTAGATCTTCACCAAGTAAGGTGTATACGAGACGATCCCGCCTATGGTCTCTTCCGGTGGCTCACCCGATATCTGATCCTAACATGCACCAGAATCAATCAATTGCAGCACCTCCAGAGCCTTTGGTACGTCACTCTTCTCGAGTGTCTATACCCCCGGATAGGTATGGGTTTTCTTCTGGTAATTCTATTTCAGCTCTTACTGCTGCATTGTCTAATTTTGATATTTCCACATGCTACTCACATGTTGTCAAGCATGACTGTTGGCAATAAGCTATGCAGGAAGAAATTGCCGCTCTAGAGGCCAATCACACCTGGGACATTGAGCCTTGTCCTTCCACTATAGTTCTTCTGGGTTGCAAATGGGTTTACTCGGTCAAGGTTCGCTCAAATGGAAGTTTGGATCGTTATAAAGCTCGGCTTGTTGTCCTTGGGAACAATCAGGAATATGGTGTCAATCATGAGGAGTCCTTTGCTCGTGTGGGTAAGATGACCACTATTCGTACGATCCTAGCTCTTGCTGCTTCCAATGATTGGCCACTACATCATATGGATGTTAAGAATGGTTTCTTTCACAGGGATCTTAAATAGTGTATTTACATGAAGCCACCCCCGGGATTGTTTCCCTCTCCGACCTCCAATGTGTGTAAACTTCGTCGCTCTCTTTATGTTTCAAACAAGCTCCGCGAGCTTGGTTTGATAAATTTCGAACCACTTTATTACAATTTTCCTTCAAACAGAGCAAGTATGACACTTCGTTGTTTCTTCGAAAATCAGACATTGGTATTCTTGTCCTTTTGGTTTATATTGATGATATTGCGATCACCGGTTCTGGTTTTGCTTTACTTGTTCAGCTTAAGACCTATCTCTCAAAATCCTTTCATATGAAAGATCTTAGGTCTCTCACTTATTTTCTTGGTCTTGAGGTACATCCTAGTCCCTCTAGTATTTCACTCAATCAACATAAAGTAGGCTAGTGATTTGGTGGCTACAGCTGACAGCAGGAAACTACCTCTGTCAATACTCCCATGGAATTAAATGTCAAGCTTCGCAAAAAGGGGGGTGACTTGTTGATCCCAGTTTATATCGAAAATTGGAGGGTAGCCTTGTCTATCTCACCATCACTAGACCAGATATTTCTTTTGCTGTACAACATAGTTCCTTCAGACTCCTCGTCATCTTCATTTGGCTGCTGTTCGTAGGATCATACGCTATGTTCAGGGCACTTCTGCCCGTGGCTTATTCTTTCTCGCAGGCAATTCTCCTCGTCTTGTTGCTTATAGCGATGCTAATTGGATTGGTTGTGCTGATACACGTCACTCCATCACTAGTTGGTGCATGTTCTTAGGTGATGCATTGATCTCCTGGAAGAGTAAGAAGCAAGCCAAAGTTTCTAAGTCATCTACAGAATCTGAGTACTGAGCAATTGTCTCTTGCTTGTTCCGAAATTATTTGGCTTCGAGGTTTTGCTTGGTGAGTTAGACTTCCTTGAGACCAATCCTACACCTTTACATGCCGATAATACAAGTGTTATTCAGATCACGGCCAATCCTGTCTATCATGACCGCACAAAACATATTGAAGTTGACTGTTATTCTATCCGTGAAGCCTTTGAAGCTCGTGTTATCACTCTTCCACACATTTCCACTGAACTACAAATTGCTAATATCTTCACCAAGGCTCTCACTCGTCATCGACATTGCTTCCTAAGTAGCAAATTGATGCTTGTTGATCAACCCGCATCAATTTGAGGGGGGCTGTCAATGGACAACTTTGCTGTCCATATTTATTTTCATTTATTTCCTTGATTTACTCTTCAAAATAATTAGCTTAATATTTGACAAATTGTATAGCGATAATATTAGCAGATACGTAGCCTTTTCCATGTATCGAATTCTTTTGTACATATTATATAATAGAGAGAAATCACAAGGCCAGTCACTCGGCCATTCATATAGCATTTTTGACTTATTTTTGACACTTTGGAGTCTTAAATAATTTAGTCAACATCAATCTGAAAACAAACTGCCTGCATGTGTGCGTATAATCTACACAGCTGCAGAATTATTGAGGGGTCCAAAATTAATGCCGACGTGAACTTACTGAAAAGGCAAACTGTGATGATCACTGGGATCTTCAAGGCCATTAATAAGGAAATCTTAAATTGAACAGATGAAATCATTTTCTGCCCAACATTCCAATATCTAGTTCCGGCCCCTTTCATTCTTTCAAGGGAAAATTTAAGGCAATTCCAATGGATTCCAAGGGGAAAGTAGCAAGGCACAAAACCAAAACTATTTTAAGGAGAGACTAAGGATCATAATATTTCCTTCCCTTTCACCATATACATATTTTCGTCACTCTTCTAGGTCTTATACTTTAGTCCTCACACTCCTAGACTAAGGATCATAATATTTCCTTCCTTTTCACCCATACAAATATTTTCATCACTCTTCTAGTCCTTATACTGTAGTTCTCATACTCCTTTTGTGATGATAATTTTATAAATCTAGTTTATGTACAGTCTCCTTATATCATAGTATCATGAGTATAGTTTAGCTATATCAATATCAACTTAAGTTAGATGTATAGCCATTATGTGGATCCTGACAAAGAAATGCACTCGGTACAACCCAAGAAAATCAGACTAGTGACATTTTTATGTAACCTAAGAAAGCCTACTCATATACCTTTAGGTAAGCTAACAAATGAAACTTCCATTTTCTCTAACATAAGAACTCGATATGGACAAAGCTAAAACTAATTATTCAAGCATAAGCCAATAATTAAGGGAATGACTTGTGGACACCTGCTTCTAGGCTGCTTGTGTATGCGTATACATCTATGCATAAAACAGAGAGAAACTAACGGAAAGACAATTACATGCGTACACAGGATACATGCACAAACAGGAATTGAGAGACTATTCTAAATGTGCATTATGGAATGTATTGGTTTAAGAGCACTTCTGACCTTTGTCACTTTTTTGATAATTGGAAGTGATTGTATTACAAGAAGTTTTTGAGGGCACATCCAATCTACATCTATCGGTGTATCAGTAACAAGTAACACAGTTTACACCAAATGAATCATCGTCATTGTTAAGCACTAATATATCGAGCACATTGCTTACACAACTTCCTTCGAAGGCAACCTTAATAGAAAAACATATCAACGCACTTCAAGCATAGAAAAGTAAATTTCCAGCTAGAACTTAAAGGTTAAAAATACTTACGTGTTGTCTTCCCGCTGCCAGTTTCACCAACAATTATTAGTGTGTCATTATTCCTAACCTCCTCCAAAAGTAATTTTTCAACTGGAAGTACATAAATATTTAAATAAGAGGCAAGTCAGCATGGAAATCACAACTTGAAAACAGTATCAAAATGTAATGAAGGGCCCGAAATAACGATAATCATGTAGTTCTATATTTGTTTAATTGTCAAGTCAATTTAATTTTTTAAAATAGCTAACGTAAAGATTTTGAACTACCTTTTAGATGCTTAAACAAAAGCAATAACAAGTCACCAAAGTCAAAGAGCAACTATGTTAGATGATGTTCAAATAACACAAGTCAACTAGCAGTTGCACTCTTCTAAAAAAATATAAGAAATACACAAAACACAACATTCATATAAAATAAAATCCACGGAGAAACTTCAAAGAAAAGCCTTTATATAAATAAATATATATATATATTTTTTTATAGGTAATCATAAAAGTTTATTAATGAAAAAGAATACACGGGAAATGTATTATCAAACTATACAGGAAAGGAAAGACATGAAGTTAGGCAGCCCCTCAATAGAATTGCTAGCCGCGACATTAAACCAAGTATACAAAGTCAAATAAAATAATTCTCTAATTTGCTCTGTTGTCCGTATTTTGTCTTCAAAGCATCGATTGTTCCTTTCCCTCCACACACACCAAACAATGCAACCCGGCATGCTTAAACCTTGACAGGTGCAGATTTGATAAGGATAAAACTAATAATCTAGAAAAGATCAGAGTCCCCGAGCTGCCTTTTTCTCTTTCCATGAGAAAAGGGACATGTCGGACTCTATGCCTACATCTCATTCTCCCTCATTCTAAACTGCACTCTATTATCCGAAGAAGCGTCTCATAGTTCTTAACACTATCTCTACAAGCTTCCATAGCTACCAAATATAAGACAACTGTCGAATTACTGCCTAAATAGATTCTTATAAAGCATAGCAAATCAAGAAGATGTAAGTTTGCACTCTATTATCAGAAAACGCATTACTTCCAGATGATTTATTAATTTTTTTCACACCCTTCGTTAACACACACACACACACACCATCTTTTTGACTCCAAGAGTTTACCATGAAAGGAGAAACTTCTTTTTGACAACATACAATTCTTTTTCTCTATCTTGAAAACCCCGAGTACAATAAGGTAAATCCAGTACTTTAACACACCTTAATCCACCATTATCAATCTTCAACCCAATCGACCAATATAATCTACAATATATTAAATATCACATCAAGTGAGATTTATTTTTTTGGACAATTTTTACTCTACTACAATTCAATTATTTCAATAATACATTCCTTCTCATTTTTTAATATATAATAAATACTACACAAATCCTTGTCATATATGAATTTCGCATTATTAATTCTCTTAATTAACATTCACGTTAATCTTGACTCAATAAATCTTGACTTGATAAATCTTGATCTACATGAATCTAGAGTTATTATAGATGAATTTATTTTATTCATATATCTAAAAATTTTAATGGGGGTTAAATTCATATATTAGCGATTAGTTCTTATGTTATTTTCTTTAGTTTATTTGAAACTCATCAAATAC
Source organism: Fraxinus excelsior (assembly GCA_019097785.1). Classification (NCBI taxonomy): domain Eukaryota; kingdom Viridiplantae; phylum Streptophyta; class Magnoliopsida; order Lamiales; family Oleaceae; genus Fraxinus; species Fraxinus excelsior. Next base: position 5,150,443 of record CM032638.1, on the reverse strand, counting down.
TCTTGACGAATTGGTGTCTAATATTACTTTTACAGCACTAATAAAATATTTCAGAATAACGTGCAATAGACATCCAAATCTGACTAGTTCAAATAAAAAGCTCAAGTAACCATCAATTAATGGTGAAAACTCCCTCCAAAAACTAAAAACCGGAAGAAAAATAATATGAATACCGCTCGGAACCTTACAGCCAGACGGAAAAATCAACAACTTTGTTGCAAGCAAAAAGGCAAAAGAACAATTAGATTGTACGACAATTGGTTGAAGTAAAAAAAAAAGAGAGAGAGAGAAATTTACCTGCAGCAATTGGCAGAGATTTTCTCTGCTGTTCAATATTTTGCCTCCTGCAAAGTTTTTCCTTTTCAGTAAAACCACATAACAAGAATGTATACAAAAATTTAGTACTGTACTAAAACGGACCTGTCAAAGTGCTCTGCTTTGGGTCTATTGAGTTGATTGATATTAGAATTGTGTTGGCCAGTGGCGGACCCAGCACCAAAGTTCAGCACGGGCGGACCAACTGCTGATCCAACAGGACAAGAAACCTTCGAATGTTCTCCATCGTTCTTTATAGTAACTCTTCCTGCCACTACTATTCCTTCATCCCGCAAAGTTTTCTGAGGAGTGGGTTGAGAGAACTAAAGGAAAAATTGATTACCAGATTCAGTACAGAGCCAAATCCTATAATATTACAATGCAACAGCCACAAAATCACACTGGGACTCCAATCCAATAATCAAGAAAAAAAAAAAAAACTAAATTGCACATACAATTCTTTTACCACTTACAGATGGATGAACACAAAGAAAGGCGTGAAAGAAATACCTTCAGTGGACAGAAGTAGCGTAATGAATCATCCAACATCGCCGGCAGCGGAGCAGGGAGAATTGAGAAGAATAAGTGGAGAACCAACCGAAGCGGCGAAGTTTAAAGGATGAAGGGTTTGGAGACGTTTCACGTTTGGTAATTGCTAATAGTAAGCTGCCGGGTAATGGGTATTATCCATCCCATGGACCATGGATTGACCAATTATTGGGCCTAATATTTAAAAAACCGTCTTCTTTTATCATACATTCCAATGAAAGCCTGAACTTTTCTCTTATCAAGATTATCAGATCTAAAACCCCTGTAACATAACAATGCAATTTAAATCATAATAAATCAAAGGCCAAGAATGAGTATATTGAACTGTACTCGTGCTTCAGCTCATAATTTTTCTATTTCCTTTTACTAAATCCTATATCTAATATACTTCAACTCTCTCCGAAAATTCAAAATCAAATCAATATAATGATAAAACAAGATCTATAATTCCACATTGACACGTTTCAAGAAAGACGGAAACCAGCAGCCAAAATTGAATCGACCCAATACTTAACTAAATCAAATCCGTTCATCCAAGACTTCAAATTCATCTGTTTAAATCAAAAAATAAATAGGATTGATGGGCATACCTTGAAGACTGCTTGACGAAGAAAACAAATCGATGATTTTAATTAAAACCTAAATGCACGCCTGCAAAACAGAAACAAGAACTTTATACCCTGTAATCCGTGTATCTACCCAAAAATCAATAAATTACATGCTCAGATTGTTTGTATTCGGTACAAATCACTAGCATTCCAAATTGTTGCTTCAAATATCGTCTCTCCGTATTATTGAAGGTGCAGGTCATTTCATCTTTACCTTGTATACGATCGAGATTTTCTTCAATTAAAGAAAGCGGCAAGGCTTCTTCTTTACTTGTATATCCAATTATTCTTCAATTGAATAAAGAGGCCAAGGACGGACGATTTTTTTGGCCAAAATTTTCTGGAGGCAAGGTTTTTGGAGTAGGAAAGACTTGGGTTGTGTATTTTTGGGTTTTTGTTTAACAAATTATAATTATCTTTTTATCTTCAAATTATAAATGGGTTAATTTCACAAATGGTCACTGAAGTTACCTGAAAATTTCAAAACGGTCACTGAAGTTTCTAAGTTTTAGAAACGGTCACTGAAGTTTGAAATTTCTTTCAAAACGGTCACTGAATTTTCAGATTTTTTGGCCAAGTTTGAGACAATTTTTCGGCAACTTCCGACCACCAAAATCGCCAATTTCGGATACCGTTGGAAAGCCCACGATGTCCTCTTCAATTACCACAAAAAATCTCCCCAAAACTCCAAGTGAATCGGCCGGAATAAACCCACGAAGTCGGCAACCGAAAATTATGAAAATCTGCCCAAATTTTCAGATTTTTTGGGCAAATTTGAGGCAATTTTTGCGGCAACTTCCGACCACTAAAACTGTTGATTTCGGATACCGTTGGAAAGCCCACAATGTCCTCTTCAATTACCACAAAAAATCTTCCTAAAACTCCAAGTGATTTGGCCAGAATAAACCCACGAAGTCAACTACCCAAACTGGGCAAAAAAGTCCGAAAATCTGCCCAGTTTGAGTAGCTGACTTCGTGGGTTTATTCCGGCCGAATCACTTGGAGTTTTGAGGAGACTTTTGGTGATAATTGAAGAGGGCATCGTGGGCTTTCCAACGGTATCCGAAATCGACAGTTTTGGTGGTCGGAAGTTGCCAAAACATTGCCTCAAACTTGTCCCAAAAATCTGAAAATTTGGGCAGATTTTCATAATTTTCGGTTGCCGACTTCGTGGGTTTATTCCGGCCGAATCACTTGGAGTCTTGGGGAGATTTTTGGGGGTAATTGAAGAGGACATTGTGGGCTTTCCAACGGTATCCGAAATCAGCGGTTTTGGTGGTCGGAAGTTGCCGAAAAATTGCCTCAAACTTAGCCAAAAAATCTGAAAATTCAGTGACCGTTTTGAAAGAAATTTCAAATTTCAGTGACCATGTCTGAAATTTTGAAACTTCAGTGACCTTTTTGAAATTTTCAGGTAACTTCAGTGACCATTTGTGGAATTAACCCAATTATAAATACAAACAATAAAAAGAAAATTTTCCGATAATTATTACGCTACAAACACTTTAATCACTTTTTTTCTGCAAAAGACATTTTTAATGTCAATTTTTATTGTTGGGAAAAAATGCAATTTTTTGTTGGTACAAATCTTCCTACTGTTGGAAATTTTGAAACAAACCATAGCCCTACGGAACGTCATTTTTATAGGGGAAAATTTAACTTTTCCCTTATTTAATTATCAAGAACTAGTAGTAAATTATTGTTAGAAAAAATAATTTTTGTACAATTTTAAAATTAAGCGGGAAAAATTAGTTATAATTAAACAAATTAAATAAGGGTATATTAGTAAACAAATAAAACAAAACATTTTTAATAAATAAATATTATTATATAAATAAAGAAAGATAGCTTATATAAATGAGACAGATATATTATTTTTTATTTTTTATCTCTTATTTTCACCGGCTTACCATCAAATTATTATATTATTTTCTTCAATTTTACATCAACATAAACCTGTTTTTGTTTTATCTTTTTCTTTATCAAAATTTTTAGTTTCATAAGTTTTTCCCCTCTGTTAAAAATAAAATCTCACGTTGAATAAATATGAAAATATCGACCAACTAAGAGTTTGTGTTACTCATTTTAATAAAGTTGGTCTTTTAAAATAGAACCATAAGCTCTAATATAGTATCAGAACCCATTAAGTTCCAACAAACCATTCAATCTGATTAAGACTAAAAAAAATGAGTACATGAATTTCAAGATTGGTTTGCTCAAATGAGTTATCATCTCACAAAGGCATATTAAGGGATGAAATTTCACATCGAATAAAGATAAAAACATATACCAACTTAAAAGGGTTTGAGCTACTCTTCTTAAAAAAGTTGACATTTTAAGATGGACTCCAAATCCTAATACCCTCCGATAAGCACGTTGAACCATTTTTTAAACAAGAAGCATAATACATAATAGAGAGATGCTACACTGCCGGGGAAAAATGGATTAAGCTATTTGTACAATGTTGTCATCATTGTTGACATGTGTAAATTGGCAAAAAACTGTTATTTAAAAAATAAGTTGCTCAAATTGTATAAATCAAAAGCTATACCTTGATTTAACTGCATAATGCAATACTTTGAAGAGATTTGTCAAAAGTACGGTAATAAATTAGATGTTTTATTTCTATAAGATTATAAAAAAAATGATCTTGGAATAAATTAATTGAAATGTCCTAGTTGTTGGATTGCTTATACTGTTCAACTAAAGAAACGAGGTATAGTGGTGTTCATTTGTTTGTTTTTTTTCTTGAAAATGGGCTAACATTTGATTGACATGTTACTAATGAGATGAACATGTTCTGTTGCACGAGTTTTTCTTTTCATCAGCCTTACACAATTAGATAGATTTGGTTCTTGATGTAAACTTATTCTTTATCAGGAGCTGAGTACACAGAAGCATCAAATTATTTTATATGGAACCCTTTTATGCATCTTATACAAAACACCACTCTGCTGTAAAAGTTCACACTCGTAAAACTATATTTTGTGAGCTCTCTGTAATTTTTTCAGAAGCAATTTTGAAGAAGATATGGTTCCGGTTGCTCCCAGAAGCACGCCGCTCATTATCAGAATCATATTCAGAATCAAGAGAGGCCTTGTTATCTGGCTCCAGAATATCTTGGTGTAGAAAGCGCAAGGAAAAATAATGCAAATTCCTACACTGACTAGGGAGCCAGTGAGACTGAGAACATACTCAAAGTATGGCACAGAAAGAGCAAGGATGAGTATTAATACAAGTAGAATTGAGCCAACTGTGCCCCTTATGATCATCTTTGTTCTGGATTTCATTGAATGTGGAAGATTTTGTTCTAGTTGAGTTGCAAATGGTGCAAATTCAAGTGCATACTTGGTCATGGGAGTAAGCACTGTTGCCCATAGAGCAATCTTTGTCACAATAAGATTCCGAGGCATACTGAGGGTGATCTGAGAATCAACTTGGGGGCCAAACAATTTGGCTCCCATGAACGCCAAGGCCGTGTAAAGCAATGTAACCAATGAGAAGCTCACAATTGACACCTGTGAAGAGGATGAAAAAACATTAGTCATTAATGTGTCCAAGTGACATTGAAGTCTAATGAAAAGCTTCAGATTCTGTTTTTATGTCAGACAGAGTAGGAACATTTTTATTGTCTTATTCTGTATCACCATGGATATATTGTTGCACACTAAATGTTACAGTATTATCACTTTTGCCAAACTTGTCCCACTTTATTCATGATTTTTCTTCAGAATGGGACAACTATTTTGCCAGGTGTAATCTATATCTATCAGGAATTATATCAAATACTATACGATAGAATTTTTCGTTGTAGCGATGTAAATATTTTCTTCCCACATATTTATTGCATTCATTGGATTGTGTGGAGTCTAATTATAGTGTATACATATCCCGTTGACTGCAAATAAACCTTATGAGGCTTATATTAGGTATTTCATAGACATAAGATGTTGCCTTAATATTTTCTATTACATTAAAGATTTTAGGAGGTTGATTTTTGGGTGTGCAGATCACTTTGGATTCGTGCAGCAACATAGTGGATATAACTGTTTCATTGAACATTGAGGGTAAACTACTGTAAATTTGTGTGAGCTTTGCTTGTTTTCTGATTTTACTACTGCTTTCGTCATTATGGTCCCTAACAACATCTCTTGGTCCGTTTCATTGCAAAAATTTCAAGAAAATTAAGTAAAACAAGTTCAGGTAACTTGCCTTGGTGAACTTGGAGGGGTCTTTCATGGCTGTGTAAATGTTGGGGAAAACAATATGACCGGCAAAACTGAAGATGTAAAGACCAGAGATGGCAGGAATATTTCTGAGTTGAAGGGCTGGAATGCTGTGATTGGCCTTCACAACTCCAAAAACTGCGGTGCAGGCCACCGTTACAAAAATGAGAAGTGACATGAGAATCCCACCAGTGGATAGGAAAGATATAGAAGAAAGGTCCCTAAGCCACAAGCTTGGAAGTGCCACCAATATTGCAATTGCTGTCAGAATCTGAGATGTTCGTAAGTTATTCCATCCTAAATTTATTCTGATACCTAGAAACACTGTGGCTAGGTTGTCATGAAGTGAGATTGTATAAGAAACAAGGGCCATGAAAATCTCCATATAGATGAAAGTAGTAGCTACAATTCTTCCTTTTGATCCAAATGCATGCTGCCCAATATCTTTATAGTCTCTTGATTTGGGGTTTTTGTGCAAACATTTCCCAAGCAGATGGGAACTATAAGCACATGCCACCCCAATTCCTACAAGCAGGAATGCAGAAGCCCATCCTCCATTTTCCAAAGCATATGGAGTTGAGAGTTGTCCTAGACCTGAACAAGATTAAAGATGAAAAAGAAGTCGAAGTTATGTTAGTCTGCTAAATCACGTAGTGTTGTCCATTGAGTGTGTTGTGCACTGAACATTCTTGGTGTACAAATTAAAAATTGGTATCGATTACATGTTATATATATAATTGCTAAATAACATACAGAAAAAAGAAAGTGAGTTCTCTACATCTTTCGTCAAGATAGAGAGAGATGGTTGGTATGCTGGACTAAAAATGATTAATGAAGAGAAATAAGTGTATTGTGCCGTTCAGTGTTGTGTACCAAACATCTTGGTATCCAAATCAAAGATTAATATTGATATGTTCTGTATCATGCAAGTCGTGTATAAATAATAAACATATATACGATAAAATGAGTTACCAATAAGCATTCCGCTCATGTTGATGACTGCATGAAGAAAAGAACTGTTAGTTTCTTTGTGACCTTCACCATCCTTTTCATTAACGAAACTCTCCAAGTCTTTTGTGTTTCCATGGCATTTAACATTAGTTTCCTCTGTGCAGACGTCCAAACTCATCAACTGGGCATCTAATTTTTCAGCATTTTTCTCGGCTGCCACTCGATTCTGATGCTGCAAACAGTTAGAATCCAGGCAAGGTAATTTATCAGGGGATTTCCAGTTTTTTCCCCACATAATTCTTGGTGACTAAGTTAGAAGCAGATGGCTAGGAATCTTACAGAAGAGTGAGAGTAATTGAAAAAGAATTTGTTTCAAGGTGAACGATAAATTTTGAAAATTTGGGGTGCGTATTTATAAGTGGAGGAATGGATTCACGTGTGTCCCTAATTTCCACCTGGACCAATGCCTTTTTTTTTTCTTTTTTTTTTTAATATTAATTGTTCCCATGTTTTTGGTGGCATACACGCATTCCCATGAGCGAGGAGAATATATATCTAGATAAATGTTTTGGTATGAGAATGAGATGGTAATCTAACACCGTTTAAAATTATAGACGAGGTAGTTTATCTTTATGGTCCATTTGATTGTAAATGTGAAAAATAGGTGGAAAGAAAATATTTTATTGTGAATTGAATTGCCTAGAATTTATTTTGCTGTAATTGTAATTAATTGTGTTTGATTAGTATAATTTTCCACTTGACTGTTTGACTTTATTTTTCATAAAAATTGTCAATTAAATAGATAAAAAAAAAATTTACAATTGGGGATAGAATTTATTTAGATTGCCAAAAAATTAAAATTAAAAATTGAAAAATAAAATAAAATTGGTGTTCGTTTGACTTTGTTTTACATGAAAATAGTCAATTTAAGGGATAATCTTTTTTACAATTGTGGATATATTTTATATGCATTGCCAAAAAAAATGGAAAACAAAAAACCATCTAAAAGATGGAATAACAAATTCATCCAAAACCAAGAAAATGAGTCACGTGCACCAAAAACAAGAAAACCAATTCCAAGTAAAAAAAAAATGCTATCAAACAACCTAAAAGTGACAATTGGAAATTGAATTCCATTTTCCATGGAAAATGGAGGCCTATCAGCCTATCCCTGGGGTGTGTTTGATACACCACTTTTTCCCTAGAAAATGGAAAGTGTTTTCCGTTTCCACATTGTTGTGTTTGATACACAACTTTTTGCCTAGAAGTGATTTTCAACCAAGCCCACTCACACGCCCATTTTCCATGCTTGAGTGAAATTTGTTTTTTTGTGGTTTGGTTGGTTTTTCATTTTCCAGCCTTTTTTATTATTACTATTTTTTTTTTATTTTGCAACTAGAAAATTTTTTAGACACAATAGTAAAAAAATCTCTCAATTTTATTGACAATTTTCATATAAAACAAAGTCAAACGAATGATATTCGGTATGGTAAATTTTTTTTTTTTACTTTTTGCAATTGGAACAAATTCTAGACCCAATGGACAATTTCCATGAAAAACGAAATCAAACGGATACCAAACTTTCAACATTTTTCAGGTGGAAAATTATACCAATCAAACACAATTAATTACAATTCATAGTAAAACAATTTTTAGGCAATTCAATTATCTGGAATTCATTTTTTTTTTCAACCATTTTCCACATTTACAATCAAACGGACCATTAGTATATAGTATGCGAAAGGCCTTGTATTCAAACTACTACCAATTATGATATTATACACTTTTTATATTTTCGTATTTGGAAGGCAAAATTAAAGTAAATAAATTTTTCAACTCTCAAATCAGTTTAAATTTTTTCTGCACAAGAAGAAAGTTGAAAACTAGATGATGCATACATCCATGCAATTGAGTATCACCGCCTAATTTTGTGTCGTATCACCATAAACCCAGTGGAATCTATTACATCAATTAGCAAATAATGGTCATACATCATCAAGAGCTGTTACAGATTCATTGAAATCCATTTTTGCTTCAAATCGTCCATAAATCAAGTTTTATTCTCTACAAGATAGTGGTACATTGAAAACATTAATAGTGGAATTCAATTCCTTGCAGTTTTAGAGTTGTTCATTTTAACTTTTTTGGCTCTAATATTATATTTAGCATCTGTTTGTTTCTCATTTTTCATCCATGAAGATGAAAAATATGACCGTTATCCATCACATCAAATTATCGATTTTGAATTTCTATCTCTTGTGTGGGGCCCAATAACAGTTATATTTTTCATTCTCATTCTACAATAATGAGAATCAAGCGGAGGCTTAATATCCAAGTTTCATCTTAAGATGTCAACATTATATAATATTGACTATTAAGTAATGTTTTAGAAGCGCGCCTATGCAAGGCGTTATATTCAATACCCAAGTTTCATCTTAAGATGCAAGTCTTTTTAATAATAGTCCAAATGTTGATTATATTGTTCACATTTAAATAGTATTTTAAAAAGCGCATCTAGGCGAGACACGGTCGAAACTCCTCACTTTGGCAATAAGCGGGAAATGAAGCGATCAACTGCCAAGTTGACCACTTAATGCACGATTGGCGCGCCTTATTAATTCGTTTCCTTTTTTTTTTTAAAAAAATCATTTTTAACTTTAGTTTCAAGTTTTTCCTTTGACCATGGTATAATTGACTAATTGTAAGAATTATTAAGTAAATACAATATTTTATAAGTTTAGACGTTTGGTATGCATTATTTTAATTATTAAATGATTTTTAACTTCATTAAAAATTTAAAATAATATCGAAAATAAGAAAGTGTTTTTTTACACTTAGGCCTCACCTTGTCTTGGCTCGTAAAACTAGAAGTTTGGTCTCCACGTCTAATTACGCTTTTTAGAATACTGTATTTAAGTGAGATGAGATTTTACCTTTTCATTAAATTATTTTCTAGGGGGCTTGAACTTTCACCAATGTGCAATTAGAGTTAAGACTTGAGATTGAAATAATGTAAAGGGCATTCTTGAACTGTTTGATCTTCTAGGTCCTTGTTCGTGCACGTTTCTGTTTGTGTAACGGCGTGCATATGCTTGAATGAGAATATTTACTATTTGTTGAAAGAAATGTTTGGTGAAGTTGCCAAATAGAACAATTTGCTCATTTATTCTCCAGAAAGACAGGCATTAGTTACCTCTTCATTGGGCAGATGCTGAATACGTATCAAGCACTCCAACAGTCATGAGCACAAGATTCTCCTCAGGTGGTGTGTATCGTTTATTACGTAATATTTTAAGTGCGATTCTATTTTTTCTTCTCGCTGTTTGGATGTACATGAGTAGGGGTGGACCGAGACCAATTTTCTTGTGGGGTCAAAAATGAGATTTCAAAAATATTTAGGCTAAATTTTTTTTTGTGGGGTCATCTGACCCCATGTGGGTCCGCCCCTGTACATGAGTACTGCTTGGCTTCTTGAATCGAAGAAATTTGCATTATGTACTCGTAAGGTTGCAATTTTGGTGCATTGTATCTTGATAGTGCACAATTTTCTTCTATCTTTTAATAATAATAATAATAAAAAAAAGTCATCTATACGATGTATCTTATTTGGTTCAAAACATTTGTACGCAAAGCATTATGTTTTGTGGTTGATAGTGCAAATGACAATTTTTTTATTTTTATTTTAACTAAAAGATCAAAGAATCACTACTATCAATTCTAATTTTATACTAAATTCCTTACATGGTCTAATGTGGAGAACCAAACACCACATAAATGATAGATGATAATATGAATCTAAAGTGAGAAATGAAAAATGCTTTTTGTACAATGATTAAAAAAAAAATTACAGATCGATGAGGTGGTGAAAAATTGAATTAAAACTATCAAAATCTTTTCACCACTTTACAGGAGTGAACAAGGTTTGGTTTGGACAGTTTGTGCTACATTTTCAATTCAAACAATTTCACGGTATTTGAAATTTTTCCAAACCAAACCATTATTTGCAGTTTGATTAAGTTTTAATACGTGATTTGCCTATCAGCATTATAGCAATATATTTAAAACAAGTTAACATATAAGTTTAAATGAGAACTAATAATGTTAAATTATATTCATATTTGTCTGAAATTTGAAATACAATTAAAAAAAGAAAAAAAACAATCTTTGAGTGTGATTGGCCGCTGTAGTTTTGTTGAATTATGATCTTGATTGTCAAAAATATATGCATTTTTTTGTTCATTTCATATAATTTGGGGTGATTTTATTTTAGTTTAGATATCGGGTCATGTTGTGTAGTAGACTTGTAAAATCATGGGCCAACAATGATGAATTTAATTTAGTTTATATGGTTATTTCAATGGACTAGTTGTAATTTGTATTTCTAAATTAATATTTTTTTCTGAGAAGAACTGTAAAATTTTAAAATAATTTAATAAAAATAATTTTTAATTAAAAAAATAAAAAAAAAAGGGTTTGGTTCGATTTGATTTTGTGCGATTTTTTTTAAAGTCAAAATATAAACAAAACCATTTTGAAATGGTTTAGTTCGATTTGAGAGGAAAAATCGCGGGAGAACTTTTTATTTTTAATTTTTTTTTTGGTTGGTAAGATTTTGACTCTGTCAGATTTCTCTAAGTTATCTACTAATAAACAAATCTGTAAGTTGTGATAAACATATAGCAAAATCGTTGTAAAATAAGTTACGTAAGGCGCGTCTACATAGTTTAGGTTCGCTTGCTAACGTTATAGCCAACAAATATTCTTTATTGTGTACCCACTAAAACATATCTAATTCAATTCCTTCGTACTCAAACAACTACATAGTTTGATTTTATCTTCCAAGTTTTGCATGTGATAAAATGGAATTTAGGTATGGAATTAAAGAGTTGCGGAAGGGTAAGGAATCCTTGGATTCCAATCTAAATGAATTTGCCATTATTCCCCAAGATTTAGCATATCTTGTAATTGCATATGTTAAGAGTTGCCATATAATAAGCAAAATTGGAAGAAACTGATGCCAAAAGAATAAATTGATGCCAATTTAAAGTTGGAGTTTGGCACAAAAGAAATGCCAACTCAAATATCAAGTCACCTTTCATCAATTCCTTTACATGCATGTTGGGGATATGTCGATAGGGTTCACATTAATAAAAGTCAAACCCGGAAAATATTTTGCAAATTCCTGAAATTTAAGAATGTATTTGATACGTAGTATTTGATGATGAAACTGGATTTGAATAATATTGATTTTACCGATGTGATTGAACAAGTCAATCTTCGATCGTGCCAACTTAAGGTGGTCCGAGTGATCCCCTCACCATTTTCAGGTTAAATGACAAAGATATATGCCGAGTCAATCCACATGCCGAAAATAGTCCGTGTGACTCGTCGAGCCACACAAGCTGGCCAGGGCTCGAGCCAACTCCCAAAATGGGGCTCAGTGCAATATTCCTCCCACTTTTTCTTGACCAGTTAGTCCACATTTGATATTGTAGTTAAACAAAATAGTAAAAGAATCTTTCATCTTTATTTCTAATTTAATTAAGATGAGAGTTTAATTGTCATTCTATGATTCTTTGGCCAAGTGAGAAACGTGTAGCATTTTAACAATATAACTAAGATATGAGATTTGCCATCCCGAATTTCTTGTTCCATTGGCTATCTTTTCACTATAAATTTGACACCTCGTCACATCATTTATATTCAGTAAATGAGAAGATACTAATGTGTAATGTGTCGATGTGTCAAAAATGTACGAAGAGACAATAAATTTAGAATTCAACATCTAGACCCCTAGCTTTGATGTTAGTTACAAATATCTCCAACTAGGAGAATTATCTACAAGCTATGAAGGAACAAAAAGCGAGAAGTTCAGTTCATTACATAACACGGCATAATCTCAAAATATCCTGATAGGTCATTCTGTTTTGTTTCTAACAACTTCTAATTTTATTTTTTTTCTTTTTCTTTCTAAATTGTCTCTATCTGCTTTTTCTTATTTTGTCTCTTCTTCCATTCTGTCTCTATATTGTATTCCTAACCAAAAGCTTCAATCTTTTAGGGCAACTCTCTCCTCTTTTCTCTTTAGGGTATGTTTGAGCCACATTTTATAGGAAGAATGTATTCTGAAATAGTAAATTGATGGAAAATGTGTGATTGAAAAAGAAGAAAAAGATAATGATGTGATGGAAAATATTATTTTATTAAACATTTTGTGGTTGAAAATTTTAATTTATATCAAACAGATGCTTAGTGCTTGTTTGAGATAATTTAAAAGTTGAAATAAAATGTAATAATTATTTTTAACCACACATTTCAATGAATACATAGCTTTTACCATTAAAACTCATGGATTAAAGGAGTGACAGGAGTAACTTGTTTCGCTAATAAATATGTTACATTAAAGGAGAGTCAAATGGAGCCGAGTACTATTCAAAAGAGCTACTATCCACGAGTAGATGGGAAGAGACCAAAACAAGAGCTAAAAAGACTAGTTGTAAGCCATCTATTACTATAAAAATTATCGTCAAATGATGAATCTGAGGTCAAATGGAGACATACATATACGGTGTGGTACGATAAAGCTTAGAGCTCCTACGAGGCCGGCCCTGGCCCAAGGTAAGTAAGGCCACTTCCTTGGGCCTCAGGTTTGAAGGGGCCTCCTCAGGGGCGGACGCAGAAGATTTTTGTTAGGGGGGCACACTCGAACTTGCAAAGAAGTTGGGATAAATTTTACACTCGAAAATTTACGTAAAAAAAAATCCTATCCCATATAATTTTGCATCCGAAAATTTACATAGGATATGACTTTTTCGGATGTAAAATTTCGAAAAAATTTTATGTCATGTTCCATATAAAGTTTCCTAATAAATGATGAAAATTACATTGAAGTGTCGCAAAAATAGTAAATTTTAATGAAATAATTGATTTTTTTTGAAAAAATGCGAATTAGACGTTTTTCTTTAAGACTTACGTTTAACATATTTTTAACTATTTTCGATATCTATTTGGACTATTCGATATACCCATAATGTAGTTATCGAAATAAGCTTTGAGATTACATAAGCAATTTGTAGATTTGATTAGCATACAATCGTCGGTAAATTTTTAAAATTAGCATGTTATCGAAATTCAATTTATTATGATTTTGCCCCTGTTTGGTGGAAATTAAAATCAAATTTGTAGTAAATTTTGATAAAAGTTAAAACATTTATGGATTCTATGAAATATATTATTAAAATTTATTGTAAACTTTGATTTAGATTAAAATTTAGATTTCAATCGATACCAAACACGGAAAAAAAAAAAAAAAAACTCAAAAGTTAGGGGGGCACGTGCCCCCCCGACCCCCCTGTGTCCGCCCCTGGGCCTCCTAAAAAAAGCCCAAAAATGCTCTAATCCAAAACTCATCAAATTCCAACCGTTTTCTTCTCGGCTTCTCCAACCGTGTCTCTCCAAATTCCAACAATATTCTAAATGGCTAAACCCTTCAAAAATTCCTTAAACGATTCATATTTTTCATTGAACCCTTGCTGAAAATTTGAAGTACCGGTTATCTTTTCTTCAATCTCGTTTTGTGATTTCACTAGTTTGTTTTTTCGGATGGAAGAGCAATCAGCACTGATTTGGAGAAAATGAAGACCGAAGAGGTTAACTCTTCATTTTGATTTCTCTATTATAAATTCTTCCCAAATGGAGACTTTGGTGAGTGTAAAATCACGTGCTTGGATTCTTTTGTACTGAGATTTTCTAAGTTGCCTTTATAGTGTGGTACTGTGGTTGAATTTCGAAAGTCCTTCCCTTTGATATCGAGTGTTTTGTGTTTTTTTATGAGAGCTGGGAGGCCTATAAATTTTATGTCTGAATTGTTATTTGTTATGTTTATTTGTTTGGCCGTGCTTTGTAATTCTCCCTATCTAACATCCCATAAGTGTTGAATCAGTTTGTGTAGGAACAAAAATAAGGTTACTTGGATGTATTTTTCAAGCTAAAAACCTGTTTCTGAAGGTCAAAAGTGACATAGAACGGAAGTTCAAAGATTTAATAGCATAAGTCCAAACACATGAAAATTGGAATCCACCAAAAAATAATTGAAACCAAAACGAATTGTGTTTATTCTGATAACAAAGAGCCTTTAAATAGTATCTGAAAACCCTAATTTAAGCAAAAAGACCAAAATAGACATTCACTAAATCAAAATAGCTAAAAATTTAAAAAAAAAAAATCCAACTGCCCACCAGCGTGCCTTAAACAGGGAATTTGAGGCTGGAAACGACGTCAACCAGAGGGCTGAAAAACCTTTTCGAAAACATATTATAATAGAAAATCTGACATTCGAGCTAAAAGTTATGCCTGTTTCTTCGGAGCAGTAGCTCTTTTAGCCAATTTTCTATCTATCTCTTTTTCAAACTCCAAAATCAATTGTCCTACATCAAAAAGTACTGCTGATAAATAGTAAAAATGGGAACTCCCAATCCACTGGTGATTCAAATGCCTGTCTTCGGAAGAAACGGTAATATTTTTTATTTTAGCCTATTTACCTAAATAAAGCCTTCAGAGGAAGATATCTATCTTATTTGCATGTGTTGGAAGATATTGTTTCTTTAGTCACCTAGCTGTTACTTCATATATGTAAAGATTGGTCGTGCTTAAGATGAATGAAGGATTTTTGGTTGGAAGAATTTTACTACTTAGTTTAGGTTTCAGGAGGCATCACATGATTAAGAAGTGGGGACTTTGTTCTTATCATCTGTAACTACATATTTGGAAGAAAATTTGAATCTGAATGTGCCAAAAGAAAAAAGAAAGAAAATGTTGAAAAGTATATTAAATATCAAGAAGGAGCACTTGATAAGTTTTTTAGTAGTAATAAACAAACACATAACGAAAATGTGGTCATTGAAGAAGAGTTTAATGAGGATGATAACATAAATCATATAATTGAAGAAAAACATTGTTTGATGAACGAAGATGTGTCTACTAACAGAGATAATGTACCTTTTTTCCCCTGGCCTAATTGATCTAACAAATTGGGGAAATATTAATACGAATTTAAGATATTTAATTGTAACAAAAGGTCCTGTAAAAGAAAATGATGTGATTTTTCCGAAAGATGTGGCAAATCGACACTCTCATCTACACATACTTTTGACGATTACCTAATAGAGAGAAGCATGATAGAAAGTGATTGATATATTCAAAAGTTTGGATAAAATATCTTGCTTTTGTTGTAAACTATTCAAGAATGAGGAGATCAGAATTCAATTGGCAAATGACGGAGTAAATGATTGAAAAAATATTAGTGAAACAATTAAAATACTTGTGACCACATCAATAACATGAGTAGATGGATTGAAATATAACTAAGATTTGAAAAGAGTAAAACAATTAATAAATGTGTGCAAGAACAAATCAATAGAGATAGAGAACATTGGAGACAAGTATTAATGAGAATAATATGTGTGGTGAAAACTCTTGCTGAAAATAATTTAGCATTTTGTGAAGATAATGAGAAGATATATCAAGAAAATAATGGTATCTTCTTAAATATAATTCAAATGATTGCTAAGTTTGATCCCGTAATACAAGAACATGTTTGTCGAATCCAAAATAAAGAGATTCATTATCATTATCTAGGACACAAAATTCAGAATGAGTTGATACTTATGCTAGCAGGTGAGATAAAAAAATTAATCATTAAGAAACTCAAAAATTCTAAATGCTATTCTGTTATACTTGATTGCACTCCAAATACGAGTCACGAAGAACAAATGTCTATAATATTGAGGTGTGTAGATATTTCAACAAGTCCAGTGAAGATTGAAGAATTCTTTTAGGATTTTTATTGGTGGATGATACATCTTGTAAGAGACTTTTTGATAAACTTGTGGGTGCTTTGAATAATATAGAACTTGATATTGATTATAGAAGGGGTTAGGGTTATGATAATGATGTAAACATGAAAGGAAAACATAAAGGAGTCTAAAATAGACTATACAACTAAATCCTAGAGCATTCTATAGTCGTTGTGGGTGTCATAATTTAAATCTTGCACTTTCTGATATGGTCACTTGTTGTTCAAAAGCTAAATCTTTTTTTAGGGTAGTCCAACGTATATACATTTTATTTTCGTCATCTACTAAACGGTGAAAAATTTTCAAAGAGAATATAAATGGTTTTACCCTTAAGCCTTTGTCACAAACTCATTGGGAAAGCTATATTGAAAATGTTAGAGCGATAAGATTTCAAGCTCCACATATAAAAAAAAAAAGTTTTACTTCAATTGACAAATGTTGATGATCCTAAGACAAAAAGTGAGGTGGAGTGTTTGTCAACATATGAAATTGAGAATTTTTAATTTTCACTTGGAATGATTATTTCGTGTGAAGTGTTGAATAATGTTGACAGAGTAAGCAAACAAAAGGCATACATATTGATATTCTTATAAACCATTTAAAATGGCTCATTTCGTTTTTCAAAAGTTATAGAGAATTTGGCTTTGAATCGGCCATGATTGATGCTAAAGAGATTGCAAGTGAATTAAACATTGAACCAATATTTTGTGAAAAAACGAGTTATACATAAAAAGAAACAGTTTAATGAGATTTCTTATGAAGAGATAATACAAATAATTGAAGAATCTTTTAAAATCAATTATTTCATATATATGGTAGATCAAGCTCTATCATCACTTCAGAAAAGATTTGAGCAATTTAAAAAATATGATGCTATTTTTGGATTTTTATTTGATTTGAAAAGACTTAAAGCTATTGATGATGATAGTTTGAAGTGTTCTTGCATTAACATTGAAAATTATTTGAAGCATAATATGATTTCTGATATTGATGAGATAAAATTATATTATGCTATTAAAAGTTTCAGAAATTATTGAAGCAATTGATGTATTGGATTACATTAAGAGAATGAAGTGTTATTTTGCAAATACTTGGATTGCTTATAGAGTATTAGTAAATATTCCTGTTACAGTTAACTCTGTTGAAAGAAGTTTTTCAAAAATTTAAGTTAATTAAATCTTATCTTTGATCAACCATATCACAAGAGCGATTGAATTGATTAGCTATATTTTCTATTGAAAAAAATATCTTGGAAAAACTTGATTTTAGTAGTTTGATTGCTGATTTTACATCTCAAAATGTGAGAAGGTTAAATTTTATGCTAGCCTAATTTAAATATTTAAATTTTGCTACACCGATGAAAAAATTAGTCACCTAAGGCCTCTAAATTCTCAAGCCGTCCCTGAGCACCTATTTCGACAAGGAGAAAAGACGAGAAAGACAATCATATTTTCACACCAAGCAAAGAATGATATCTTTATAGGGATACTTGGATCACCAATCAAGTAAGGTTGCATTAGTGATGACAATGGATCGAGCCGAGCCTTAAACCCACGAGCTCAGCTCAAGCTCGTGGCTCGTGAGAAACTAGCCACGAGCTCATGAGCCGAGCTAGCTCGTGGGCGAGCTCGACTCGGCCCACGAGCTCATGAGCCGAGCGGCGACCTCATGAGCTTTTTGATTTTTTTTAATACTTTTCCACGTTTTTTTTTTTAAAAATCGCGAGCGCATGAGCTCGGCTCATGCTCGGCATTTGACGAGCCAGAGCGGCTCGCAGCTCATGTTTTCGCGAGCCGACGAGCCCCTCCGCTCATTTGCCATCTCTAGGTTGCCTATCGTATAAGGATTTTAGTATAAATAGGAAGTGAAGCTTGCTTTGTAAGTTGCATAAAGAAACTCGATTTTAGGATTCCTTATATGACCTAATAGTTGGGTCAAATTTTCTAGTTTACTTGAGAATTAAGTTGCATAATGAAACTCGATCCCATGCGAGTAGATGTATTTCAAGTCTAGTAACATTTTCCGCCGAAAGAATATACATAGCTTGACTAAATGGAAAATAATTAATCAGCAGAAAATAGAGAAAAAACCGCTGGGGCCTGGGGTCACAAGTTACTTTTTCAATAATTTTAAGTAACATAAAAATTTAATCCATTACCTTTCCATGTGTTCTTTACTGTAGGCTGATGTATTTATTTTCAAAAACTTGAAACGTGAAATTTTTATAAATGCAACGGATCTCTAACAAGTACTTTTGAATTCTCTAATAGGACAATTTCGTGTAAAAGTTTAAAAATCAATTAAGGAAAGAATTGAGTAATTTATATTTCTTTGTCAACGAACCTTGTAAACAAACATAAATTACAGTAATCACATAGTCCATTGTTCCTGCCCCTTTTCACCTTCCAATCTCACTTGCATGAATCCAGCAAGCGTTAATATTCGGCCTTTCCGGCTAGCAGATGCCGAAGATGTAGTTTTACGGGCTGGGGACGACTGGATTATCCAGTTATTCCAATTGAGTACTTTGATCTCTAAAGAAGAGGCCTTGGTATTCATCAAAGAAGTCTTCATGTCTCACCCGTGGTTCAAATCAATATGCATCAACAGCCAACCGGTCTATTGGATTCGTATAAGTTTCTCTGGCCACGGGAGATGATTGGTTTAGGCCGGAATTAGGGTATGTCATGGCAGTGCAATACCGGGGTCAGATGATAACCCCAAGGGATGTGAAAATGGAGTTTTGTCAAGTTTCAAAAGGAGTTTTAGCAAGGCTATCTCTGTCCCTAATAATGGAAAAAAAAAAAATATTACAGGACGTTCGTCTCTGCATATGACTTAAAAAGAGCGGTTTTGCATGGTTATAAATGGTTTTGCATGATATTTGAACTTACATGGTTTTTCAAATCATTTGGTAATGATTGTCAATCATTTGGTTATCATTGTCATACAATTTTTTAATTGCTAGTTATTATTGTTTCATCATTAGTATATAATTGTTAATTTTTCTTTTAATGATTATTTTAATCATTGATTAAATGATTTCTAATACAATTTTAAATGATTGATAAGTTGTTAATAATTTGATAAAAATAATATGTTCAAGAATTTTATTTTTCGAATAGATAACTTAAAACTCGAATTTATAAGTATTCTAAATTATTTATTGCTTGTTTTAAGGTTCAATAGCGTCACATGGAAATGATGATGTGAACAACGGCAACAACACTGTTGATACCGGTGTACCAAATCCCGCAATGACCACGGTTAACCCTGTAGGGACTTCGACGGCATTCCTCATGTTGAAGTGAACCCCACTTTGCCTACGGCTGCGGTCTCGACAATCCAATTTGGCACAATACATTTGTCAATACCTAGGGCTGCGGCTTCAGTACCTTTGCCAACGTTTCCGCCTCAATTTTCGATGAATCATGCAATTCAATCGGATAAGTTTACTGGCACTTATTTTAAGACATGACAGAATAAGATAATTTTTTATCTTACTACTTTGGGTCTTGCACGTTTCCTCACCGAGGATGCCCCTGTCATGGCTGAAAACGACACTGATATGCATAGGCGTGCGGCTTGGGATGCATGGAAAAATGCTGATTTTTTATGTCTCAACTATATCTTAGATGGACTACAGAATTCTCTGTATCACGTGTATGAGGTAAAGAAGTCTGCTAAGGAGCTTTTGGAGTCCTTAGAAAAGAAGTACAAGTTCGAGGATGCTGGGTCTAAGAAATTCTTGGCTAGTCGGTGCATGGACTTCGAAATAGTTGATTCACATTCAGCGGTGAGCCAAGTGCAGGAGTATCAAGTGCTCTTGCAAGAAATACATGCTGAGGGTCTGACTATGTTAGAATCTCTACATGTGGCTACTGTTATTCACAAGCTACCTCCTCAGTGGAAGGCTTTCAAAAGCTATTTGCAGCATAAGAGGAAAGAGATGTCTTTCGAGAATTTAATTATCAAGCTGCGCATTGAGGAGGATAACAAAAAAGCTGAACGTAAGTCAGGGAATTCTTACTCTAAGAAGGCTAATGTATTGGAACGCGGCCAAAGTTCTGGTACTAAGAAATGTCAATCCTTTAAATCCAAACAGGGTAATGGAAATTGGAAAGACAAAAAGCAAACCACGAAAGGGTCTCAGTTGAAGCCTATCGGTGGGGTAGGAAAGAAGCCTAAGTTCCAGTTCAATGAAAAGTGCTTCAATTGTGACAAAGTTGGGCATCGATCGGTAGACTGTCATCAGCTTCGAAGGGATAACAAACAACGTCCTCAAGCTAATATGGTTGGAAATGAGAGAGATCATCTCTCAGATGACATGTCTGACCTAAACCTTACGGCGGTGATTAGTGAGGTTAACCTGGTAGGATCTAACCCTAAGGAGTGGTGGCTAAACACTGGGGCAACTTGCCATGTCTGCTCCAACAGGAGCATGTTCACTACTTTTGCACGAGTTACAAATGGTGAAAAGTTGTTTATGGGAAACTCTACAACTTCTGAAGTGCTTGGTAAAGGTAAGGTGATCCTGAAGATGACATCTGGCAGAGAGCTTACTTTGACTAATGTGCCGTACGTGCCAGAGATTCACAAGAATCTGGTCTCTAGGTCTCTTATGAGCAAGAATGGTTTCCGCATGGTCTTTGAGACGGATAAGCTGGTGATTACCAAAATATGAGTTAATGTTGGGAAAGGCTATATGACTGATGGCTTGTTTAAATTGAATGTGATTGCTGTAACCTCAACTGTTATGAATAATGAGAAAACTCATTCTGTTTACTTGCTTGAGTCTCCTAATTTGTGGCATGATAGATTAGATCACGTAAATTACAATGCATTACGTAGACTAAGCAAACTAAACTACTTGCCTAGGTTTCAAATTGATTCAAATCATAAATGTGAAACCTGCATTGAGGCTAAGCTAACTAGGTCTTCGTTTCATAGTATTGAAAGAAGTACCGAGCCATTGGAACTAGTACACAGTGATGTGTGTGACTTGAAATTTGTCCAAACAAGAGGCAGTAATAAGTACTTAATTACTTTTGTCAACGATAGCACGAGATATTGTTATGTGTACTTGCTTAAAAGCAAAGACCAAGCTATCGATAAATTCATTCTTTACAAGAATGAAGTTGAAAATCAACTTAGCAAGAAAATAAAGGCGTTACGAACTGATCGTGGTGGTGAATATGATTCACCATTTGGTGAATTTTGTGCTAAATATGGAATAACTGACCAAACTACTGCACCTTATTCACCTTAGCAGAACGGAATTGCTGAGCGTAAGATCAAACGTTAAAAGAAATGATGAATGCTATGTTGATTAGTACTGGATTACCACAGAACATGTGGGGAGAAACTATTCTTTTTGCGAATTACATTTTGAATAAAGTGTTAAGAAAGAATATGGATAAGACTCTGTATGAACTTTGGACAAGTTGAACACCTTCATATAAATACTTACAAATGTGGGTGTGTCTTCCTAAAGTTGTGGTGCCTCCTCCTAAGAAGGTCAAGATTGGACCTAAGATAGTTGACTGTGTGTTAATTAGTTATGCGCAAAATAGTAGTGCATATAGGTTCCTTGTGCATTATTCGAATGTACCCGATATTCATCCGAACACGATTATGGAGTCTAGGAATGCACAATTCTTTGAGAATATATTTCCTTGTAAATCTCCTAAACAGTTAACTCCTATTAAACGGACTATGGAATCTTCAGCTACTGGCAGCAATAAATATCCAGTTGAAGAAGGTGAGGATGAGCCTAGACGGAGCAAAAGGACCAAAACTTCTAAAACGTTTGACCCTGATTTCCTCACATATTTGATGGAGAATGATCATCAAAGCTATAATGAGCTATATCTTCTCCAGATGGTCATCTGTGGAAAGAAGTCATCAAGAGTGAAATCGATTTTATCCTACAGAATCATACCTGGGAATTAGTAGATCTTCCACCGGGCAGTAAGCCTTTGGGCTACAAGTGGATCTTCAAGAAGAAGATGAAAGCAGATGGCTCTATTGATAAATATAAAGTTCGGCTAGTAATCAAAGGTTATAAACAAAAAGAAAGCTTAAATTACTTTGATACTTATTCTCCTATGTCGAGAATAACTTTTATCTAGATGATAATTGCTATTGCAGCCTTGCGAAATTTGGAAATACATCAGATGGATGTAAAAACAGATTTCCTAAATGGAGATTTGAATGAAGGAACAACAAGAGGAGTTTTCGGCTCCAGGTCAAGAAAGGAAAGTCTGTAAACTGGTTAAATCGCTTTATGGTTTAAAGCAAGCACTAAAGCAATGGCATGAGAAATTTGATAATGCTATGCTTTCTAGTGGTTTTCGAATCAACGAGACAAATGTGTATATGTCAAGGACACTAATGATGGATATGTTATATTGTGTTTGTACATTGATGACATGTTCATTGTCGGCAGCTCTGATAAGATTATCAAAGCCACTAAGAATATGTTAAATTCAAAGTTTGATATGAAAGACATAGGTCTCGCGGATGTCATCTTGGGAGTAAAAACCACTCGAACACCAAATGGACTCGTGTTATCTCATTCTCATTACATTGATAAGATATTCCACAAGTTCAACAAGTCAAATACCACTGTGGCCAGGACTCCAGTGGATTTGAGTCTCCACTTATCCAAGAACACTGGTGGTGGTGTGTCACAGTTAGAATATTCTCGGATAATTGGGAGTTTAATGCATTTAATGACATGTACGAGATCGGATATAGCATACTCGGTTAGCAGATTGAGTCGCTACACGAGTAACCCAGGTGCTATCCACTGGAGAACCATTTTTAGGGTGTTACATTATTTAAGGTACACTCATAATTTTGGACTGCATTATTCTAGATATCCTGTAGTAATCGAAGGGTATGTTGATGCAAATTGGATATCAGATATGTCAAATTCAAAATCTACTAGTGGATATGTCTTCACTCTTGGTAGTACAGCTGTTGGAAATCGTCCAAATAAACTTGTATCGCAAGATCTACAATGGAATCAGAGTTCATCGCTTTGGACAAAGCAACTAAAGAAGCAGAGTGGCTTCGCCAGTTTGTTGAGGATATTCCAAGATGGTCAAAGCATGTACCTGCAATTTGTGTTTATTGTGATAATCAATCAGCAATTGGCAGGGCACAGATCAATATGTATAATGGTAAGTCTCGACATATTCGAAGACAACATAATACCATTCGACAACTACTCTCACAAGGTATTATCACTCTGGACTACGTAAAGTCAAAGGATAATATTGCGGATCCGTTAACCAAAAGGTTAACTCGAGAGCTAGTTGGAAAAGCATCGAAGGGAATGTGTTTGCAGCCTATGACGTTGAAAAGTATCATGGTGGAAACACAACCTAGCTGAATGGAGATCACAGGATCTAGGTTCAAAGGGACAACTAAACCATGTATATTTATGTAAATCACTGAGAAGGTTATCCTTCTACTCATTCCTATGATGCTCACAGTGATTGGAAAATGCAGGTTAAGCTACGTTTTTAATGACCCTTAAAGCATTGTTGTGAAACGCTGATTTAAGAGGTCACCTATGTGAGTGTGAAGTGGGGCCGCTTCTATAAGGATTGAGAATGCTACATCCTTGAACAAACACTTGCAGAACCAGGCGTCGTGTTCATAGTCAGAACGAACACAACATTGAGAACTATGCTGTGTCTAGAATGGTTATTGGTGAAAATTAAGAATCAAAGTAAATCATAATCAAAGTAAATCATAGCCAAACCGAAGGCCCGTGTTTACACGATTTCCTTAAATCGAATTCGCCGTCTCACCGGGGTGCACGAGGTTTTAATCGGTGTTCGATTCCCAGGATACAATCCATTGTTGGTTCACGCTGCACTACGTTAACCGCCTATGAACTAGATGTGTCTATCTCTCAAAGAATTTTAGCAAAGGAAGACAAAAATTAAAAACCACCGGCTGTCGGAAATGGAGGAAAAAGGAAGCTGTTTTTTTTTTCTTTGTTGTGTTTGTTGTTTGAATCACTTGTGTTTTTTCCAATCAAGAGATCCTCTATTTATACCCATAGATGAGGAAGAGTGATCATTAATACATTGAAGGCTGATTTCTGAAACTGAAGAGAGGAAATGCTTGGAACGGCTGAAACGTTTTTCTGAAACTGAAGAGGGGAAATGCCTAAATGCCTGAAACGTTTTTCATTCAATATTTTCCAACAAAATTCTAGTATAATTCACAGGCTTCAAGGATTTTTACGGTTTGCAAATGAGGTGGGGTAGAGGGGAAGACACGATGCAGTCCCAAGTGTCACAACGTCATGCAAATATATAAAATAATTTCAATTCTTGCTTTTACAAACCTAAGTGGATTCTATGGAAAATGCTGACTTCTCATGCTTGTCAATCTAATGGCTAATAAGCATCAACCACATGTTAAATAAATAGGACCTATAAAACAAAAACATCGTTTTTAACCAAGCAGCACAACGGTACAAAAAATGAGAACACAGCTTCATTCTGGAAGAACTTACTCAAGCCTAATGCAAAGCCTTCATCAGATATAGTCTACTAAAGCTTTGTCCAGCAACACTGCATGCCACAAGCCAACATAACGTGATATCAATTTCTGAAGTATAGACCAAATTATAACAATTACGTTGATAAATTATGTAATCTTGACCGGGCACAAGGTGGTATATCCTACTTACAAGAATGGCAACACGCTTGAAAGGGAAGTAACGTTCCATTTTGCAGATACTCGGAAGCATCACTAGAATGTTTTATCTTATTCCTTCTAAAACATTAAGAATGTCAAGTTGGTCTGACATCCTGATAGAAAACATTAAGATTGGCAGGCCTTGCATAGGGAGGTTGGTATGAAACAAGATAATTTCGAAGTGTTATAGGTTAAATTAACCTTATCATTATGGATTTATGTCAACTGCCAAAGATAATGCCAATTGAATAGTTTCGAAGAAATATTACTTACTTGACTCAAGAATCTTTACCTTTTGTCGTTGAGAAATTGATATATGTACAATTGTTGATTGTCAATTGAATAATTTTGAAGAAATATTACTTAATCGCCTGATGAATATTTACCTTTTGTCGTTGAGCAATGGATATACGTACAGTCGTTGATTTTCCATTCTCATTTTAAGGAAAATTCCCCACTAGCTTTTGCTATATATTTACTTTAGGATGCAAGCCAGAAATTTTAGTCATTCCAACCCTAACCCTAATATATTTATTGTAGGATGCAAGAAAATCCCAAACGCCAGAAATTTCCCCAAACCTTTTTGCAGATAGACTAAGTGCTGTACCTGATGAACTTTTGCACCATATTTTATCATATGTAGATCCAAAGTTTGTCATGGCTACTTGTGTTAATTCTCGGAGATTGTTAAATGTTTTTCGTTCCATGCTTAACATCATACTAGATGATTCCTTATTTAGGACAAATAGCTACCAGGATTATGAGTTAGATTTTACCATGTTTGGCCTTAGGCAAATAACGTTCCGAACTAAAATTCATGGATTTCAACTCAAATGTAATTTTGACTTTAGCAATAGTGGAGTCCAAACAATGGTACTCGCTGCAATATGGAGAAATGCAAAAGAAATTGATATTTGCACAGAACCCTTTGTAATTTTCGAAACACTACCTATTGAAGTTTTCACATCTTAATCACTGGTAGTTTTGAAACTAAGAAGGACATCTATCGAGTTTGACATCCCAGATTCCGTCTCTTAACCCAATTTAAAGGTGATGCACTTACATGATTTACAGCTAAACAATAGTGATTCCGTGACAAGATTTTTTCATGGTTGTAAGGTGCTCGAGGATTTGTGGTTGTCGAATTTATTTGGGAGCGTTGATGTTCTTCATCGTTCCATGCCTTTGCTTAGAATTTTTTTTCGTTCAATTCCCTTATTGGTGACATTTCGGGTCTAGAGCTTTTTATCAATACACCGAATATGAAGTTTTTTCATTACCGATGTCGTTTTCGTAAATTCCTCTTGGTGAATAAAATAGCATCCCTTGCTAGAGCGGAAATTACTTTTGTTGAAAGTATTGTGCATGATTTGGAGAATGCATCTAAGTTTACCAACAACTTGCATGGAGTGACATCCATTTATTTGTCTGAATATGCTATTGAGGTATATCCCAATCTTAAAAACTCATAGTATTTAGTATAGAAATATTTATATTCAAGGATCAAAGTATTAACAAAATATCTGTCATATGGACCACATGTTCTAAACCTACGAATAACACAATATCTCGAAACAATTTGTATAAAATGTCGGCAATTTTTGATTCATCTTAAGCATCTACAGATTTTAAGAATGTTGTTCTACAGATTTTAAGAATGTTGTTCCTTTCGAACAATAAACTAGAAAATTAATTAGAGTTCTTCTACATTGATCTGTCCAACCATCTGCCATAATTGTACAACCAGTCGTCTTCCAAGTTGAACGATAACTATCAACATAATTCTCTACTTCCTTGACATTTCTAGCTAACAAATAACCACAAAGACTATGAAAGTTTGGACCTTTATACTCAGGACCCATACTAGCTATGGCATCTTATTTTGCTGATAATACACAAAATTTACAGCATTGAAAGGAATACATGAATCAATCATCGATTTTGATATAGGATGATCATATTTTTCTATAACTTCTTTACTCTAAAGAATACTTTTAATAGTAGGTTGGTTACCAGATCAATTGGGATGAAGTACGAATTAATTCCTTTTTGTTCTTTTAAAACTTTAGTTCCCGCTCCTCTTTTTTCGCTTTTACCCATAACTATACCATTTCCTTCAGAACGAGAGGGGGATGATTTCTTGAATGTCATTATTATGTAAATCTCTATACATTTGCTTTTCTTGTTCCCTATAATAAGAACTATGTGGATTACCCTCTTCAAGAACTTCTTGAGTTTTACATTTCTTTGTAGCAAAGTTGTCTAAGTTTTCTTTCATTTTGAATCTTACATCAGGAGGTACTTTATGACACGAACCTACATCACCTCTTAAACCATGCTAAGTGTTGTTTGACGCAATTAATACCACCTCCAGTAAAAGTGTTTCCACAATACAAGCAAATCATTTTTTTTTTATTTCTATTAGTACCAGCTTTAAGAATCTCTTTACAATGACCCCATGCTATATTTGTTTTTCCTCTAGCTTGACTTTTTGGTGGAGAATAATGTAATGTACTATTATCACCAATGAACTATACAAAGACACAAATTATGTTGAATTATATATCCTCAGGAAAAAACTAGGATTGTATTGATTATTGTGTTTATCAAATGTGCAAGTGATGATCACATTCAAGTAGACAAATGCATCTTCAAATTGAAGCAGTGTAAATCATCTTCTTGAATATTTTAAAAGTTTCTGTAACTTATTATCTATTTTAACATCATTTATGCATCTTCTTCTCCCATCTAATACAACTTGAAATTTAAAAAAAAAAAAAATTCACAAAAAAATACGCAATCCCGTCTAAACTGAAGTTCACAAAAAATAAATAAAGCTGAAATTCACCCATCTTCTTCTTCCATCTAAATTAAATTCACATAATTAAATGACAGAAAACTGAAACCTTAAAAAAAAAAAAAAAAAATTTGAAACTTACATTTTCTTCTTCCATCTAATACAACTTAAAATTGAAGATTTGGATTCTTGGGAGTCAAATTGTAAGAGAAGATGGATGCTTTGCTATGGGTTAAAGGAAAAGGATTGTGATTGCTGCGTACTGAGGTTTGAGAATTGAGAGAATATGGATTTAGCTTTTGGGCTTTTGGGATTTTATATTTGGTATGTGGGTTTGAGAATTGAGAGAATATGGATTTAGCTTTTGGGCTTTTGGGATTTTATATTTGGTATGTGGACCAGGCAGTTTCTTCACATTTGGGCCAATGGTTTGTCCATTAAACCGGTGATTTCTTTGGGTTTCAAACAGGTTAACTGCAAACATGAAATTTAATGAAACTCGGACCGGACCATGGTCCGGTTCGATGGGTTTCGGATCGACCCGACCAGTTTGGTCCGGGTTTGATAACTATGGTTTTTATCCTTTATCTTCTTTTTTTTATTATTTAATATTGGTCAAAGGTCATTTTGAAAATTGGATCGGGTCAAATGGCCATTGGCGTGTTGACTTATGTTCAAATCTTATATTTTGATTATAACAACACAAATTATGTTTATCTCTAATTCAAATTTTCGAAATGTTACATGTTGCCAAATTTGAGATAAAACTATTGGACGAAAAGATTGTTGATCAAGGAAGCTCAAGATAAAGATTGATCAAGCACTCATGGAGACAAACTTTGTGTCATTTCAAAATCAAACTATAAATCGAGCACTCGCGCCAAATTAATCAAAGACATCGGAGCTAGGTTTTTTTACTCGTTTGTAAAGGTAAAACACTTTAATTCTTGGCAATGACTCGTTGAAAGCTCAAGTAATGAATTTCTTACGCAAGATAAAAATTCACATCATTAAAAACGTTTGCACAAAATCATTTTTCAAATATAAGATTTTCAACATAATCCTGAACACTATTAAACCTCACTTACCTTGAAATATCTAGTAAAAATGTCGTGCAAAATATTTATTGGTTGCAAAAAAAAAAAAAAAAAACTTTTGACCCAGAAGTAATCGGCCATCTGGAACGTCATTAAAAACGTTGGCATAAAATTATTTTTTAAAGGTAAGATTTTCAACCTAATCCTAACCACTATTAAACCTCACTTACTTTGAAAAATCTAGTAAAAATGTCATGAAAAATATTTATTGGTTGCAAACAAAAAAACTTTTGACCTAGAAGTAATCTGGTCATCTGGACGTCTGGAATGGCGAATCGGACGTCCGATTCGCCAGCAATGGTCAAATTTTTGACCGTTCTAACAAGTTTCAAACGGTTAGTTTTTGGGTCGTCCGATTGGACATAAAATCTCGCGTTTTCAACTGCTATAAATATCAACCTATTTACCATTTGAAATATAACTTTTGAGCATTCAATTGATATTCCTTTGAGCTAACATTGTATTGATTTCTCATATAATTTATTATGAAATTATTTTGGTATTGAAAAATCTTTGATCAAATTAATTCTTGAAAATCACTTCATACATCAAAGATTTACCCACATAATACTTAAGCTATATTCATTACTATCTATTAAAGTGTAAGCTTATTTCTCTTCTTATACTCAACTTTGGAATCATCATTTATTAAGAAGAGAAGAATTTATTTGTAAACTCACTTGAATTGTAGGTCGTGTTCAAGTCTCAGAAAACTCAATGTTGTAAAATGATCGGTGCTCCATACTTGTAAAGTGACTGGAAGCTTTGTAAAAGGTTGATTGCACCACAAATCAATCAACATAGTAAAATTGACATTGCTCGTGTCGGAGAGGTTGGTGACAGATGACGTAGATCATTGTGTTAGATTGAACCTCCATAATTATATCATTTGCACTATCTATCTTCTTTACTTATTTTCTTCATATTCGTGTTTGCTATTTAAATTACTTTATATGTGTTATTACGCACTTGATTTTAAGTTAATTTCTTGAAAAGGTTTTAGAAATCAATTCATCCCCTGATGGTTAGCTATTCTGGGAGATTCATGAAGGGGTACCAATATAGGTTGGGCATGAGTCCTTTGAGCTATCAAGAATTGACAATTTTCCCTCCAACTATCTCTACCTTCTATTATGGTCCTCCATTGTTATGTTTAGTCTAATTAAGTCCTTCATCTTTTACTTATCGTTGCATTGGTTGTTCATCTATTATTTGAGTTGAAGTTAGTCATCCAACTATTAAGACTTGACAGTTTGTCCATCCAACTATCTTTACCCACTATTTTGGTTCTCTATCTTTCTATTAGATCCAATTTAGTCCTTATTTCACTCATTGTCGTATGGCCCCTCCACCTATTAGTTTAGGTCAAGTTAGTCATCCAACCATAAGAACTCTAGAGCTTGCTCCTCTAAATATCATTTTCTGATATTCTAATCTTCTAACTTTCTTCTAAGTCTATTTTGGTTCTTCATCATTCACTCATCATCATATTTGCCCTCCATCTATTAATTAGGTGAAGTTAGTCACCAAACTATTAGAACACAACATTTTCCCCACTAACTACTAGTAACCACTACTCTTGTCCTCTAACTCTCTTTTAAGTCTAATTTAGTCCTTTATCTATCACTATCATCATATTTGCTCCTCCATCTATCTTTACTCGCTATTTTAGTGCAATTTAAGTTGGTTTCTAACTATTTGTCGGAATTTGCACTAAAATGAATCAAGTCCATGTTCAAAGCTACTTGAGACATCTAATCATGCATCTGGTCAAGCATTAAAGTCATACACATTTCTTTGGGCAAGACAGTCTTGACAATTGAAGCATTATTTTGTTTAGATAGGTCTTAATAACCAAGGCATAAATGTTCACTCCATGGCACACGGACACGATGGAACCCCTTTTTTATGGCTGGCATGTACACCATGCCTTTTGTTATTTCGAGTGTTGATGCGACATGTGAACCCAAATCATTTCCAATGGTACACTAAAATTGTTGTAATGAACAACACTTAATTCACACCAAATTTGGTGTAATTCATTATTTCCCATTTTGTCCTCCATTTTCTTTTACACAACATTTTTTATTTTTGTTTCATCTATATCCTTATTTTTTTGTGTAAAAATTACACCAAATTGGTGTAACCATTGGAAATGCTCCCCCAATCCATAGTAGTCGACTTGAAATCCATAGTTATCCAAATTTGGTGTAAAAGTTACACCAACTTGATATAATCATAGGAGATGCTCTCACAGTCCGTAGTAGTCGACTTGGAATCCATAGTTACCCAAATTTGGTATAAAAGTTGCACCAACTTAGTGTAATCATAGGAGATGCTCTCATAGCGCATGGTAGTCGACTTAAAATCCATAGTTACCCAAAAGTTCTTGTCCATTCCCCCTAAAATTTCCAAATTCCTGTTAATTTCATTGAAATAATCACAAAGAGAACTAGAAGTGTAAGTAGCGTAGAAGATCCCATGGCACATAAGTATCCTCCTGCTTAGGATTCTCATAGAAGGCCCGTGAATCTAATTCCACGAAATTACTTTTTCCCTCTGGTTGACTATCGTGGGCAATTTTGAACAAAATCACGACTAGATATTTTGGACTCGATCTAATAATAAAATCTCGATTTAACTAAAAACTATATTTCTTCATCAAAACCTTTTTTAAAATAAATAAAATTAGATTATCTTGGACGATTCTTTACAATCAAAATCATGAGTGGATATTTCAGACTAAAATCTAACGAAAACATACTCGTACTTGACCATGGATTGTGAAAGCATCTTCTCACTTCATCAGCAGCTAAAACCTAAATATACTCAATGCTCAAAAACTTACATTTCTTCTAGACCATATCTCATTTATACCACCAGTAGCCCTTCTATTGATTCAGTGCCTCAACAGTTCAAGACGAGTACAAGTTCGTAAATTAAAAAGTAGTGAGTCGATAATTCAAGAAACTCGGAACACAAAATAACAAGTCTCGGAGAATGTATTAAAATCAATCAAATCGCAGTCCAAAAAGGTCACTCGGAGATGTTAATTTGATTTCCGACAACAAATTTTACATGTTTGTGCCATAAACTAGTTCAAGTACTATACATACATTGTATTACAAGGGCGCTTCTCTTTTCAATATTATCACCAAGCAAAGAAAACCCCTTTTCATTTGTACTAATGCACACTAACCAGTAATGTATCATTTTTAGTATACCTTGAAAAATTATAGAAGTGGGAATCTCAAGAAGTTGAAGCAAGATTAGGTTGCAGTTTTCTGTCTCATCCATTTAGTAGCAGACCATTTCTCTCCCGACAATACTTCACATCCACCGTGTATGCTATTCGGGTCTGATTGTCCATCAAGCCCCTGTAAAACAAAACAGCATAGAGATTGAAAATAAATTTTAAGGTTAGACAACACCCTCTTGAACTGCCTCATTTAAAAGTTAAAGCTGGCATAAAAAATACAAACTTAATTATTTAAATAATGTTTTGAACATGACCCTCGGGATAGATTCATTTTCATCAAAATTTACCATGTTGAACCACCTAATCTAAAAGCTTAAGTTATATAGGGAACAAACTTATTTATTCAAATTATGTCTTCGACATGCTGGATTCATTTTTTATCAAATGCAACGAGACTTGAATGCAAAACCTCTACCTTAGCAAAGAGTCCAGAAACACTAAATTTGTTCCCGAAGTTCATGAAAGTGTCTCCACTTCCATCAATCGGCATGCTCAAGCAATCATTCACATATTCATTACCTAACTTCTTATTCCAAAAACTACAAAGATTTCTCAGGTAATTAATTGCTTTTAGCTTCTAGAGTATAATATTTCATCAAACGAATGTGCCAGAGACAATATCACCATACAAAACAATTTTACATCGTTCATAATCAGGACCAAGAAACTTAAAACTGAAAATCAATGCAAACAATCATGAGTAGTTAGTGCATATAAACATTTTAGGTGGTTAGTTTTGATGTTCGACTATATGGATCATGGAATTTTATCACATTATATAACAACAGTCAATGGTGAATCAAGATGTGCCCAAACTAGGGGAAGGAAACAAACCATGCTCCAGAAAAGCACAGCATCTCCTTTATTTGGCTTCACACACAATCCTTTAACCATTTTCCCACCACAGCTACACTCGCCAGATCCAGCCTAATAATAGTGGGAATTGACAAATAAAAAAAATCACGAGAAGGGAGACAGATAAAAGATAACAATCAATACAATGAATATAGGAGTGTGTTCACGAGTGTTTTTGGACAAACCAAAATTTATTGACTTGTAAAATTATTAGGGTGTAGATATTCGATGCATAAAAATTCATCATAGCAGTTAAAGATGCTGCACAAACAAATACCATTAAAACTCATGCAGGATAATAGTTTACTGTTCATGCTTTCCACACATTAGCATTGAATTTAACTGTTTAACAGCATCCTATTACAGTTTCAAAAAGAAGAAAAAGTGTACCTAACAATTATATGCATGCTACATCAAGAACACTGTTGGCTTGTTTTTAAGGTCCATTCTACCATATTAAACAGTAGTAAGAAAGAAAAGAAAAGAAACTGAAATCCATTTCACTGGACTGTGTACTCTTGTCCAGTACTTTGTACCAATAATACTCTGTATTCTGTATTGTCACCAGATCATAGTTTAGCAATTTGACACCACAGGATGCTTACACAGCTATCAGCAATTGGAAACTTGTTTTCTATGTATCAAAGCACATTTATTTCTATATGTTTTGGTTAACAGGTTACTAAATTCTTGCCTATGTTTACGATGGTAATTTCAGTAATCATGCTCAACCTGCTCAAGTTAGTTCTCAGGTCAACATCCCGGAATCATGTTCATTGTCTATCAGATAACCCCATGCATTTCAGATCGTAGTTTTATATTTGGAAGCTCTAGCAGAATGCTAAAATAAACGTACAATCTGTGTGCCTGAATTAATAATATAGTTCCAGATAGAAACCTAGAAAAATTGAAATTAACATGGCAACACTAACTAATAGTTTGGAATGCAGCTACCTGTGGGAAGAATGTCTCTCCTCCTTCAACATTGTCACTTAAGTACATAAGCATTGTTGCCACTCGTTGACCACCCCGCTTCAAATTAAACTGTACAAAAAAAAAACATTATTTCTTTGTCAACATGTGACAGCCTTTAAAGATGGCTAGAGCTAAAAGGATGAAAGAGATGAAATTGAGCTGATGAACATAATAGGAAGGCAGAAAAAGCTCACCGTGTCAGAAAAATAGTCATGATGTGGTCTGTAAAACTGGTTTTTTTCATACCTGTGCTGCAAAGCACATGTTAGCCTTGAAATTAAAACCAATCACCTTTTGCTTGAAATGGGGAGCATGAGAATTACACCCACCTCAATACTTGTATAAGCTCCCCATTTTCTATTGGTACTTGAGAATATACAGATATTCGTTTCTCAATTGCCTGATGGTGAATGGCACCAAAATCATAAGTCCTATTGTCAGTAAAACATGGTTTGCAATACATCGAAAAATCATAATGTCAGTATGCAATCACTGTATAATTTCTCTTTGATGGAAACTGAAAAAAATGAGACGAATAAAGAACTACAATGCATGAATCCTCAAAGACATGTTCGTGCACATAACTCATCAATGGTAATTAATAGAGTTTGAAGCAATCAACCTGTATCAGAGAGTATTTCCTTTCTTCATTGCTAAGAAACATTCCAGAGCTTGTTCTAACATTACTCTTGATTCCCTGAATGTATATAATACACTCAAGTACATGTGAGAAATTTACTGAAATTTGTAATCAGGATTGCAAAGACATCAAAGCAAAAGAAAATTTAGTAAAACTAAGCAGAATAGAAAATAATAAAGAAGCACAATGATCAAGACATTCATGTATCCAGAAGAACTGATAATGAAGATATTTAAGTATTAATAGAAGATCATTGCAGATCATAGAAAAAGGCAGAAAATATATCATATGGAGCAAGGTATGTCAAAACACCGTCACGTCAGCACAAAGATCATTGCAACTCACACGTCATTTTTGTAGGCATAATAAAAATAAGCATCATGAATTTAACTGAGCAAATAATGCTGGATGGAGTACAAGGAACAATTTATGTTGTGCAAACCAGCATCGTTATGCAGGACTTGTACTACAAGAAATCAACAAACAAGTGTAAATGCTAACATGAACAGTGTAAAATATGACTCCTACTACAAGAAATCAACAAACCAAGGAAAATAACAAGCCACAAGATTAGACTAAAATAATTGCTTTCTATTCCCACCTTTCCAGTTCTTGTATCCACAACTGTAGAAACCTGCAGACGAGGCTTGGCAAGTTCTCTAAGATAATCACATTCCTGTGAAGTAGAAAATGTTTTCCGTCTTAGTTGTCATTCATAAAGCAATAGACGTTATAAGCACTCCACAATTTAAGTAATACTGCAAAGCCAATTTGTCAGAATGTGACATAAATTCAAAAGAGAAACACACGAGAATTTACGTCCTCTATCTTTTTCTTTTTTGGTCTTTTGTTTTCCTTACAATTTTTTTCAAGTAGACCAAACCCCCTTTGACAAAATACACATGCACAGGTAAGTTGCAAAAGGAAAAAATAGAAAATAAAACTCAAGGAGAAAGATGATGTGGCCAGGGAAGATTAATGTTCAGTTCTTAGGATCATATGAAGAACAGGCAAGGGAACTAATTAATGGTTCAGAGCACAGAAATGTAAGAAGTGACAAGGAAAATGAGTTAATAGGGACAAGATCTTGGGTCAACAAGAAAGAAAAGAAAAATATCTTAGAAATCCATTCATTGTGGTGGAAGAACAAATGACAGAGGAGCAAGAAGCTTAGAAAAAGAAGAAAGATGTTTTAGCTCAAATCTTGATGATCTGTTAATAAAATAAATTCATTAGACTTCAGTTCTATTGATGTAGAGCATGTAAATGGGATTTAAAAACATATAGCATATTTGAAGTGAAATCCTACAGAAATTAAGGGCATGTTCTCTTTACCATTTTCAAGCTGTTTTCTGTTTATGATTTTCCAAAACAGTGAAAACACGTTCTCTTTCCTATTTTCGAAAACGCATTTTTGAAAACAAGTTAAAAATTTACAAAGAAAATCCAAATCGTTTTGGGTGTTTTCAGTTATAGCTCCTATTTGATGCACATTAAAATGGAAAGAATGCACTTTTTTTTGGTCATGTGATGGTGAATATGTGGTTGAAAAAGAAGGAAAAATTATTGATGTGATGAAAAATATTATTTTATTGAAGAATGTGTGGTTGAAAATGAATAAAAGAATTATAATAAAAATTATAATTTGGCTCAAACAGGGCTATAATCAAGCCAAAATTTTCAAAACGCGTTTTGGGTGTTTTCAAAACAATTTTTCAAAATGTCAAAAAGAACACATTTTTCAACAATCTCAAAATGGACACTCAAAATACAAAATACAAAATGAATTCAAAACTCAAAACTCAAAACACAAAACTGAAACACAAAGAGAACAACCCCTAAGTTTCCAAGTGGATTTTGAGTAGGCAGGTCTAGTACTTCTACTCTCGTGACGTCTCATAGTTACTAAAATTGCCATCCTCAGCATCAGGGTCATCACAAAGGTTGCTGTTCATTGTAGATCTCACCTTACGGAACAATTATGAGCAGAAATTGCAAAGAAGTTAATGCAATCTGGCTAGCATCAAATACTGCAGAATACTTTATTATGCTCAATATTGAACACAAAGCCACAGAATTTACGACAAAACTTTACAGGTTCCTGGATTCATAGTCTTGTTTCAACATAATGAACTATTAAAATGCTTTAATAGGATCTAATAATCAATCATGAATTACATTTTTCCACAGAACTGTAGACAAAACTAATGTAAACACAGAAATACACATTTTGTTGGAAATAGAAACTATAGATCATCTAAATCATGCCAATCAAGAAAAAAAATCAAAATGACCTACCTCTGTACTTAAAAAGTTATGAAATACAACAATGCGCGGTGACCA
Source organism: Fraxinus excelsior (assembly GCA_019097785.1). Taxonomy (NCBI): domain Eukaryota; kingdom Viridiplantae; phylum Streptophyta; class Magnoliopsida; order Lamiales; family Oleaceae; genus Fraxinus; species Fraxinus excelsior. Next base: position 5,113,250 of record CM032638.1, on the reverse strand, counting down.
GCTAATTATTTCAGGTTTGACCTGCATCAGAAAATGAATGAAGTCATAATTTAAAACAATCCTTAGTCGTGATTGAAAAATAAATAAGACAGTGGTAAGAGCCCGTTTGGTAGAGATTAAAATAGAAAAACTAGCAGTTATTATTGACTTTTACTAGACGAGTGAGACCAAATAAATGCTATATTTTTAATTTTAATCGACTTTTTAGCTCTCCCAAACAGGCTCTAAGTATATTAGCACATGTGTTCAGGCTTTCACTTTAAGGGTAATTGACGTCAAATTTTGGTGCCATTTTTAACATAAATGCATCTTTGGTAAAAGACCAATGGCTAACTAGAGATTTGAGAACACGAGGACTTACATATCCAAGACGTAAAATCAAGGCTTCTTTGTCCTCCCAATAAGAAATACCTAGGAAAATAAATACGGAAATGCAAAAATTTCCCTGATGTATGTTTAATATGTGCCAGATAAAAACTGTGCTTATTTTTGCGTTCAATTTACTTTAAAGGTAAAGGTAAATACCTCGAGTAAGTTGAACACCACCTCTATTCCGAATTTCACTTAATCTTCTCAAGGAAGATTCAGTTCCTACACTCCGAAATTTTCTGAAAAGGTCATTTGATGGAATATTTTTGGGCAGAAAATGAAGTTAATGCGGGGGAGTCTAACATTTTGTTACACTGGTAAGGTTAGAAGTGTAGAACATATGTATCAAAGTCAGTCACATGGACAAATGACGAAGTAACATTATGTGCAAAGTATAAAACATATCCTATTGCAAGCTTCAACATCAAATCAGTATAGTACCATCAAGCAATATCCTAAGTTCACCCAAAGGAGGAGCATAACATACAACAAATAAACAAAAAGATGCACTAGCACTCGTAATGAGTTCAAAAGTAACTGAACTTACGAGCTCTGCCTGAGCAAGATCCAGTAGCAATGTTTGAAGATTATGTACAGATATATTATGCATCACAGGTTCCAACGACAAAGATGTAATTGAAACAAATCTGCATAAAATGGCATGCATCAAGTTTGGGCTTTGAATATATGTGTAGGTAACTTCAATGGATTGAATGACCTCATTTGGATTACAATCTGTGGATTTTTGAAGTAAATTAAAAGCATCAGCTTGCAGACTTTTAGAAAAGGGTAGTGTGGGTGGCTTTGAATTGCAATTACCTCGATAATGGTTGTTTATGCAAAATGGCTATAAGGTCAATTAGGATTAAAAAGCTAAGGATTTATAAGGGCCTATTCTTTTTGCCGTTTTCAAACCGTTTTCTGTTTTCGATTTTTCAAAACAGTGAAAGCGCGTTCTCTTTCCCATTTTCGAAAACCTATCACTTTCCCTTCTCCTCTTTCTATCTAGCCTCTCTCTGTCCTCTCTCTCTACCTCCCTTCTCTCTTTCTTCTCTCTCCCCAACGACATCGATGATGACGGCGAACAATCGGAACATCCTCGTCGGAACCGACGTCGGCTCCATCGATTAAGAGAGCCAAATTCAATTTACCGAACCCGAATTTGATTCCAAAACCTATGCCTGTTTATCGCCCCACCCCGGCTCCGAATCTCCCTGTTGAAGCTCTGATTCTTGTATGATCCATATCTAAGCGAGACGAGCAGCCTTAGTTTCGATCCCTAAAGTACAACACTCCTCCTTTCAATTTGCCATTAGGCTATTTATTTATTGATGCTGAGCATAGGGGTTGTTTTGGATCTGATTTTGGTGTGGTTTTGGGGGTCGGGTGGTGCTGGTACTGGTTGTGGTTGTGGTGATGGTGGCGCTGATCTGTTCATACAGTCGTGTGCAGTGACTTGTGATTTTCGGCGTTGATCTATGTGTGCTGTGATGCGTGCGGAGATGCTGTTGGTTCTTGTCCAATAGGTGATACAGGTGGCAGTGGTGTTGGTGCAGTTGGTGGTTGTGGTGGTCACGGTTGTAGTAGGCGTTGGTGTGCGAAGGTTCTATCGTGGTGATATTTGGTGTAGCCATTTCGTTGTTGCAGTGGTGGTGCTACTGGAGGCAAGTGGTGATGTGGTAGGCACCATTACAAAGAAAGAAGAAAGAGAACATGTTTCCAGTTTTGGGTTTTTGAAAATAATTTTTCAAAATAACAAAAAGAACACATTTTCAACAATTTCAAAATGGACGCTCAAACAATAAAACTCAAAATGATTTCAAAACTCAAAACGGAAAACTGAAACACAAAGAGAACAACCTCTAATCTTTTGAGGCATGTCAACATACTGAGAATAGCATAGTATCATGGCAATTTCCAGCGGGCAAAGTTTAAAAAGGTAGAACTAAGTACTGAGGCGAGGCGTAAGCCTTGAGGCGGATTGAGGCGTAAGCCTCACAAAAAACAAAAAATCTAAGAAAGAATTATAAAATAATACAAAAATACAAAAAAATCAAAGTTGGAGCATATAGTAAATAAGATATATAGCCATTAGCATATTGAGATATAGTTCACCTAAAGAAAGAAGATGTTTAGCAAAAAAAAATTACAGAAGTTAAAAATCACTCCATTTGCAATAGAAAAAAGTAGTTTAAACTAAAAAAAAAAACCTAAAAGTCTGCATTATCATCATTATTACTAGCATCATTAATGGAATCATCATCATCGTTAATGAAGTCACTGTTCACGCGAGTCACTGTTCACGCTGAACAGTGACGGTAATACTGTTCACATTATTTATTCTTTTTTTTCCCCAATAATCATAATTAAAATCATAAGATAAAAAAAAGAGGATGATACATACCTGGAACTGATGAAAAAAGAGAGAAAATGGTATAACTTAGAAGAAGAAAAGAGGAAAAAATACATGCCTTCTAGTTTTCTAGGTATTTTATTTTTTTGTTTGGGCCCAAAATGCCTTTTTAAATGGGCCCCTTTTATTTTTTAAGTAGGGCCTTTTTTATGGAAAAAATCAAATTTTAAATAGACATTTTTAAATGAGGTGCACGCCTCACGCTCTATGAGACGCGTGCCTTGAGGCGTGCGCCTCATATGTAGAGGCGTGTGCCTCATATTTCTCTGCCTCAAAGAACCGCCTCGGGGCATCATAGAGGCGCCTCACGAACGCCTTTTTAAACCATGCTAGCGGGCTCAGCAACTAAGGATTAAGGATTCATACGAGAGAGCAGATAGAATTGTCAGACTCTGTTCTAAGGTTAAGAAAAAGCTTTCTCAATTTTGCACAAAGCACTAAGAATGCACTAATTTTAGAAGAAATGGGCAGTTTGCCCCTTGTGATTAGATATGCACAATCTTAAGTAGTTGTATCCTACGTTGACACGGGAGCACTTTCCAAGTATTAGAAAGCGTCTAGGCCTTGGGAATTAGCGTCTATGATATCTTAACCTCACTTTAAATACTACATACAAGCATAAATTGTGACATCAACTTCTGTCAGCCATTGCTAGAAATAACGACGACAATCTACCAATAGAAGAATTTGAATATATTGAAAAACATATACAGAAAATAGCAAAGAACTATAAAGATAATATCATAACAATTATATAAAACAATTCAAGTCAAAAAATTATTGCATAAAAATGAAATCTTTAGAGAGCAATGGTTGAGAGATATACCATATGATTCTTCCAACCTTCGAATATATGCTAATTGCAACAAAGCCCCTGGTCAGTGCATATTGAATGTCATTTGCAGCAATAGCTCATTATTTACACAGAGATCAGGGAAACAATAAAAAACCACAAATACATTGTTTGACATAAAATCCACATTCGGACGGTGAAGAAGGCAATTCAACATGAAATAGTCTACACGTTAAGCTTAAGACTGCAGTGCCAGAGAAACATAAGTTTCCGATTTTATGTTTGTGAAGCATGCATTATTAATTTCACCCTGCTCTTTACAGACAACAATTATCAACTTTTACAAGTTTTGGACAAAAAGTTATAATGAAAGATAAAAGAACTGTTTCCGTTTAAGCTCCCTTCAGTTCTGATTTTTTAATCTTACCAAATAATCCCTTCAGTTCTGATTTATTCATCTTACTGAATAACCACCTTTGAAAGCTCAACAAGCATTTGGTTAATGCAACAAAACAGAGAAATTACAGCGTAATTACCCAAACTGTCCAGAAAAATGATAAATTTTAATTAATCTCCAATGATCAAAGTCCATCACAAATGGGGCCCCATATACATAAACAGCAAAACAAAAACTCATTTGACTAGATTATAACGAATAATATATTTTATTTAGATAAAATGGATTTTTCTTTCATTCTTTTAGACTCAGCCCCTGTTTGATACCCATTAAATTCATCATTTCAACCACATATCCTCCAAATAAAATAATATTACACACAAATCAAAAACTTTTCATCACTTTTACACCACACATTTTCACATCAATCACTATTCCAAAATTTCTATTTTTCCCAAAATGGGTTTCAAATAGGGGCTCAATCTGAGAACTAATAAATTTGTATCAGCAAGCTCTTATATTCATTTCAATGACAAATCACCAGTCAATGGCGTTAAAATTACTCATTTCTGCACAAATTTATTTTTATTACATTTAAACAACCCTTTCCTTCCTCTCAGATTTCCTCTCATTTTCTTGTAAAAACAGTGTCAGAAGAAGAAAAAAAGCCAGGTAGAGAAATCAAACACTGAATTGCTCAAAACAAACACCGAACTTACACAAAAATGTCCTGATGATTACATCATATGAGATCAATAAACAATAAACGTTCACAAATTCACATCAAAGTACCTTATATATTTATATATAAACACAAGCACACGGATGTAGAATAGGAGGATTACCGATTATCATTCCTATCGTGACAAATGTAAGAAGTGCGAAGACAAATCTCGTAGCTGGGGAAGCCATCAGAGAGAGAATGGTAGACTTCAGCAGGAAATGTCTTTTATTATTTACCTAGGTTTACTTACTTTTACTCTTTGGGATTGTTAAGGGTAATTTTATTTAATTGCACGACATTTTAATTGTAATTGTAATTAAACTCCCTAAATTTTGCTAATTTTCACATGTACCTCCTAACTTTTCTCGTATTTTATGCTAGACCTTCTATGGTTTAGGGTACGGTTTTAAAAAAAAAAAAAAAAAAATCCATTAGGGAGAGGAAAAAGAATTTTGCCTGTCGTATTTTTAAATAAATAAAAAATTTTAAAATTATTTTTCTAAAAATTAACAAAGATTTTGGGGGAGAAAAAAAAAAAAAAAATTCCAACCCTAACCTATATTTTGAATTATAAGGTTTTTATTTTCAAAACAACGCAACAGTCATATTATGAGCCTGTTTGGTTGAGTTAAATAGTCGATAAAAATTGAAAATATAGCCGTTATTATTGACTTTTATTAAATGAGTGGAACCCTATAACGATCATATTTTCAATTTTAATCGACTTTTTAACTCCACCAAACAGGCTCTATATAACTTTTGTAAATCAACGATTTTTTGAAATTTTCATTAATCGTACATTACCTATAGGAATACAACAAATAAAGCTAAATACATAAACACAAAAATAAGAAAAATCGAGTATCTTCGTTATAATTAAAATATGGTGCAATTAATAAAGTCACGAGAACCTAATTATCCGATTGTTAATTTATTTGTATTGAATGATTTTTATAAAAAGATTGAGAAATATCACATGATTAGTTGCTAGTTTATAGTCTCCTTAGTAAGTCAATCTTCATAACTTTTAAAACGCAATTATAATTTGAACATTGTAATTTTGAAATTTCAACTTCTTGTGTGCGAAGAAATTTATCTCAATTATGAAGTCTTTGTCCGGCCGTTAGAAATGAAATGACATAATAGCTATCCCTTCTTCTCTTTCTTTTGCGTGTATGGTTTTTTTTTTTTTTTATCATTTTATGAAACTTTTGCAAGCGTTACAAGTGTAGAGATGTTGGATCATATTTATAGAGAAGTGGAGAAGAGAATAGATTGGACATCTACCGTCCTAATAAGTTAATAAAATTGTTTTCAGGGTATTCATGACTGACTTCCAAATACTTTGAAATCATAATGAAACACGTCATATTAAAAATAGTCCGTCAAACATGGCTAATCAAAACACAAACATTGTTTTTTTAATTTGAAGTCATATTTGTGACATGTTTTTGGCACATATCCCAAGGTTGCACAATACTATTTTAAGGACTTGCATCATACTATGTCACGTCTTCTTCGAAGTGAAAAACAATTGAAGTTTTTGAACTATGAGGAAGAAAAGACGATCTAAAACCGAATATTAAAAATAGGTTTAACAATCTCATTTCGTTATCGTCTATTTGAATAATTCTTGTCTGCCACCAACAATAAATAATTTTAACTTGAAATTATAGAAAAAATAGAACGAGTGTTTGAGATGTTATCATTACGTGGATTTCTCCCACCTAGTTCGTGGGTGACAAAAATTTCTTCACATGGTGCTTGCGAAAAGGATAATGGATGGCAGGGTGGCTGGTGTATACTTGTGTATTATATTTATATGTTTGTGTGAAAAATATGTCATATATGTGTATATATGTATTTTGTATATACATGTTATCAGGGGCGAACCCACATGAGGTCAAGTGACCTCACAAATTTATTTATTTTTTAGTTTTTTTTCACCAACAATTTTTTTTTTTATTTGAATTCTCATTTATGACCCCACAACACAAATGGTCTCGGTCCGCCTCTGCATGTTATTGCAATGTCGTAACAATAGCAGTGGATGGTGTTTGATCTTGACGACGTAAACAGTCACGGTGACGGGTATTGATAGTATGTTTGCTACTTTTAATTTTTTAAATGTTTAATATTTATTTTAAGTCTAAAAATTTTTTTACTATTAATTTGTACTAAATAATAAAAAAGTATTAAATTAATTTAAATTAAAAAAATTACTTTCTTTGTCCAAATTAAAAAGCAAACAAAAATTATTTTTATATTTAAAATATGAGAAAAATGTAAAATAAGCAATTTATTCTGATAGGTGAACGTTTTGTAATTATTAGAAAATTAGGGGCGTCTCTGTATTTACAATAAACTTCAGGAGGAGGTTTCTATAATTTACCTCAATATAAAAACCCATTGCAGTTGACTCGTCCCCTCCCTTCCTCCAGGCCTGCGTTAAATTCCCCCCAAACCTAGCCGGAAGCACGCGGAGCTGCCCTCGGACGCAACAATGGCGGCAAAACCCTCGTCCACCACCCCCTCAAAGCGAAAAAAGCAGCAATTGTCTCTAGAATCGAAGAGAACTAAAATTAGTAAAACCAAATCCAAGGACAAGAAGAAGAAGAATTCCGGTGGGAATACGTTAATCGATAGCACAAAAATACGTGAAAAGAAGAACGTAACTGAAAGCACAGAAGAAACAGAAAACGATGGAAATTATGGAGTTCAACTGGCGACGGCTTCTCTGCAACTGAGATTTTTTGTTCACCAGTATCAATCTGCCAATGGCGTTCAGCTTTCGTCTCTCGAACTTGAATCCCTCAAAGGTCCGGCCCTCTCCATTTCTTGTACGCACATATGGTTGTATGTATTAGAATCGACATTGAATTAGAAATTATATTTTGAAATTTTTTATTTCTGTTGGAATTTTTTGGAGCAATGCGTTGAATGGAAACAGTTTTACGTTTGGGTTTGGATTCACTAGCTGCGTCACTACTTAGTACTTACTAGTAGCTTATATGATAAGATAAAAGTCTTCGAAAAATGTAGAAAAAATTTCGTTATAATAATGATGGAACAAAATTTAGCTATGATTGAATAAAATTACCATTTTTTGTTGAAAGCAAATCATGCAAGTAGTTTGTGGCAAAGATGATGTTCTGTTTCAGCAAAAAAAATTACCATTATTTCCCTATTAAAGCTTAGGTACATAATCTGTAATTACTAAAACCTGCAAATTTCACTAATTATCTTTTCACATCATTATATTCTAGGACCTCGCCTCTAGAAATATGATTGGCACTGCCACATAGAGAAATCACTTATACTATATTGGGAATACTGCTTGATTTGTTGTGCGGAAAGATGCTGATTGATTGCCCTTTGTCCAACTTAATAAATAATGTGTTGACATATTTCATTGTAATCCCTTCATCTTGTTTTATTATTCTGTATTAATCAGAATATAATCTATTATTGGGATTAATTTTTCTGTATTAAGCAGACACATGCATCCTTGATCTATGTGAGGGTCCTGCTCAGAATATTAGCAATTTGGGTCAGTATATCAAGGTTGCTTTTGGACCATCGTGGAAAGAAGTGCTTTGTGGAAAACATCTTCAAGAGGGGAAAGTTGATCCTGGAAATCCTGCAGTTCTTGTAATAAGTCTATCTGCCCTGAGGTCACTGGAACTTCTCAGGTTGATGCCTTGCACGCATTGAAATTATAAAATCTATTATTTTAATATTGCAAGACCTGATAATTTTGTTGCATATTTCAATGTGTACATATGTTCTATATAATTTTGGGTTAATACTGTTGAACAACATATCCTCCTTCTACAGGGAATTGCGGCCTTTTACAAAAGAGTGTCATGCTGCAAAGTTATTCTCTAAGCATATGAAGATTGAGGAGCAGGTTTTACAACTTTTGACCAACATCAAATTAGTAGTGAACAAATTATATGACATGTCATGCTTGAATTGTGGATGTTACTATGTGGATTTTAGTTTGCATCAGTTTAGGCTGGTAATGCCTCGTCACTCTTGCATCTCAACCAACCACACGGAGTCTAAATTGAACTATAGGAAAACTCATCTATGATCCCTTTTTACACTACCTCTCTTTCTCCCAAACTCCTTTAAACAAACACTAACATCTATCAGATTACTTCCAGGATAATTTTTTTTTTTTTTTAATCTGTTTAAGCATTTGGAATATGTCCCACATCAAAACAAAATAATAAGCAATTACACACAGCCACCATGGTTATAGACAATGGTAGCTTCCTTTTATAATCTTACTCTGTCCTGCTGCTGCATCTTATTATCTCTTTCACTTATCTCCTGAAGTTTGAATTTGTATTTGCTCTCTTTTTTGCTGATGCAGGTGTCCCTCTTAAAGAATCGTGTCAATATTGCTTGTGGAACGCCAAGCAGGTTTGTGATGATCTTTCTTGCATATGTTGCTTATGATCCTTTACTCTTACATCCACCTCTCCCTCTCTTTCTCCCTTACTGGCTCTAGGGTCATCACCCTTGATTTAATTGGAATTGTACCATTTATATAGTTGCTTTAATCAACTTTTTTGATCCCATGTACCATATTTTTTTCTCTGAAATGAAACAGACCCTTTTTAAAGCCAGAAGAAAGACTAGTTAAGTGTGTTAATATTTTAAATTCTTGTACTAGTTGTAAAAGGGAGTGGCTTATTTAGATACATGATCATGGTACACAATGTCTTTGATTATCTGCTTCAATTTCAAAGAAACTAATGGGATTTTAGAGCTGCAGATTTTCAAAGAAGCAAAAAAATTAGTCATAGTCACCTACTGTTGCAAGATGTGAATTTTAGGGGTGGCTAATAAGTGGTGTAACACACAGGAGTAATGAGTATTTGACATGGAGAAAATTTTACAGCGACAGGAAAGCTGAACTACAAAGTTGATTTTCCTTTTTGTCCTTAACTGGAGGCAAAATATCGAAGGAAGTGGGTAGATAATGAAATTACATCACCTGATTATGCACAAAACTCTCCCACTTGTTAAAATGTACTAGATACTAGTGCATGCTCGATGCGTGCATAATTAGGGTGTGTTTGAGGCACATTATTTGGAAGAATGTATTTTGAAATAGTAGATTGATGGAGAATGTGTGGTTAAAAAGAAGTAAAAGTTATTGATGTGATGGAAAACACCATTTTATTGAAGAATGTGTGGTTGAAAATGAGTAGAAGAATGAGAATGAAAATTTTAATGTGTACCAAACAGGGGCTTAATGTATAATTGATAATATTTAGGAATATGAAATAAATAGAATTATACAATCTATGAACCCATGTATTCTGTGTAACCAATCCTATGAACGGATTTTGATGACTTGACTATCTTGAAATAGCCAATTTTAAGTCTCACCTTGTATCTTTTATGGATTTTAATTAAGAGAGACTGTTTTAGATTATGATAGTTGTCAAATGTAAGTTGAAATTATATTCTTTGCTTTCAAAGGAAGATTAGCTGAATGATAAGTGACAAACCAAATTTTGTTTCTGGAAACTAGAAGTGAGTAATTAAACTGACGGAGTCAACAGCAGCTTTTACTGGAATAGTTGAGTTCATTTTTTTTCTGGACTTGTCAATAATTGAGTCGCCACTAATCTCCTCACGCTTAATCTAGCATAGATTCACACAGTTTTGAAAATTTCCATCTAGCCTCGCATTTTAATTATTATTAGCTCGTTGCATCTTTCCCAAGTTCACTTTACATTCTTGAAATCCAGATTCGTGGGAGTATCTTCAATGTATTCAAGACTTCAAGTTGTATATTAATTGCATCGTGTGCCTAATTGATATTGATATGCATTAGGTTTGGAAAATTACACATTGTAGTGAAAGAAGTTGCATTGTTGAGAAAATTTCATATATAGAAGAAAGAGTAGTATTTTAACCATAAATACAACAGTGAGCTATTATTTTCTTTGGTTAATTGGTTTAGCCATTTTTGTAACTTATCTTTTTAATTCTTTTCAAATTTATATACAGGATTAAGAAACTAATCGATATGGAAGCACTGTGCCTATCTCGATTATCAGTGATTGTGCTCGACATGCACGCAGATGTTAAGGGCTATTCCTTGTTCACACTTCCTCAAGTCAGGTTTGGCTTCAATTTCCTGTAGATTCCTTGTTACTATCAAGTATATTCGTCAAGGTTTTCACTCTTAAAATTTTCGTTTTGCAAATTTTATTTTTTTATCTTTTTCAATGCACATTTGACAGAGACGAGTTCTGGGACCTGTATAAAAGCCATTTTCACCATCGGCTGCTTGAAGGTAATTTCCGTATAGGTCTCTACGGTCGAGTACCAGCTAATTCCGAAACAAAGAAGAGGAAAAAGGATTCGTGACTGGACAATAGTGTTCAAGTAAAGTAGTTCAAAAGCTCGTTTATTATGGTTATAGCCCATAAATTTTGTTGCAGAAACTGTAGCCTAGATTTGCAGCTGTACAAGAGTCATGAACGTTGTAAAACTACTAAAAAGAAGTTTTGCCTTTTGTTTTCTTGTATTTCTAAGGAGTTAAATTATTCCCCAAATTAATTTGGGTTCAGTTTTTTTTTTTCCTTGGATGTGTACCATTTATTATAATATTTAAATTTTGAGCTCATTTAACTTTTCTAATGAATTGTGATCTATTATGGGGTCAGGGGTTGGGTTTATCGGCACCTGCTCGGCTCGTGGCATTTTGGGCTAGCTCGCCCAAGACGAGCCGAGCCGACTCGATGTTTTTTTTTTTTAACAATAATAATAATAGTGTGTATATATATATATATACACACACACATGTATATTTAAAAACATTTTTATTTTTTACAATTAAAAAAGAAGAAGATAAACTCTCATCCTTTATCCGGGCTTGAGACCGACTACTTCAATTTCGAGTAGGCGAAGTTAAAAATTGTACACGAACAACTTGTTACGTGTACAATTTTTTTTTAAAAAAAAATTATAAAGGTTTGAAAATAAAATAATGTGGTGAAATTAAATATCACTTACTTGGTTTCATGCAATTTCGACATATTTATCTTGAATTCGATAATTAGCGTCTTCTCAGTCCTTCACGCACATTAACACCTCCAAAATATCTTCTTTTAGTCGACTCCTGACCTCATAGAGAACCATCTTCCCTGCACTAAAAGCAGATTCCGAAACTACAGTGCTAACCGGAGGTGTTAGTAGATCTTTTGTCATTGCAGAAACTACTGGCTATTGGCGTTCGTTATTTCGCCATAATTCAAGGACATATTCTGAACTTTTACTAGTGGTTTTGTTAGTAGACAAATGTTGACTAAAGTAATCAATTAATTCATATGGTAACGCATTTGAATTTTGACTACGGCTGGAAGTTTGAGTACATGCAGTGGAAGCCAAATTACTACTATTACTAGAGGAACCACATGCATATGCAGTTGCATCAAATCTATACGAGTGCATACTTTCAAATAAATTCAAAATTTCAGCGTCGTCATCTGTTATATTAGTAGGAGTGTGTGAAGGTGCACGATTAATATGTGCACCCATTCGTGAATCATATAATTTATACATTTCACGGAACGTCGTTTCCAAATTTCTAGAAGTAATAGGTGTAGTAAAAGTTAAAGCATTTGACATTTGATCAATTATAAATTTAGTACTCGATAAATTATATCGAGGGTTCATGACACATGCTAAAGGAAATAACATAGGTAATTCTTCCCAATATTTTCTAAATTTCAATTCTATGAAATATATAATAGTATGAAAATCGGGGTCATTTTGAAATTTAGCAAAAGCTCTAGTAGTTATATAAAGATATTCAAGAACCATACAACTAGTGGGATAATAAACACTAGACAATATATTTGTAAACTCATAAAAACTTGTCAAAATTGTTTTTATTTTAAAAACTATATTCCAATCGTATTCACTCAAGATAGTATCGTTTTCGTCTCTAACATGCATATTGTTATAAAATTCAGTAATATACGCTTCATAACCTTCACATGATTTTAGTAATAAGTACGTGAAGTTCCATATATGGCCTACGTCAGTAATGAAGGTTTTTGTGTCTGTCATCTCAGATTCTGCACAAAAATCTTCAAATCCTTGTTTTCTACTAGGTGTACACGTGATATATATAAATGATTTCCTAATTCAATTAATTTCATCTTTAACATGTTTTAAATCGTCTTGTACTATTAAATTAAAAATATGACATACATATCGAATATGAAATTAATAGCCACTGAAATCAGGATTAAAAACTCTATGCAATTTATCGACAATAACTTTATTTACAGTAGCGTGTCGAACGTAAAAGAATGAATTTTATTCAAATTTATATTCTTGAATTATTAACATAATAGCATTAAATATAGTTTGAGTGTTGTGCGGATACTCAACAATTTTAAAAGCAATATTTTTTTATGCATGACCCAAAATGGGTCTATATAGTGTGTAGTTGCAGTCATATAACCCCTCTTATTAATCCCTTCCTATATATTTAAAGTTAAATATATCACACCCCCATATTTTTTCATATCTGAAATCAATAGTTGCTGCATTAAGAAAATATGTAATTGTATCAGAACGAAGAGTATTTCGACTTACCCCTTGGTACCTCGGTTGAAGATATCTTCTGACGTAGTTAACGAAATGTTGACTGTCCGCTATTGTTAGTGGCAACTCCGCCACGACAACGAACTTCACAATTCTCGTTCGAGCTTTCTCCTCCGAAAAACATCCATATAAAAGTAGCGTAATACTAGCACCGGCTTTTGGAGTACCAAATTGTAGTTGCGTTTGACTAGCTGGAAGAAGCCCATGTTTGGCCGAACATGATTTGTAGTGACGGTTGAGGTGGGTGGTTTCAATGCCTTTTTGCCGTGTCAATCATTGTTGGCAGTATTTACATACTGCTTTGGTTTCTCGAAGTCCATCGACCTACGACCAGTGAGAACCAATTTGAAATGGTCCCAACATTTTGCCTATTTCTTCCCATCTCTCTTCTCGTTTGCATCGGGAATATTTAATATCGGTTATTCATCTTGTTCCAAATCAATTGGAACACTAGCTGTAACATCAATGTCATCCAAATCAATTGAATGATTATCACGAACGTCGAAATCTTCAATATTTTGGGGATTGGTAATTCATTGAAACTGGAGAATTCATCCTCAAATTGATTTTGGGCAGGTGTTTGTATTTCGTTCTCCATACCGAACAAGTTTTCAACAAATGATCGTGAATTCATTTGTTATGAATAATAGAAATTAAATTTAGAAATGTAGAATTGAGAAGTGAATGAAGATTATGTAGTAGCTGTCGAATGTAATTGTAAAATAGTAAGAAATAATGTAAAAAAAAAAGTAGAAGATGATTATAGAATGAATGAAAATAAATGAGAATGATATTGTTGATAATTGATAAATGGAGAATGTAAATTGTAGAGAGTATTGTATAGTAAATAATGAGATATTGATATTGGTGAGAAAAAATGATTAATTATGGTGGGTATTTATAGAAGAAAAATGTATGTGAAATTGAAAAAATAAAAAATAAAAAATAAAAAATTGAAGGACTAAAAGGCCACTGAACAAAATTTAGTGAACGGTTTCGATGAATGGTCACTGAACTCTTTTTTTAAATATTATGCATGAGCCTAGGAGCCGCTCTCCGAGCGGCTCATTGGTTTGATGAGCCCGAGCGGCTCGTGAGTATGAATAGTACGAGCCGAGCACCCGAGCCGATGAGTCATTCGGCCCAATTGCCACCTCTAATTTCATTGGTCACAAATAAAAAAATTACAGGTCACGATGTATTTGTCGATCACATGTTTTCAAATTAGTTGGTCACAAATTATTTTTTAATTACAAATTATCGAATTTTGTAGGTCACAATTAATTAATTGATCACAAATAATCAAATATTTAGTCACATATTAATCAAATAGTTGATCACATACCACCACCACCACCACCACTTGCAACCACCATCACCAACATAATCTAATAGCACCAACATCACCAACAGCCCACCACCATACACCATGACAACTGTAAAAGATACCACCACTGTAATCATCGGCCACACAAACCACAATAACCATCGAAGAAATAAAACTCATAAATAAAAAAAAAATAGAAAGAAAGAAAGAAAATGAAATAATATATCTGCGTTGTTGTGGATCAACCACGATCAGATTAGAAGCAATGACGATAGGCATGCAATCGTCGTCGCGCACCATATCGCGATAGCTCCTCTCGCCGTTGTTTTGAGCGTAGCGTTGCCGCCACCTGATCTTGCCATACTTTAGAAGTAGTACAATAGTGATATGGTGCAATATGTGGACATGTGATCTGTGAACATGCGATGGGCCGCTTTGTGGATGGGCAACACTGGGACGATGTTGAGTAACTGTAATATGACTTGTGTTGATTGACGGCGCGAAGGGTGACAACGATGGGATTTGGGGACGATTTGGGATGATCTCTTCCTCCTACAATTTGCTTTTGAGATAGTTGTTGGTTGGTTGTTGGTGGTGGTAATGCAAGTGGTGGTGATGGTTGGGCGATGGTGATGGCGGCTGTTGGGTTTATGGACACCACATATCTCCACATTGGTATGATATTGTTCACTTTAGGCCTAAACTCATAGATTTGCTTTTGGGTTTTACCCCAAAATGCCTCATACCAATGGAGATGTTGTCTACACTTATAAACACATCATATTTCACATGTCTAGCCAATGTGGGACTTCTTTTGTTCCCAACAATCCTCCCCTCAAACGAAAGACCACATCATTATGGCCTCTTCTCAAACGATAATCCATCCGCCAATCATCTTGTACGACCCACCGCCTGACCACCATATTTTTATGTCAGAAAGACTTTCGACACAAGGCACTTCAAACGCGAATGATTTTTTAGTCAGATTATAAGGCTAATTAGGGGACCTCCACCACGCTTTCCACTGCGTTCCTCCGGCTAAGTTCTTGGACCTTGGGCTTTGATACCACTTGTAAGGTTAGGAGCCTCAAAATCAAGGAAGCAATCAAGAATATTCACCAAGAACACCAAAATACACAAAGTAATATCGATTTTATTAGGGCTCAGAAATTCACAAAGAATACATTATACGCGTCTGTTCAAAGAACCAGCCACAAAGACCCACACCCTAACAAGATTCGCACAAAAGCAGCTACTCAATGGACCTAATCTCTAAAGCCTATCTAAACCCACACAAAACTCAATCGAAGGATCACACAGATGCACACTATCAAGCTTTGTGATTAAAACCAAGAGTTTTAATCAATTACACAGAGAATTGAAGAAGGCAGAAAAGAGAAGAGCGCACGAACAGAGCCCATAATATTTATTTCTCACAAAAGCTGATAACAACAAAATGAATATCACCCAAACTAATCATCATGCATCTAACCTTATCCAATAAGATCCTATTCATTCTTTCAACAACTCCATTTTGTTGAGGAGTATAAGGAACAGTTTTATACCTGAAGATCCCATCATCTCTACACAACTGATCAAATTCAGAGTTACAAAATTTCAGACCATTGTCTGTTCTTAAAACTTTGATCTTTTTATGCATTTGATTTTCAATTAAATTTTTCCAATTTTTAAACTTTTCAAAAGTGTATGATTTTTTTTTAAAAGAAAAATCCAAACTTTTCTTGAAAAAATCATCAATTAGAGATAAAAAAATATTTGTTACCACCTTGAGTGGTAGTAGATGATGGACCCCACATGTCAGAATGAATATACTCAATGATAGAGGCAGTCTTATGCTGACCAGTATTGAAATGAACTCTATGTTGTTTCCCTAAGGTACAATACTCACAGAATGGAACCTTAAAAACCACATCTTTACCAAATGCCCCTCTCTTACTCAAAATATGCAAGCCTTTCTCACTCACATGGGCTAACCTATTATGCCACTTCAGAGTAGCATCAATCTCAGTACTAGAGGATTCAACAATGTGACTCCGAACTACACTGACTCTAGTGACATTTATACCGTTCCTCTTGGTACCTTTAAAGATAACCAATGAACCTTTAATTATTTTCAAAAAACCATCACAAATCCGGCCTTGAAGGCCAATGTCATCTAGATTACCCATTGAAATCAAATTTCTATTCAAATTAGAAATATACCCTACCCTTTCTAAGGTAAAGGTATATCCATTGTTAAACTTCAAAGTTACACTGCCAATTCCTTTAATGCTACAAGTTGCATTGTTATCCATGACCACCTCTCCTCCATTATGATCCTTAAAGTTCTCTAACCAAGGTCTTCTGGAGGTCATATGGAATGTACACCATGAATCTAGTATCCATTCACTATCCTGACCACTGTCATCCACATAGTTGACATTATTCAAATCAGAAGTAGGTTTTGTCACCACATACACATCAATAGTGGTCTCATCTAGGGGTTCAACAACATTCCCCTCATCCACTCTCGTCTCTCTCTCTATTCATTTTTCTTCTGGTAACAGTCCTTTATATAATGTCATGTCTTGCCACATCCATAACACTTTCTATTTCTATTTCCATTTCCACTTCTAGACTTAGATCTTGATCTCTCATTCCCATTCTTCTTGAAATTGTTATAATTGTTACATTGATGATTTTGACCATTGACTTGCCTAGTCATGGGTCTACCTCTCACAGACAAACTCTCAAAATCCTTCTCAGTTCTATCAACTTTAAGTTCTAATTCTTTACTTCTCAAAGAATTGATCACTATGTCAGGTGTTAAGGTATCTCTGCCATACTTAATCGCAGACTTAACATCCTTATAGACATCATGTATAGCAGTCAAAAGGATAACATCTTTGTACTCATCAGAAACTTTATCCCCATCATTAGTGATATCTTGAACTAACTTATTAAAAGTATCAAGATTATCATCTAAGTCATTTGACATATCAATCTTAAAACTAAAGAACCTCTCTAAAAGGAAGAGTTTATTAGGCAGACTCTTAGACATATACTGTTCTTCTAATTTCTCCCACAAATCCTTAGCACTATCTTGCTTTCCTATCTTTCTCAACACTTGATCAGATAAATGAAGGATAATAGAAGTATATGCAAATTCATCAGATTCATTCTTTTGGTCATCGGTCATAGTAGCAGGATATTCACCAGTAATAGCCTTAGCCACTTTCTGTTGAACTAAGACCCCTCTCATTTTTTGCTGCCAATTGGGGAAATCCCCTTTTCCATTAAAAACTCCAAGTTCAAATGTTGTCATTGTCATTTGAAGTTTTTAATCAACACAAAAAAATTTCGAGGTCACAGTTCCATAGAAAGACAAATAGAAAACATATATTTCAATCAATCAATTTAATATCACACAAATCATAGTGCAATCAAATCAGAGATGAATAATATCAAACTGAAAAAGGCTATCAACACAGTGAAAAATAATTATCAATAATGTTGAGCAGTTTTAATAAACTCAAAGAATCAGAAGCAGATTAACAGTGAGATTAAAACATACTAACAAACATAAGCATTCACAAAGAATAAGCTAATGTATATCAAACTAATTGAAAACGGAGATATCAAATACAGAAATAAGTGTTAGAGTTCACCAGAATTTCGTGAGGCTCAAGACCCCAGGTCAAGGCTCAACTCTAACACCAATAAGGACACAAATCACAGGGGAAATCAAGGGGGATTTCACAGTTTCCAGAATATAATAATAACACATTCAAGAAACATAAGAAATAAGTGTTATGAAGGTCTTACTAAGCTGGTTCAAAGAACCAGCATCAAGAAGAATCGACTTGAAGACTGCAGACACTCAAGTAGCAGCATGATCCTCCAATGTATTCACCAAAGGACAAATTTCTCGCAAGAAACACAAGATGAAATTGAATTAGTAGCCAATTACAGAAAATAAAACAAATTAGGGTTTACTGCACAAAATTGAGAAAAACGACTGTAAAAAATAAGACCTTAATTTTTCAGCGACCAAATCTCGATTGAAGGCTCCTCACACTCTCAACAGCGCTCTGATACCACTTGTTGGGTTTATGGACACCACATATCTCCATATTGATATGATATTGTCCACTTTGGGTCTAAACCATCATGGATTTGTTTTTGGGCTTTACCCCAACAGACCTCATACCAATGGAGATATTGTCCTACACTTATAAACCCATTATATTTCCCATGTCTAGCCGATGTGGGACTTCTTTTGCTCCCAACATCGACTACGAACTTGGATAAAGAAATAGAGAGAGAGGAGGAGATGAGAACGATGTTAGGGTTTGGGAGTGCGGGTTGGGTGGTATTAATTTAATTATATTATTATTATTATTATTTATAAATTGAATTATTTCCCGACTTTTAGTTAAATAAACCTCACACCTAATTTTTGAATTGAGAAATTTAAATACCTATTTATACGTAATTTCCCCACTTCATAATCTATATTTCACCCTCTAATCATTAATATAAATAGAAATATTTTGGCAAATATTAGTGGTGAAAAATGATTTATTCAGTTGGTTATAGCTTATTTTTACAAAGAAAAATTCGTTTCTTCGTTAATTGGGAGCATTTTCTTCTCTTTTCGCATAGGATTATTAAAATATTCTCTTTTCTTTTCGTGTTAAGATAAAATAGGATGGTATTATATCTTGTCAAATGTAGCCATGGTCGATTAAGTTCGATAAAAATTAATTTATATAGGTGACTGAAAGTAAATTAATTATTACAGATTAGTTTGTTGGATGTGGAGTGTGTTGAAATTTTCATAATTAGATGGGAGAAACGCTAATGCCTTGACATTAATTTAGATATCCAAATCTTCATTTGCGTCACGTCAACCTAATTATGGTTTAACCTAAGCTTCTAGAAGTCTTGACTTTAGGGTTCGTAAAAGTAAAAGGATAACACTCACCAATAGAAATTTTTTGTATGCTGGCAATGGCCGGGTTGGCCACTGAGAACCAACCCAATAGTCTAAACATTGACATTTTAGCAGTTGTCGCAAAACGATTCTACCTTTGGAAGGGTTGAAATTTGTGTATGAATGTTGGGGGTTGATGAGGAGATGGTGTTGGTGCAAAAATTCGTTGGCCAAAGTGGCTTGATAATGACCAGCATGCGGCAATAGGGTGGGGGCGAGTTTTGGGAAGAATGTGAAATTTGGTGAGTTATTTGAACTTTTTAAAAAGTTTGAGTCAATAGTTGCAATTTGTGCAATTGTTTTTCTTTTCTTTTTGTTTCAATTGAATGGAGTGTAAAATCGTCAAAACATGGTGAAAAGGACATTCGCGCACAAATAGTGAAAGGTAAGGACATAAATGCCAATAAATGAAAGGTAGGTACGGTATCCACAGTACCCTCCAAAGGTAGGAAAATTTTGTGCCGATTAGCCTTTAGGAGTTTTACATACGGACCACTATCCATTTAGGGCATGTTTGTCTCTTATTTTGGGAGAAGAAATAGATTTTTGAATATTATTTTTTTGAGAATGTGTGGTTGAAAAGTAAAGTAATTTTATTGGTTTGTGTGTAGAATATTTTATTGACTGAATATGTGGTGGAGATTGTATATTGTAGCAAACAATGTTTGAAAAAATGAATGACAAATAAGGGCTTAGGCATTTACACATTCTAAATATATAAGACATATTTACACCATGTTTAGTGTACATTATTTTAAAATTCCTTTTGCTAGAAGATCATTTTTAACTACACATTCATAAAGTAAAATATTTAACTTTTCACTACTTTCCTACGATGCATTGTCCTACAAATATTATTCAAAACATTATTTTTTTAAGAAATAATGGACACCAAACGGAGGTTCGTGTTTTTAATTCGTGCTATATTAGGCGTCTTAATTATAAAAAGACGATGGACACGATAATCACAAATGGTTTGTTCAAAATTATCTAGTTTAATTAACAAGAAAGTGGAAACTTCCTCAATGCACAAGTTTATTTCATCAAATTCAACTCCTTTCTCTAATTGACAATGCGTATTTATCCCCCACAAAGACTAAAACTTGAAATGGAAGCATGCAATTAAAATGAAATCAAATAAGTGTAATTAATTAGACAATAGTCTAGCCCATCTGGGATCTGGCTCAATTATCCCATGATCTCTCTCATCATTGTGTGTGAATACAATGAGGTTCAATTTATATGTCGATTAAGTGGTCAAATCACTTAATTGGCATTTAAACTCACGTCGATCAATCATCTAAATAAGTAGTGTTACTATTACCCATTCGGGGGTAGTCGAGTTGGTGGAGCAGGAAAATGCGGAGACCGAAGTTCTCAAGTTCAAATTCTCCCTCATCACTTCTTCGGTTAAGCCCGTCACATCGGGTTAGCCTAGTGCGGTTTATCTATCTTGTATGGTTTGCGGGGCTACTGCACATGAAGCGATATTTACTCAGTGCGCACTCACGGATAGTGGCTGCGGATTTCTACATCAACAAAAAAATAAAATAAATAGCATTACTATTTATCTATTAGACGCAGTGTGTCAGAAGTCAACAAGAGAGAGAGAGAGAGAGAGAGAGATCTTCTTTATCTATCTTCAACATGGTAAGGATTTAAAAATGGAATAATCTAGTTGTATAACTAGTTTGACAACTAGTGAGTTGTCAAGATTTGAAAAACAGTTTTTTAACGGGATGAGTGTGGTATCAATCAAGTGCGAAGTTGTAAAGAAAGTTGTATATGTAACATGACTCTTTAAGAATTAAAGATTATTCGTAATTGCTTCGTAAGCATGATGGTGAAATTAGGGCCACAAAACACCTCACCTATTGAAACCCAAATTTTGTTTTAGAAGATGTTTAGTGGGGATTAAAATTAGATTTTTAGTAAATTGTGATAAAAAATTTTGAAATGTATGGTTGAAAAGTAGTGGAACCTATAAAAAATATGATTAATATTGATTGTTTAACTTTGACTTGAAACCAAACAGGGCTTAAATTTTTTTTAATCACATATAAAGAGCGTTAATGTGTTATTATCAACTCGAAATAAGAATGACAGACTATGACAATTCATTTCACGTGTAAGAATCAAGAATTAATATACGTATTAATATTACTATACATTCATCATTTAGTGCCAACTGCATATTATTTTAAGGTTTTATCATGACATTAAAAACTCCAAAATTGAATATTTTATTCTTAAACCTAAGGAAAAAAAAATAAAAAAATATTAAACTAAGGTGGCATATTCATTTTGAACAAACCATTCATTATTTCTCTTACCGAACCCATTTAAATAATACTTATAAGTCACTTCGATTGTTTAAAAAAGAAGAAGAAGAAGAAGCAAACGCAATGCTTAAGTATGAATGGAGTCATTTCATTGGCAAAGTTTAGATTATAATTCATTTAAGAATTATTTGAAGAACACGAAGTTGCTCTGTTCACACTTGGCGTGACATGATTATCTCTACCCATGTTCTAAATTTTATTTTATGTCAAGATCAATGATGTTGGATCGGGTCCACTTAATAATTACTTTTTTTTATATTAAAAAAAATTAAGAAATTTTATGCAAAGATAAATAATATTAGGTTGGATTGGATCCACTTAGGGCATGTTCGGTAGAGATTAAAATCAGATTAAAATTGAAAAATTAGCTGTTATTGTTGACTTTTATTAGACTAGTGGGACCCAATAACGACTATATTTTCAATTTTAATTAGATTTTAAGCCGAACAGACCCTTAATAAACACCTTTTTCTTTTTAGTAAAAATTATTTCAAGAAATCCTTTCCAGATATGTGTCGCCTAAACATCAAAATAAGGTGATGAAATTATGATTTTTTGTAGTTTTATATAAAGTGCAGTTTAATTCATTTACTGTTAAACAAAATAATTTCAGATTATGATAATATTTTATTAATTTAGAACGAATCGACCAGAAAGTAAAAATTGCAGAAATATATGATGAATGAACGGGTCCTACTCAAAATTATGCCAAAAATAGTCCACTAAGCCATATTTCGCAACATTTACTACTATCAAATTAATAATTGATCACCTTTTTGAATTTTATCACAAATTATATTCTTGTAATCATGTATGTTTATATTCGCTAGTCAGATTTGAAAGTGCAACTGAAATGCTTTTATAAATACTGTGAAAGTAATATTTGACTCTCCATTTACCATTTTGATCTAAATATGAGAGAAACACGAGCCGCCCTTGAAAATAGATATTAATTATTATGCATGTTCGTAAATAGTGACATGCATAGTTGAATGTGAGTATTAGAATTACAACTAAATGTATATATGAATATGAATGACAAATACGATACATGAATTAACGTGAATGTTAATTAATTTAGAATTAATACCAATGAATATATACATGACAATAAATGTTAAATCTTTTATACTAAATGAATGTAATTTAATTTTCAATTAAGTGAAATCGGATGCTAATTAATATATATGGACGTGAATAATGAACTTCATTCTTGAATGTAAAATTCTAATTAATATTAAATAAATGAATATTAATGTTAATTAATTGAGAATTAATAACAAGGACATGAACGTGAACGTGAACGTGAACGTGAAATTCTAATTAATATTAATTAAATGAATGTGAAAATTAATTAATTAAGAATTAATAAAATGTATTACATGTATGAACAAGAATTCTGTAATATAAGATATTATTAAAATAATTGAATTGTCATAGGATTATAATCATCAAAAAATTGTTTCACACTTAACGTAACATCTAATAGGTTATATAATATAGATTTAACATATATTTCAAAATATTCCGGATTCACTTTCTTAATTGGTGGGTGATTTTCCATCATGATGACACAAGGCTGACGTCATCTCACGACCAGTCCACGGTGGATGTTTGGTTCCCACCTCAAATTTCTCAACGCCTCTAATTCAGTAAACCCCTTTGTTTATTCTCTTCCCACTGTTCCATTTCTCAAATTTCGTTTATAAATATACACAAACAATACATTGTGAGAACTTAGAACAGAGACAGACATCTTTTGTATATGAGAGAAGATTCTTCACAAATAAACAGGAGTACAGTTTGTTGTTTTTCTCAGAAAGATCAGCATGTCTGCATCATATACGAATACAAGTTTTGGATTTGAACGGCCAAGATTGGTTGCCAAGAAAATCTTGGCCAAGCCTCAGAGTGAAGGTGATGGTGCTGTTGTTAGAAGAAGCATAGGAAGGTATTACATAACATTTTCTTGAATCTCTCGAAATTGTGCACCGTTTCAATAAGGTTGTTATACACTATTTTTTCGATTCTGTTTATACTTGTTTTGGTATGAAATTTGATCAGACATTCACTAGTTTTATAGTATTTTCTTAAATTCAATGTTTTTCTTTAAACTCAGAGGATTTCTTATAATATGGAAATTAGTTTCTTATGTTTACTTAAATTGCAGGCCTGAGTTGAAGTCTTTGGATCCGTTCCTCATGCTGGATGAATTTGCAGGTGAATTATATGATTATTAGACAGTACTATTAAAGAAAAACAAATGTAAATTGCATTTTTGATGTCCTCAACTCGGGTTTGTTTCAAATTTGATCTCAATAAAATACACAAAACTAAAACCCGATTTGAAAAGAATAATAATGTTCGTATATGAATATCTTGTATGACTTGACGTAGTATTTCAATTGCATTTTTTATGTCCTCAAGTCGGTCTTGTTTCAAATTTGATCTCAACAAAAGACTCAAAACACAAAACTAAAACCCGTTTTGAAAAGAATAATAATGTTCGTTTATGAAATTGTATGACTTGACGTAGTGTTTAATGTTTGATATTGCAGTTTCACCTCCTGCTGGATTTCCTGATCATCCACATAGAGGTATTTATAGCATTATATTTGTCTGTTTCAGTATTATTCCTCTAATTTTAAATACATGTCCATCAATCTCATGAATTTTCATGATTTCTTATAGGTTTTGAGACTGTTACATACATGCTTCAAGTAAGTTGCAGAGTCGACAAATCAGAGCGAAACTTAAAAGTTGCTTTTAAGCTATTTTCTCCTCGCATTGTTTTCTACTGGTAGAAGTTTTAAAATTTTGACTTCTCCTTCCAGGGTACATTTACTCATCAAGATTTTATGGGTCACAAGGGCACAATACGAACTGGAGATGTGCAATGGATGACTGCAGGAAGGGGTATAATTCATTCGGAAATGCCTGCAGGAGAAGGTGCTCAAAGAGGTTTGCAGTTATGGATAAATCTCTCAGCCAAGGACAAAATGTAAGTCATCGTGATTTTAGAAGCCAAAAGAGTTGTTAACACGGGCCTTTGGTGCAGATTTTAGTATGCTAGATTAAATAGGATTACGGAGTTAAGGAAGATATACGCGTGACAAGTTTGATCATCTCTTAACCATTGTAGTAATCCAATATTCCACATCAAACATGTTGTGTATGTGGCCCCCGACAAGTAGGTAATTAACGAATATTCATTACGTTGAAGTCCACACACTCCTTGTTATTCTACAGGATCGAACCTAGGTACCAAGAACTACTGAGTGAGGACATCTCAAAGGCAGAGAAAGACGGGGTCGAGGTCAAAATCATTGCAGGGGAATCAATGGGTGTTAACTCTCCAGTTTATACACAAACTCCAACAATGTATCTTGATTTCACCCTAAAACCCAATGCTCAACATCATCAAAACATCCTGGAATCTTGGAATGCTTTTGTATATATAATTGAAGGTGAAGGGGTCTTTGGTCTACAGAAATCGGTGCCCATAAATGCTCACCATGTCTTGGTTTTGGGTCCGGGTGAGGGTCTAAGTGTGTGGAATAAATCTACCAATCCATTGAGATTTATTTTGGTAGGTGGGCAGCCACTCAATGAACCAGTGGTTCAGCACGGTCCTTTTGTGATGAACACACAAGCCGAAATAGACAAGACTATCGAAGACTATTATTACAGCAAGAATGGGTTCGAAATGGCAAAACACTAGAGATCTCAACGAGTGGGCTAAAGCTCCAAAAGTCTGAGGGGCAGGAGCTTCCAGAAGTCTATATATGCAGCCACTGTTTACAAGTCATGAACAATGAGCTTATTTTGGCTGCTTTTTCTTTCTCGATTCAAAAGATGATGTATTTTTTATCCTAGATTTTTGTCATGCTTTCAAAATTGATTCTTATAATTAAAAAAAAAAAAAATCCTTTCAAGTTGTGGTTTTTAGATGGCACATACAGACAGCATTAAGTGTGAGTAGGCACACTATTTTTGACAAAGAAGAGCCTGCAAAGGAAGTGAAGACGATAAGACTATCTTCAAACAACTAAACAAAATTTCAACATCTTCTCTACAACACCATTGAGTCCAATTCACCCTGCCAAACATGCCAAAAGAGCATAAACTGTACTTCACCATTCCAGACGACATTTAATTCAAAATGTTCTTTTGCATGATAAGAATCAAAATGTTCTTTTGCATGACAAGAATTACTCTTTACTATCAAAACACTTTCAGCGTCATTATAGAATCCCTATATAAGTAATAAATTAAGAAACAAATCAAATATATAAAGCAACCATAAGAAATTCACTGGCTAGTAGTAGTCCACATTTGCAAATGAAACAGGACTCTTATCACCTGGAACAACAGGAATAGGATCCCTGAGTCTGCTTAGATCCATCAGAGTCATCATTAACGAGGGAAACCCTGTTCACCGACAATTCTGCTTTGTAAGAATCAGAATTCAAGACCTTCCTGCTGACATTATTATAAATCTCGCGAATAACAATTTCAAAAGCCTTTTCAACATTTGTTGAATCCAAAGCAGAAGTCTCCATAAAAAACAACCCTTCTGTTTCCGCGAGGCTTTTGCCTTCCTCAACACTAACATCTCTTATATTCTCCAAATCGCGTTTATTTCCCACAAGCATCCTTGCAACAGTTGTATCAGAATGGGCTGTATGAAGAGTATATTGAGTTCACACTTCATATGAATTAAGTAATATGAGCTGGGTATAATAGAATATAAAACTGGTGCATTCTGTGAAACACTTCTCAAGAAGCATACAAGACCGAAGGAACAATCTATTAACTGCACAATTTGGATTGAAGGTGTATCGAGAAAATTTATCTGAGCCATCGGGTGATAATTTCCTTTTGTGTATTCCCTTTTTTCATCCGTGAAATATCGTTTTTGTAAGCAAATGTGATTATCTTAGATATGCCATTGAACAGGCTGGTGGATATCAACTACTTGAATATCTATTGGATAACCTCTTATAACATATGTTTGAGATATTATCCAATGTGAAAGTCAATTTCTCAATTTGAGACGCCTAAGCTCCCAGAAAGCAAAGAAACTAAATACGAACGTGAATCATGAAGATCAACTAGATGGGATGTTTCCCCAAGAAAATTCAAACCGTAAGCACTCTAGATGATGGTCTCTCGTTTTTTAAAGATTAATAACAGCACATGAAATTCATCCTGTTATACTGTTAGTGAGGGAATCAAGTGTTTGGTAAGGGAAAATCCAATTATAGCTCCAAACTAATCCCTTCCAGCACAAGTTTAATAGCTTATGAAAGTTGAATTCCACTATGGACTGCCCTATATCATATCCAAGGCTCCGAAAAAATGCATGTTATTATTGATCTATCTCTTCCTTTTTTTGACTATCGCATCACTTTTGTGAATAAGAGTTTCTTTAGATCCATGAAAGACATGTCCTAACTACTGAAAATATCCTTATCTTAAAATGAGCATCACCTCAACTTGTTACCAATGATTCTCATTTCTTATCCTACTCATTATATACTATAGCCCCATATCCTTCTGAACATCTCCATTTCTGCAATATTCATCTTATGGACATCTTGTTTTTAATGGTCCAACACACTGTACCATAAAGCATCTAATACTGTTTTGTATAACTTGCCGTTTAACCCTTACACGTAATCCATGTAGAACTTTTCCATTTCATCCAACCCGCATTAATCCTATGCATTAAATCTTCTTCAAGTCTTTCTCCTTCATTAATAATCAATCTAAATACATAAAACAATCACTCTTTTCACTACCACTATCACCTTTATTTCTTCTATGACTAAAAAGTGTAATCCCTTTTAGCTCTGCTCTTAACCTCTACATTTTAAGTAATTCTCCAAATTTTCTAACCTAAGATTCATCTCCATCCCAATCTAGTCTACTAAAATTATATAATTGACAAATACTATGCATGAATGCTTTGGCATTGCAAAGCCAAGTTCTGAAATTGGGCTCTAGGCTATGGACCTGCCACTGTCATTTAAAGAGCACAATTTTTTTAAATTAAGGAGCAACACGAAAGCATGCTATTTATTCAAAGCTCGTCTTAATCACTACCCTACTAGCAAGGTTCATAAAACAAATGAGAATGCAGAGATCGTATAGAGGCACTAATAATTGCAAAAGAATATTGTTTGAAGCACAATGTACCTATGTGGCCCATAATAGCTACCATATCTGTAGCATGTACACTTCAATTAGGATGGTGTATCCATGTCCGACACTCATCGGACACTATACCATAGTCATTTTTCTTTCTTTATTAGAAATATTATATATTTTTAATTCAAAATTATTATTAAATAACAAATATGTATTCATGTTTAAAAGATTTCAACAAGAAAAATTAATAACTAGTATAAAATTAAATTTATACATATAAAGAATTTTAAATAATTTAATCAACGTGTCGACTCCGTGTCCGTGTTGATACATCATAGGCCACCATCCATGTGATAAAGGTTTGATGTATTTTAAGGTGGCAGCAAAGTTGTAACACACGCCAAGGGCTTCATATCGTTCACCATTGAGTTTTCATAATTTAAACTTTTGCATCTTCTTTGTAGACAACCCCACCCCACACCATCAAGGAAATTTATAAATCTTTGCTTATCAAGTTACCTTTTTCCTTTTATCCCCAAATAGTAAAAACTAAAAACACCAATAACTTACTCAGATCTATACAAGCTTTTATTCAGCACAATAACCCATGTTTATCACATACACTAAAGGGTAATAAAAGTCAGATCTGGCTCCATTTATTATTTCCTACGAGTCTATCACATGCTCATGTTTGGTGGCCATTATTTCTATTTTAAAGAGTTTTGAATAGTATTTTTTGGGAGAATATGTGGCTAAAAAGTAAAGAAAAATTTTGAGATTAGGTGAACAATATTTTACTGTATGAATGCCTGCAGGAAAAAAAAGTTTTAAAACAATGAAAATCAAATGGGGGCTTAGACTTTACACTTTTCTAAATCTATAGAATACAATTTAACTCTAACCGCCCGATTTCGCAAAAAAGTATATCCAATGGACAGAAGATCTGTCACTTGATAAACCAAATGAAAATTTGTAAAATGATAAAGGTCATCATTTCACCATCATACAATCAATTTCAATACAGTTAAAGCCATTTAGCAGAAAGTGCAAGACGACAAAAATCGTACATATCGATGAAGAAGTAGTAGCCTTCTCCTCTGATGCAACTTTTTATAATTATTAGCAACTCCCCTAAATTCTTGTGCATATCTTTTCAATCACAAGAAGGCGATCAATTCATCAAAGTACAAGTCTAAATAACCAGAATTGTACTCTATTTTGACATCCATGAAACTTCAATCTTGCTCTATTATTGTTAAATTAGCATTCAAAAATCAGTAACCTAAAAAAAAAAAAAAAAAAAACTGAGACGGAATTCAAAATTAGGAGAAGCGAGATAAAAGAGAATCATACTCTTGAGTTCATCAAGCCAACGAGGGATGCTTTCAAACGTAGAGCTTCGACTGATATCGTAGACAATAAGAGCACCAAAGGCACCACGGTAATAAGCAGAAGTGACGGCCCTGAATCGCTCTTGGCCAGCGGTATCCCAAATCTGAGCCTTAACTTCTTTGCCGTCAATTTCAAGTGTTTGGGTCTGAAATTCAACTCCAATTGTGGCCTTTGAATGCATGTTGAACTCGTTTCTGGCATAGCGAGATAGCAAATTTGACTTGCCGACAGCTGAATCTCCAATAATCACTATCTTGAACAAGTATTCTTCACCCTCATCCTCCGATGAAGATCCCATTTCAACAATCTCTCTCCGAGAGCTGGCAATAGCAGAGACAGAGTATTGAGACAGGGATGTGCAAGAAGTTGTGCGGTTGCCTTTTATAAATATAACGGCTTCGACTTTTATTTTTATTTTTATTTTTATTTATTTGGTTATATTAAAACTTAAAAATTTTGTTAGTTACCATAATAAGGTTAAAAACTACTTTACGAAACCCTCTTAGTTAAGTCACTCTACACATATGGTGAAATAGTATTAATAAATTTATTTTCATATACTATTTTTGGTTTTTATATAACTTCTACACGTGATTTTTTTAATTGTAAATTTAAAAATGTATAAATAAATTATTTGAAACTAATATCAGGAGTCGTGTAGAATTGTCGTCTTTTAGTTTATTAATGCAATTTCATATATTAAATAATAATAATGATAATATATATGGGAAAAATACAAATTAAATTAAGATAATATAATTATCATTATCATATCCTAATATATAGTATATATTCCTTTTGAATTACATATTATTTCCTAATATTTTTTCCATTTGCTCTCTCTCTCTCTGGGAAATCGGTACATTCACATCTTCATTACGTCCAAAATTATTCCAAAATTATCATTAAAATTTGATATAATTTAATGAGCATGTTTTTTTCAAGAGCGTTTGAGTAAGAGCATGTTTGGCCAAACTTAAAATTCAATTAAAATTGAAAATATAGCCGTGATTGAATCTCACTCGTCTAATAATAAAAGTCAACAATAACGATTAGTTTTTCAATTTTAATTCGATTTTAATCTCTACCGAACACGCTCTAAGTCATAATGCCTATTGTGATTTCATCGAACATCTCAAGTAGATTGGAGTTTACGGACGGGTTTCATGGAAATAACAGTAATTCAAATAATA
Source organism: Fraxinus excelsior (assembly GCA_019097785.1). Classification (NCBI taxonomy): domain Eukaryota; kingdom Viridiplantae; phylum Streptophyta; class Magnoliopsida; order Lamiales; family Oleaceae; genus Fraxinus; species Fraxinus excelsior. The sequence goes on along the minus strand of CM032638.1, from coordinate 5,082,505 downwards.
ATGGTGATGAAATTAAGGGGTTTTCGGGCTGTTATTGTTGAAAAAATGGGTGATTTGTGTGTAGATTAATTATCAATTACCATTAGTTAATAAACAATACGAAAAACATTAATTAATAACTAAATAGAATTCAACCATAATAATAAATATAAGAAGATGGTTAGGAAGTAAATTTTTGGGAGATATGTTAAAGATATTATTCTAAAGTTGTGTTGTCTTCCTTTCACGTAGGTATTTTTGACATTACATGATATTTACATGGCTTCAAAATAAAACTCACGTGGCTCACAGTCGATTTTCCTTCTATGGGTACGACGCAGAGAGATAAAAAAGAGAATTTATCGAGTTGTCAAAATAGTATAATAAAAATGTATATATGATATTTTATAGGTATTCAAATTGTATCTCAAATCATTTCCAAGAATGAAATATTCTCCTTTTATAGGAAAGTTTCAACCCCCATATTAATCCACTCAAATATAAATTAAATTTTAATAGTAAGATTTTTAATTTTGTATTAGATCTAAAAATTATGTAAATCGAAGCGAAAATGTACCTGAATCAGACATGATTATCGCAATGAACAAGTTATGCAATTTTAATATTCCAGATCAATACATTATTCCTTTATTTTTTTTTCTAAAGATGAGAGTCAGAATTGAATGAACCAAAACGTATGATCCGAGGACCATAACCGTTTATATATACTAACGGCACATTGACCTAATTCGGCATATCATGAAATTAGGAACATGCACAATCTCTACACATAAAAGCTCATACTTTAATTAGATGCTTCAAAACCTAAAATATCTAAATCTTATTAGATCACTTTAAACGTGCTTAACTAAAATTGATAGTCTTTAATTTAATACATAATATTACACATATAAACCAACATGTTCGATTAAAATCCTTACACATTACTGACTAAATATCTCACATGATTTATCTAAGAGAAAATTTTATTTACACAACACATAACATGACTTTACATTGTTGAAAAAAATGGGTAATTCGTGTGTAGATTAATTATCAATTATCATTAGTCAATAAACAACAATATGAAAGGCATAAGTTAATAACTAAATAGAATTCAACTATAATAATAAACATAAGAAGACGGTTAGGAAGCAAGCCTTATGAGTCATGTTAAGGACGTTGTCCTCAAATCGTATTGTCTCCGCTTGGTGCGGATGTTTTTGACACTACACGGTTCCAAAATAAAATCAATATGGCTTACAGCCGACTCTACTACCATGTGCACGACCACAGAGAAATAAAGAATGAGCATTTATGGAATTGTCAAAATAGTATAATAAAAATGTATATAGAGTATTTTATAGGTATTCAAGTAGCATCTCAAGTCATTTCCAATAATAAAATATTCTCCTTTTATAGGTAAAGTTTCAACCCCACATTAATGCACTCAGATATAACTTACATTTTAATATTAAAAATTTTAATTTTGTATTAAATCTGAAAATTAAAAATGTAATAATTTGAAATTTAAAACTTTTAATTTTATGTTACAAGAGTTATGATATCATGATGCTCAATGGACGTGTCCAGATAGATCCCAAGGCTGCGTGTATTTCATAATTCATAATTTCTCAATAGATTTTTGTATTTCATAAAATCTTAGCAATATGTGTGACCTATTGACTACGTGTTTTGTGCTGCGTGTGAATAAGTGTGTGTAATAATGAATGTTTTTTATTAGATCTATATAAGTTATTATTGTTTGTGGTAAGTTGTTATTGTTTGTGACCAACTTGTGTTATCCAATTTGTCTTTCATGCAACTATACGTGTCTAGGTCAATCAAAATTGTAATCCTATGTGACCAAGTTACTGTTAATCTAATCACATATAGACACACTTAAGAAAGATATGATCATGAATAGTCACAATAAAAATAATTTTGGTCACAATTAACGTAGAATTAAATATATTGGGTCATAGATAACATATAAATGATCACAATCTTTGAATGTGAACATGTATTGTCAGAACATTCATTGTTTAACAATGTCTAGTTACACATGCCACTGTTAACATAGACTTGATCACATACAATCACACCACTACTTCCACCTTGAATCCGCTATCATCTCCATCACCATCACCATCACCATCACCACTTGCATCTAACACCTGCAATCAACAAACGCCATGGCCACCACCACTTCCATCTCTACACTACCGAGTTGATCGGTTATAAGTAAAACTCCGCCGTTGTTGATACAACTGTGAATCTTACGGGTGATGAAAGAATATATTTGACCATTGAGGGTTGAAAATTGAAACAACTTATGAATTCATAATGCTATTCTTAATTTTTCACACAGACACGTCAATTTTACATTGGAAAAGTGAATTTTAATTTTTGTATTGTAATTTTAAAGTTGTGTATAGATTTGTTATTATGATTTCAATCCCGAAATAAAAAGTCAGGTTAACTAGCTAAATCTTGTTACTTTACTTGATTGACTGACCATCAATTAGGTAATTAATATTGTATGTTTATGTGTTTGTTAAGTTATGTTATGATTTTGTTTGAAGACAAACAAATGCTTAAGTTTGTGGGTATTTGATAAGTGTATTTTATACACTTATTCGGACTCTAAAATATTGACATTTCGTAATTCTTTTAATTAAAATATAGCCTAATTTATTATATAAAGTGTTATTAGGTGAAACTTAGAGAATGGAAGTGAAATTGAAAGATAGACGCGAAAAATTGTGAAAATGGCAAGACTCAAAGTTTGGGGGCTAAAGTGCAAATACTCAAAAGTGTGTCGAAGCTCACGATGAAGACTCTAGAATGCTAGGGGTCAAATGGATACAACTAAAGATCAAAAGGAGTGAAAATAAATCAATTCTCAACTGCACAAGGATGTCTAAATTTCTAGTTGGAGATTGAGATCCATTTTTGGCCTAGTAACTCGTATTGGGATAGTCGTCCACTTAAACGTCGCTCTACAACTGGTTTCATAATAAATTGGGTGACATCCCCATCTTTTGGCATACAAAGAAACAAACTACTGTCTCTCACTCCTCGGCTGAAGTTGAATATCGTGCCCATCTACTACTTGTGAACTTGTCTGGCTTTACCTCCTTCTAAAAGAACTCATTGTGCCACATCCACAGCCTATTCTACTTCATTGTGATAATCAGGTTGCTATCCACATTACTTGCAATCCGATTTTCCACGAACGAACCAAACACGTTGAATTAGATTGTCACTTGGTTCGTGAGAAAATTAAGTCTGGTCTTCATCCATCCTATGTCTCAACCTCTTAATAACAAGTTGATATTCTTGCTAAACCTTTGGGGCATGAATTGTTTTTTTTTTTTTTATCCAAATTGGGCATTATGGACCTCCACGCTCCAACTTGAAGGGGAGTATTACAGGCATGCACAAATCGAAGACAAAACATAGAAATCAAGCAATTATTTCCCGTATATAGATTATCTTCATTACATCCTTTATTTACCATATATAGCGTACAGTTCCACATGTAATTGTATACACACTCATTGTAAGAAATATGAAAATGATTATTGTGAATTTACCTTCCCTCATCAACGTTTCTCTGTGTCAAACTTATTTATCATTTAACGAGACTTACATGGGTTTAAAAGCACAATGGAGTATGGAACTTATTGGAGCGGAGTGAGGGAATGGAAACGAATATTGACGACTTGGGAAGCCGCCATTGATGAAACAACAAAATTTATAGGGGATTGCATGGGTTTACTTATAGAGAAAAAAACGAGATTGAAGGATGCTTGAGGTCAATAATTGTGTTCTAGAAAATTGCATTGTGTTCTTGGGATGGATTATCTACTTTTGTCTCTCATCTTCTTCCTCATATTGATTATGCGACTATTTTAAGATAGCTTTTAAGAATGATCAATGACTCAATCTCTTCCCTTTTACTGCATAAAAATTGTCCCAATACATGCAAAAAATATATAGGCTCTGTTTGAGCCAAATTATTGTAGAATGAGAATGAAAAATATAATTGTTATTGGGGTTCACACAAGAGATAGAAAATTTGAATTTAAATGTTGATGTGATGTATAACAGTCATATTTTTCTTTTTAATGAAATAATAATGTAGATCAAACGGAGGCATATAATGTTACGTCTCACCTCCGAGGCTCAAAAAAAAAATGCCACATAGTTTTGTCTCTCATCTTCTTCCTCATATTGATTATGCGACTATTTTAAGATAGCTTTTAAGAATGATCAATGACTCAATCTCTTCCCTTTTACTGCATAAAAATTGTCCCAATACATGCAAAAAATATATAGGCTCTGTTTGAGCCAAATTATTGTAGAATGAGAATGAAAAATATAATTGTTATTGGGGTTCACACAAGAGATAGAAAATTTGAATTTAAACGTTGATGTGATGTATAACAGTCATATTTTTCTTTTTAATGAAATAATAATGTAGATCAAACGGAGGCATATAATGTTACGTCTCACCTCCGAGGCTCAAAAAAAAAAATGCCACATAGTTAAGCCACATAGGTAGAAAGTCAGAGGACGACTCACTAGGTCAAAGTATGAAGTAATCAAACAAAATCGAAGTCCTTTCATCAAAAGGTCGAAGTCCATAATTGAGCCATTGCCTTAAGGACGAAGCACTACAACTTAGGCCGAGGCACTCGAACTCATCCGAAGTTCATAAAGCTGACGCTATTTCTTGCGATAGATTTGAAGATCTCTTAGAAGTGAGTGATACAACATTTTTAATAAAGTTTGTCAGTATGTCAGTTTATTATACAGTGCGATTGAACCTTTAACAATGTATTAAATTATGAATAGACAGTGATGTGAATCCCCAATCCAGGAGATGATGCCACATGGTTCTGATCCAACAATCACCACATCGGCAAAGCATTATAAATAGGTTCTATTTGTAACTAATGAAAGGGAGGGCCGATTGAATTGGGATAATTATATATTCGAAATATACATTTGAACTCTCAAATATTTCAGAAAAAATGCTTGGTTGAGTACTTGTATTTTTTGACATGTTTATCGAATGCATACTTGGGTATACCATGTAACAACTTCTATATACATTTTTTTATCTATCCTCCACATATCCACGTTTGTTATTACATAGATTATTTTAGTTTTCCGCTCGGTGATCATTGTTAGCGCGATCGCTGTTGTTTTATTCGTCGGCGTTTGACCAATTTTGTCTATCACGAAAAAATACCTCCCGCGTCCTTTTTCTCCTTACTACTACCGTTATTAGGGTTGGAACACATCGGAATCGTACTTGAATTGGCGTGAGTGGGCCAGGCATATGTTGGTTTATTGTTTTGGGGTCAACATATTAGTGTCGTCTGTGGGAGCACTTACAATTAACCACGAAATGCATGTGGGAGAAAGCTAGCTTGAAATATTTTGGCAAGAAAGTTCCAACCCTTGAAAAATGAGAGTTGCTGAAGAAAGCATCGTTGGAAAGTCCAAAAATCCAATACTTATTCGACCCTTGAAGAAAGGAGATTTTAGTTGATAAAAGTGTTTGTGAAAAATAAGTTCAAGTGGTGATGAAAGCGTACCTCGTAGGACAAGGGAACACCCTGAGGAAGGGGAACCCTCACGAGCTATCTCAGCTGCTTGTCCACAACCCTCGCAACATAGACGAGGTGGGTTCAGAGGTGGATGCAGGTTCGCAGCTAGGCTTACTAGAGAAATGGCCATAATGGGCACCCAATTCCTCCATATGCAGCATCTGAAATACATTTTATGACCCTCAAGGATACTACCATGAAGAAGAAGAAGTCCAAATCTAAATGGCTAGATACCATTACACAAGGATGGAAGCCCCACCAGGAAAGGGAAGTTGAGGTCGATACGTCAACCAATTACGCCTTGAAATGACCCTATGAGGCCTCTTTAATTTTCATCCGAACTATGAAAGAGAGGATCGACCTTATAGGTCAGCAAGTGTCTTTGATAGGATAAGCCCGAGCTCGCCTAGAAATAGGCAAGCTCGCTCTCTATCTGCGCCTAGAAATATGCATGCTTATCATTCCTCTCCCGTACCTAGAAATAGGCAACATGAGCTTCCTTTGAATGAAAGACAATAACCCATTTAACATGAAGAGCCTCGAGTCCCTCCCCCTAGAAATAGGCTAGAGAAAAAGCATAAGGCTATGAGTGAGGCAGAACCCTCCCAACCACATCTCCAAACTCCACAAAGGGAGGAGAAGAATTCTGATGAACCACAGAGGTCATGCGACCTCGATGGATGATGACCATTCACCGTTCTCACAAGTCATTAAGAACGTCCTAATCCTAAACCACTTCAGACTCCCTAAAATTCCCAAGTATATGGGAGATGCGACCCCGCGAAACACCTTAACAACTTCAAGACATACATGAATTTGAAAGAGGACCACCCCAGCTATGAAGGGTAGGGCTTTCCACTTGACCTTGAGTGGAGAAGCTGAAATCTGGTATACCAGGCTGCCAGAAGGTAGCATCCGAAGCTGGATAGACCTCAAAAAGACATTCCTAAAACACTTCGCAACAGCAATGAGGACAAAAGACCCATTCAACGATTGCAAGACATGCGGCAGCAACATGGCAAGATGCTGAAAAGTTTCTTGTCCCATTTCACCTATGAAATGACCTACTGTGTACAAGTCACAGATGAGGAAGCTCTACCTGCCTTAAGAGGAGGTTTAGACATGAACTCTCTTTCGGAAAGATGTGCAAAACAAGGACCTTACTACCTATCCCCTATTAGAAATGATAAGGCGAGAAATCCTCAATGAAGAATTGAGAAAACATAAGTACAGGGCCAGCCAAGGACTTCCCCCTCCTCAGATGCAAAGAGAGAAACGGCCTACCTTCCATTTGATGGATCACCAGGCACCCCTTAACCATGGGCAAGCACTAACTGCAGCAGCACTTAATGCGGCACCCACTTTGGCTTATGAGGAGGTAAACCCTAATGTTGAAATGCATCAGCGCCAGCCCTACCAGAAGAACTGTAACAACTAAAAAATTAAATCGCTACCAAAAGTTTCATTAATAATTTTTAAAATGACAAAAAAAAAAATTCTTATAAACTTATGAAGAGATGATTTACTCAATGTGAAATTAAATATTCTTTATTTATAAAAAGAAAAAGGGTAAAGATCATATCCTATTCCTATATGTTTAGAAGATCAAATAAAAGTCAATTTACAATATGAATATGAACAAAATTTTACACGTATTTAATAACGATAATTGGCAAACGACAAAGTCAGTGGAAGGAAAATTTATGAAACCTGATTTTTGACACAACATTCTCAGAATTGCTATGACCTAATTAATTACATTAATTAAACCAACTTAGGCAATTTCATATATGGGCTCAACAAAACACATATTTAGATACAAACGTGTCCTAAATTTTCAGTTCATGAAAACTCCAAATAAATGCTAAAAGTCGTGCGTATCACAATTATTAGATAAAAAAATAAAATACTGATTTTACCAATTTAATTTAACACAAACTAAAATTTATAACCAAATAAATAGTATTACAAAATTTTAAATGAAAGAAACATAGAATAATAAGACTAAAGTTAATGCTGGAATAAAATTTAGTCTCGTTACACTGGATTTAATTTACTGAATCTAATGAATATTGACACAACGAGATCACCTCATCACCCGCCAACCAACGACCCGTTCTAACCTCTGAGGCAGGGAAAAATGGGTGAGTGTATGAGAATACTCAATAGGACACAAATTAATGGTGCAATCCCGAATAAAAATATTAAACATACGTAAAAAATATCATACCATCATATCATATCTTTAGAAACCGGTAAGAACTCAAATATATCATATCTTGGTACCGGATGACCATTAATATAGCAACATAACATCTTATATCATAGCTTTCATTAGCATAATATTCATCAACATAAAAAATAAAATTAAACGGGGACTAACCACTTGCACCTCGTAATCCTACCTTATTGAATTAAACGAGTTCTTGAAAGATGAAAAATCCCAAAATCATGTTCCAAATTATTTTGTGCTTCTGCTTGTGTGCCGTGTATAAAAGTATCGTTTGCTTGTGTCATACATCTACAAGTACCTAGGTAATAATAATATAAACCCTAAAAAAGTTAGTGCATAATCGGAAACGTGTGGGAGTGGGATAGGGAAATTGGATAGGAATATTTTAAACTAAATTTTGACCAAGTCTTATCAATTTGAGATTTCCACACATGTTAAATCAACCACAACTAAAAAAATATAAAATAGAATAAAACAAAAACAACCACATACCATACATGTGTACTATAACAAATCTTTATTAAAAAAAAATACAAATTAACACTTATTAACCTTAGACATATCACTCCTTTATTCTAAACTTATTATCTTAACTTAACTAAATTATAATTCAAGGCAATGTCTTTTGACCTCGATAACTTGAGTGTGCATATCCGAATTAACTTTTTCTCGAGCATAATATTCATAATTAATTACAAGATATCCAATGAGCCCAATATTGATACCTACTATCAATCCCATAGCCATCGCAAGGAAAAGTGCTGGGATGTCGCAAGATACTCCCGCAACACAAATCAAGGAAGAAGCGCACCAAAGAGATGTTCATCCCAGGCAAACCCAATAGCATCTGAATGTTGAGTCAAGGTGCCCCAACAGAATTGACCCCCCACAACGAAGGGATAATGATACATAAAGATTTAGAGAATGTCAAAGGCAAAGATGGAGCCCTCCAACAAATAATGTCCATGAAGCCATCAGGGAAATTGACACAATCATTAGAGGCCCACATATTGGAGGAAAATCTAGAAACTCGTAGAAAAGTTATGCTAGAGAAGCAAAAGACCCTTTTATGACAAGTTTCATAGTTAGCCAATTCTCTACTAGAAGAGTAATTCTACCAATCACATTTACTCAAGAGGATACAACAGGTGTGCATTATCCACACTATAACTCATTAGTGGTGAGAGTAGTCGTGGCCTGCAACAGCCTAAAAAAATGTTAGTGGATAATGAAAGCTCGGTCAACATCATCTTTGGAAACATCTTTGACAAGATGAAAGTTGACCACGAGCTGACCCCGATAAGCACCCCTTGTAGGCTTTATAGGAGATACATCATCCCAATGTCTAAGATCACTCTAGCAATAAAGATATGGACTGCATCCTTGACTGATCCCCATTTTATGGAATATTTGGTAGTTGATAATCGCTATGCCTATCATGGAGTACTCGGGAGGCCATCTTTAAAGGAGCTATTGGTTATCACCTCTATTCATCACTTATGTTTGAAATTCCCAACTGAAAATGGTATCGCCACAATCCAAGGTGATCAGTGAAGTGCTAGGGAATGTTACTCGAACTCCCTAAGGAAAGTTGAACTGAGAGTCAACGTCATTGTTATAGACCTTGATATGAACGATGCCTCTAAACAAGGGGAGGGTAGCGAGATGACCAATATCCCCAAAGTAGGGGACATCCTTGGTGTCATACGAACCTCTGAAGAAGATGCCGTGTGTAAAAATGGACCCCCTGAAGAAGGGATAGCTGATGAAGAAACAACAAACTTAGAGGAGTTGGACCATCGCTTCATTAATTGTGAGCCTCAAACAGTACCTATAGAGGAACTGGAGAGCTTCCCAGTAGACCCACAGTATCCCTCAAAACACTTATAAGTGGAAAGAAACTTGCCTATAGAAGCAAATGAGGAATTGAGAAGATTCTTGTTAAAAAGTCTTGACGTCTTCGCCTGGAAACATGGCGACATGGTAGGCATTGATCCAAAAATCAGTTATCACCACTTGAACATAGATCCAAAGGTTGCCACACATAGGCAAAAGAGAAGAGCTCTCAACCCTAAAAGATATGAGGCTCTATAGGATGAGGTTAAGAAGCTAATCAACAATAGATTTATCCGGGAATTAGTATATCCTAAATGGGTTTCTAACCCGGTATTGGTCAAAAACCATAAAGAAAAGTAAAGGGTTTGCGTAGACTTTTCAAATTTAAACCAGGCTTGTCCTAAGGACATTTTTCCACTTCTCAGAATAGACCAACATGTGGATTTAACTGTCGGACACAAACTTCTTAGCTTTACGAATGCATATTCTAGGTACAACCAAATCCCTATGTTCTAAGCAGTTGAGGAGCACACATCCTTCATCACAGACAATGGTCTTTATTGCTTCATGGTCATGCCATTCGGGTTGAAAAACTTCGAAGCTACCTTCCAAAGACTTGTCGATAAAATGCTCGTCGACCTTATTGGGAAAACCATGGAGGTCTACACGGACGACATCTTGGTGAAGAGCTTAAAAGCATGGGATCATGTCAAGAACCTTATTGAAATATTCCAAATTTTGAGAAGATACCAGATGAAACTCAATCCTTTAAAGTGTGCCTTTGGAGTTGCTTCTGAAAAATTCTTGGGCTATATCGTCAACCAAAGAGGCATTGAAGCAAACCCTGAAAAGATCAAAACTTTGATTGAGATGAGGTCACCTCAGAAACCAAAAGAGGTGTAGAGTCTCACCGGACGAGTAGCAGCCTTGAACCGCTTCGTCTCCAAAGCAGCATACAAGTGCTTACTTTTCTTTAAAATCATCAAAGGAGAAAATAAGTTTCAATGGATAAAGGAGTGTGAGATAGCCTTAGAAGGGCTGAAGAAGCACTTGGGACAGTCTCCACTCATCTCCAAGCTTAGGGATCATGAGCCACTAATATTGTACTCAGCAGTGACTTTTGAGGCTATTAGTTTGGTTCTAATAAGAGAAGAGAACAAAAACCAACTTTCTGTTTATTACGTTAGCAAAGCACTCTTGGCAATAGAGACTTGCTATCCAGACATGGAAAAGCTACATCTTTCTTTGTGAACGGCATCGAGGAAGTTGAAACCATACTTCCAAGCTCATAGTAAACACGTATTAACAAACTTCACCCTCAAGCAAGTACTACAGAAACCTGACGCTTCAGGGAGGTTTCTTAAGTGGGTTGTGGAACTTAACGAGTTTGACACTGTCTTTAAGCTAAGGACAACCATTAAAGGTCAGGCCTTACCAACTTTGAAGCAGAATTTACTCCTGTTCCAGAAATGGAAGAAGAGATAGAACCTGCCGAACCTCCAACTTGGAACCTCTCAGTTGATGGATCCTCAGGAGAGACATGGTCAAGAGCAAAGGTTATCTTAGTAAGTCCGAAGGGGCATACGCTTACTTGTGCTGTAAGATTCGATTTCAAAGCCATCGATAATGTAGCAAAATACGAGGTCCTCCTAGACAGCCTAAGGTTAGCCACAGAAATGCAAGTAAGGAGGCTCGTCATCAATAGCAATTCCTAGCTAGTAGTGAGTTAAATTCATGGCAATTTTATGTGCCTATAGAGCATCTTTTCAGACCTTCTGTCGACATTAATGAGACTATTATGTGGGTTGAGGACACTTTGTCCTGGATGAAACCAATCATATTCTTCCTTAAAGACCAGACCATACCCTCTGAAAAGGAAAAGGCTCGGAAACTCGGAAGAAGAGCTGTCCACTTTATCTTCCAGGACGATGTACTATACAAATGTGGGTTCTCATTGCCCTACTCAGATGAATTGGAGAAGAGCAAGCAAACTATGTGCTCCGGGAAATCCATGAAGAGGTATGTGGGAACCACACCGAAGGATGGTCCTTAGCACAAAAAATACTTAAACAAGGATATTACTGGTCTACCTTGAAAAATGATGTACAACAATTTGTTAGAAAATGTGACAAGTATCAACACTTCACTACTATTCAAAAATAGCATTCTCAAGAGCTGAATGTTGTATCCAGCCCTTGTCCATTTGCAAAATGGAGAATTGATCAAATAGGACATCTCCCCAAAGGGAAATGAAACTCCAGCTTCGCGATTGTCTCCATTGATTAGGGCTGGACATGGGTGGTTCAATTCAGTTTTGACCCAAAATTTTCGGGTATTTAATAAATGGAACCGTCGGGTCCAAATGTAATTATGGAACCGTTCGGTTTCTGTTCCATTTGGTTTAGTTCGGTTCGGTTCCATACCATAATTAATTTTTTAAACATTTACAGCAACACTATATAAATACAACTATGAGATCTAATCAGTAACTTTTACAAATTGACATAGCCCAATTTTTTAATGCTTATACTGCACTCAGAGATCTAATCAGTAACTAACGCCACCGATGAAATGAAGGCACTTTAAAATCGATTCGAGAATGAGGATGTAGATTTTAAAATTATCAAATAATTTGGGTTCATACGGAAGTGGGTGTACTATTTACCAAATGAAATTGGAATGGGAATGATAAGACCCAAATGTTGTGCTAACAAAAAATTAATTTGGCTGGACTTGGCTGGGTTTTTTAATTAATTTGTTATTTTTTTAGAAAAAACTAAAATAATTTTATTAATTCAATATAAAAATTAAAAAAATTATTTAGATTCGGTTCTTGTTCGGTTCTTCGGCTAGAACCAAGAACCGACTCGAATCCATCGATTTTCGATTCAGATATCAGTTCGAGTATTTAACTTATGAAAAATCACTAAGTTCGGGTCGAGTTTGGTTTGACTCAGTTCGGAAGTTTTGTCCAACCCTACCATTGATTACTTCACCAAATGGGTAGAGGCCGATCATCTAGCCAAAATCACCAAGGCCATCACTTCCAAGTTCCCATGGAAGAACATCATTTATAGGTTCGAAATTTCCCATTCAACAGTATTAGACAATGGTGGACAGTTTGACAACAAGAAAGTTAGAAATTTGTGCAAAGAACTCGGCATCAAGAAGCATTTTTCCTCCCACATCACCCTGCAGGTTGAGACTATTAACAAAACGATCAAATACACATTGAAAAGAAAATTGGATGCCTTTAAAGGGGCATGGGTTGATGAACTACCTCAAGTACTCTGGGCTATCTGAACTACAAGCGGAACTGCTACGGGAGAGACTCCCATTCTCTATGGCGTATGGGGCCGAGGCTATGAGCCCTATTGAAGTAGGTTTGCCATCTCCTCAAAGAATACATTTTAATGAAATTACTAACGCTGAGGTTAGGAGTTGCAAGTTTGACCTCCTTGAAGAAAAGAGAGATGACTATCAAGCAAGATTGGCAGTTTATGAAAGAAAAAATGACTAGATACCACAATTCAAAAGTTAAAAAGAATTCATTTCCTTTGAATGAATTGGTGCTTTGAAGGATATTTCCATCCTTCAAAGAGTATGGCTCAGGAACTCTTGGTCCCAACTAGGAAGGTCCTTATCACATCTATGAAGAGGTTCGACCGGGAACTTACAACATTGAGAATATGAATGGAATGGCACAGCCTCATCCAGGGAATGTAGAACATCCGTGCAAATATTATCAATGATGTAAACATCTTGTATATACAATCTGAGGTTCAATAAAAATAACTTTTAAATATATTATTTGTACGATTAAACCCCCCTACGAAAAGACGCATGAGCATTTCGACGACGAGCTAGACTCGAAAAAGGACTACCTCTGCACTCGTGAAATGTGGCACCGGCCATTAACAACTAAAGTTGTTAAGGAAGCCTTAGCATAAGCAAACCACTCTACGCATGCTAGGGAGAGTGAAAGGTAAGGCGAACTGCTTGTACTTGTGCAAATTATGAATTACAGAATTACAAAAACAAACTATAAGTTTGAAGTACTAAAATATTGAAAAGCGTCGGCCCATACATATCAACGTACATAAGTTCGAAAATTTATAAAGGTACACGACCTTCTAACACTAGGACAAGTTTTAGTATGAGGTTACTTGGATCTTATTTATATCCGATCTCATATGTTTGACTATCTAGATAAAAGTTCTGAAGTGGTTAAAAGAACATTAGTTGAATTCTGAATTTTGTTAAGATGTAAGACTTGCCAACACTTGTAAAGAGTTATCTTGCAAGTTCAATTGTTGCTGAGGTTCATGTTGCACAAGTATGATCTTGTTATGTCTGATCTTCCAATACTTATTAAAATTTCGTAAGTTTTATTATTGCTAAGATTCATGTTGTATAAGTTTGACCTTTCTACTAGGTTGATGCTGTTCAGCTTTGAAAGTTACCATACGTCTGATGTTTTTATTAAGTCGATGTTATTTAAAGTTCAATGTAGTTGTCGAAGTATGAGTAGCTCAAATCAGAAAAGGTGCTTATGTATAAAGCAAAAGTAGTAACTAAATAAACACAAGTGCTGAAGAAAAGAAAAAATTCATTCATTAACGAAATATTTACAAGAGGTTGGCCGAAATATTTAACGAAAAATACATTGGAGAACTATGCCCTAAGGGAGTGGGGGCTGAGGAGTCACAAAGGACACAACTGAATTAGGAGCCACTTCTTTAGCTGTTCCTTCCACTGCATCGTCATCCAGCTCGATTACTTGGCTCCCTAATGCCGGAGTTCGAGGCTTAGGCTCCTCAGATTTGTCCTCAAGAAATTCTACTCTCAACTCCAAGGTGTTGATACCTTGAGTACCTCCAACCATTCAATCACGTCCGTGTAAGCATACTTTTGCCAGTGCTTTGCAAAACTCTTGTACACCTCGGTTAAATGAAAGTTGGTGAGGAAATGCTTCTCAGCATCACTACCGGCAGTTTCAGCCTCCACCTCTTCAGTTAAGCCACCAATCTTGGAGTTCAACTCCCACAGCTCTCCTTTTAAAGTAGAGTTCTACTTATTTGACTTCTCTAAGACCTCCGTCGCCAACCTCTAGTAGGCATCAGAAGTCTCCACCAATTTCATTAGAGAGGCCCCCTCACTTTGGGAAAGGTAGACCTCCTTCAACTTCTCAATTTCTGCTAAGGCAGAAGCGAGCTTCACGAACTCATCCTCATTTTTCTCCTTTAGAGTCTCAGCCGTGGCTTTATTAGCATCTTTCTCAACCTAGGATGCCTTATGGGCAAATCCCCAATTTTTGCTTTGAAGGTTTTTAAAAAGGGCCTCGACCTCTATGGCCATACCAAATGACCTCCCCGCCTGGGCCACCATCGTGGCAACGACATCACTTTTTTTCCACAAAGGATTGTCACTTCTCCATCTAGTACTTATGAAATGTTGTTGTGGTGGTCTGAATTTCAGGAAGAAGAAGGGCAAGAGCCTCATATTCAAGCTCATCAGTCCTTTTTGCTAATGCAGGTTTTCCTCGTATGAGTCTGGATGTAAACCCAGCCCTCGCCTTCTTTACAGTATCCTCACTCGAAGCCCTCACCTTCTTTATAGTAATTGGTAGAAATTAAATACCAATCCATGTGGCTTCGACATCATAACGCCATTACTACATTATAAAACGTGATACCGTACACTTATACTATAATTACATTATACAAAATGCATAGAACAGTTTATCAATGCAAATACTACTTTATATATGGCTACAGAGACTCTCTCCACGTGTGCCCCTAGGGGGTGCAAATCCCATGTCGAATTAACACTTTGGACCTTGAGCTTGTGTACGCCGCAACTTGCGTACACGAATGTCGGAATGAATGAACCAAAATTGGCCTTTAGAAAGGTCCACGTTTTGCCTTTATTTCCTATATAATTTGATTTTCTTCTCTAAATAACCTTCCAAATTCATATGTTTTATGTTTGTGTTAATGGAGAGATTCAACATCCGAGTTAATGGTTACGTCAATAGTTGGAACACATATAACTCCTGACCTATTAATTCTCTATTATAGCCTATATATACATACGATTTTCCTCCATTCTTGACACAAATTTCTTTCTTCTTCTCCATACAGTTTCCATTTTATTTCGGCAACAATTTTCTATTTATGTTCTAAGTCTTGGTGGTCCTATTATGATTTAAATTTAGTTCGCCATTGTAGAGGTTGAATTGCTCAAACTCTACTGATTTTCCATTGTATCTCCAAAGATAGATGTTCAAATGAAACCTCAAGCATAGGTGATGGTACGAATCTGTTTTAAGGAGACTCTGTAATATACAGACTGTCCTGTGTAATATACCCTTAGTTTGCAAACTCGTTCTCCCTTTGACGATTAATATATTCCAATAATTTTATTTCCTATTTTGTTTGTTCTTAATTAATAAAATGTTGTTATATTCTGCAATTATTTTATCTAAGAAGGCTGGTTGTGTCATCAGATTGAAGAATAAGAAGTCGCCATTGACGAAATGAGAATTTATACCCTGTTTGACATACAATTTTTGTATAGAATGAGTTTTTGAATAATAAATTTTGAATAATGTGTGGTTAAAAATTAGGAAATTTTTTTAAGTTTACATAGAGAATTATATTGTGAGAATGCGCTGTTGTTTGAGAAGGGAGCTTCACGAACTCATCCTCATTTTTCTTCTTCAGAGCCCCAACCTTAGCTTTATTGGCATCTTCCTTGGCTTGGGATGCCTTATTGGCAAGCCCCCGATTTTTGCTTTGAAGGTTTTTAAAGAAGGCCTCAATCTCTATGGCCATACTAATTGACCTCCCCGCCTGGGCCACCATCGTGGCAACGACATCACTTTTTTTCCACAAAGGATTGCCATTTCTCCCTCTAGTATATATTATATGTCGTTGTGGCAGTCTGAATTTCAGGAGGAAGAAGGGCAAGAGCATTGGATTCAAGCTCGTCGGTCCTTTTTGCCAATGCGGGTTTTCCTCGTGGGAGTTTGGATGTGGTGGAGTCACTCGAAGCCCTCGCCTGCTTTACAATATCCTCCATCTAGGGCTCCATGGCAGCTGGCCTTTTCTACCTCCCAAAGACCAAAGCTATTGACGCTGCCAGTAACTTCTCCCTCACTGGGATCTTAGAGCGAGGGAGAGAAACATTGTTAGAGATTTCCTCCCAGGTGGTGGACACTTGAACTTTTTCTTGGGTTCTTCCACCACCATCTTCTTACTCCCGTCTGCCTGGGAGGCTGTCCATTCTCTTAATTGGCAGCCTCATTTCTGACCCTTTCAATCTTATCCCTCACATGCTTTCCTCCAGCAGATGAGGGCTTCATTCATTTTCTACTTGAGGTAGTGGTGTCCACCGGGATCATGGCCATGTTGGGAGTGGGATGCCTTTTTTTTTTCGAAATTTTCTACAAAGAAAAATATAAGGTCAAACAAAGAGTGAATATATAGAAGTTAAGTTGAAAGTGATAAGGGTGAAGTTATACCTCTTCTGGCCATTAGACAAGATTCTTCAAAAAATCATCTAGAAAAGATCAGGTGATCGAAGTCACGAGATGAAGAGGGTCGGGAGTAGATGCCCGTTAAGGTATCCCAACCATTCTCGTCTAGTTCGAAGCGCTCAACAGACCCTGTAAAACAACGATAAGGGTTAGTACCAAGTTCAACAAATTACAATAAATGAAATACAGAGGTGACACTCACTAGGTTCGGAGTAAGAGGTTGGGACTTTGAAGGGGGAACGGTGTCACCCTGATATTCCTGCCACTTCCCCATAAACCCTGAACCCAGAACCATGTCTCCTTCCATCATTTGATGGAGGAGGTAGGCCCAGGATGAAAGGAAAGTATGCCCCTAAGGGAATAAGGAATACCACCCCCTGTATTCCTTCTTGCCCAACGATCTAGGTTGGAAGATGGTTTGAAATACGTAAAGGGACACGTCCTCGCCCAGCGAGGTCTGTTTCCAGAGGAAATAAGCTCCTACCAGTTGAGCCCAGGTGTTAAGGACGAGCTGGGTGGGGGCCAGTCTGTACAACCTAAGGATAGCCCGGAAAAAGGATAGAAAGACAGGTAAAGCCCAGCCCTAAGAAGGAACTCACTGATGACGACACAACCTTGCCTCGAATAGCAGGCTCGCTCATCAGAAGAAGGGAAGATGAGCTCTATGTCATATAGAATCATATATTTATCTGGTTAGGTACGTCGGATCTACCGAGGATGGGAATTGGCTATCCCAGGCTATATCATCGTTTCCCTACCACCTCCAGAAATTGAGGTACCTTGTCCAGCCTCAATGGCTCTAACGAGGTCAGAAATATTGGTTATTTGGACCACCGTTTCACTCGCCAACTCATTAAGATCTACGAGTTTCTTAGTGGGAAAAGCGATTGATTCACAAACCAGTTCAAAGTTTTTTACAATTAAAGAAAAATTACAACACTTACGAATTTCTTAAGATGGCGAAGATGGAGAAGGAACGCTGAAATTTGTGAGAGTAACAAGAAGAAAGAAAAAAAAACTCGACAAGAAAAACACTTAGAAGAATTTCAAGAAGAAAAACTTGAAGAGTTCCTAGAAAAATTTGGAGATTTGGGAAATTTGAGAAGGAGAGATGTAAAGATTCGTGCGAAAATAAAGAAATTCTCTCAAAAGTTTGTGCCTTTTATAGGTAGACCCATTCAACCCCAGCCATTGGATCGTGATCTGGATAATTGACTGTCCATTTGACAATTTAAATATGAGCCACTCAGTACGTCTAACGCTTCGTCTTTTATGACCTAGATTAGCACGTTTATTCCACGTGCTTTCATGCATCTGAAATTCGCAAGGTGCATGGGAGATAGCCATTATTGTGCATTAAATGTGGCGATTGTTGCGTGTATTGGAAGTCGAACTGCCTCAGCTGCCTTTTCTTGGAAACGTGCCACCACATCAAATCATTGGGGTGCCATAATTTAAGATGCCTCATATTTCTCAAATTTATTAAAAAAAATGCCTCGTAGTTATAAACTTTGGGGCGTTATAAATGACCGACCCTTTTCACTTTAACGAGTTCAATCAGTGCTTTGGACATGTAAAGGCACTTCGGAAGGCACAACTTTGGAATTGCTTTGCTTCAGTAACCCTTCTCAAGGTAGTTCCGAAAGGTGAAAAATTACCAAATAAACCACTTCGGACATCACCTGGAGAGGGTCTACACGAATCAGGTATGTTTCCAACTATAGTGTATGGTAAAGAACACCCCCTACAAAAAACTTTTTATCTCAATTTATTTTACATTCAAAGTCCGTGCATTACATAAATAATCATGTCTAGACTCAGAGGAATATTGTTACGCTTTGCATCCGAGGCTCAAAATAAAAAGTGCTACATATTTAAGCCACGTACGTAGAAAGTCAAAGGAAGACACACAAGGTCAAAGTATGAAAAAATAAACAAAATCGAAGTCCTTTCATCAAAAGGTCGAAGTCCATAATTAAGCCACTATCTCAAGGATGAAGCACTACAACTTAGGTCGAGGCTCTCAAACTCATCCGAAGTTCATGAAGCCGAAGTTGTCTATTGCAATAGATTTGAAGATCTCTTAGAAGTGATTGATGTAACACTTTTAATAAAGTTTGTCAGTGTCAGATTATTGTATAGGACGGTTCAACCTTTACCAATGTATTAAATTATGAATAGACAATAATGTGAAGCCCCAATTCAAAAGATGAGGTCACATGGTTCTGATCCAACGATCTTCACGTCGGTTAATGAATTATAAATAGGTTCTCTTTGTAACTATTGAGAGAGGGGCTGATTGAATTGGGACAATCATATATTTGAAATATACGTTTGAACTCTCAAAGATTTTAGAAAAACGCTTGGTTGAATACTTCTTGTATTTTTTATTACTTGTTTATCGAATGCCAACTTGGGCATACTATGTGACAACTTCTATACACATTTTCATCTTTCCTTCCACATACTCCCATTTGTTATTACATAGGTTATTTTGATTTTTGGCCCGGTAATCGTTGTTAGTGCGATCGCTTTTGTTTCATTCATTGGAGTTTGAATAATTTTGTCTCTCGCCGCAAAACACCTCCCGTGTCCTTTTTCTCCTTGCTACAGCCGTTATTCCGATTGGAACGCGTTGGAATCGTACTTGACTTGGCTTGAGTGGGCCCGATATCTGTTGGTTTATTTTTTGGGGTCAACATATAACATATAATATTAATAGTAGGTTAAATTGCATTATACGTCTATAACTTTGAGTGGAAGTCACGGACCTATCCCAACTTTTTTGCCCTATTTTTGTCTTTAGTCTTTGAGAAATTAGTGAACTCATTCCATGCCATCAATATTCATAAAAAGATTTTTAAATTGATGTAAAATGATATCTTTATCATTTAACTTAAGCGTGTGTTTGTCTCCCATTATTGAGAGAAAAATGATGTAATGAATAGTATTTTTTGGAGAATGTGTGGTTGAAATTTAAAGTAACTTTATTGGTTTGTGTGTAAAATATTTTATTGGGTGAATGTGTGGTAGATATTGTTTACTGTAGAAAACAATGTTTGATAAAATGGTAGACAGATATGGGGGTTTCCCTCCATTTTGGTTTACTATTTTTTATAAGTGTGCGTTGTATATCTTTGTTGAGTCTAGTAGAATTGTTATATTTAGATGTTATGTTATTATTAATTGATGGTTATATCTATAACTAATATAAAAAAAAGCACTTATTGTTACTATTCACAAGCCAAGCCGAGTAGAATGGCTCAGCTTGGCTCGAATAAACCGTCTAAGTTGGCCTTTTTTTTAACGTTTGATTCAGTATTTTAAGTTACAAATATGCGTTTTAAGCGATTTAAAATTTGTTTAAAATGTTGAAGTGCGGCTATGATAAATATATGATCGATAAATTTTAAATATCAAAAATAATTTTACATTGATTGTGAGACGTAAAGTCGTGATTGTTTATGTTTTTCTTTTCAATCTCAACCTCATTCCAATGCCCATTTTTTTGGAACTTTATTTTTCCTACAACATTTGATTTAGCCCCTGTTTGAAACCCATTTTGGGATAAATAGAAATTTTGGAATAGTGATTGATGTGAAAATGTGTGGTGGAAAAGTGATGAAAAGTTTTTGATTTGTGTGTAATATTATTTTATTTGGAGAATGTGTGGTTGAAATGAAGAATGAGAATGAGAAAGAGAAAGAGAAATTAATGGGTGTCAAACATGGGCTTAATATTTCGCGATATGAATATTCATTTAGATCGACTTAAATTTTTATAAAAAGACTTACAATGTGATAACAATTAATATATTATCGATTAAGTTTAAATATAAAAAATATCTTAAATTATTAAACGTAAAATCATAATCGTTAATTTTTCTTTTCTACCCATACTCAACCCCCACACTCACACCAATTTCTCTCAATTTCATTTTCCTTCAGTTTTTATCTTAAATTAAGCCGATTTTTTTAATTTTTTTTTTTTTTTTTTACGTTTGATTCAATATTTTAAGTTACAAATATGCGTTTTAAGCGATTTAAAATTTGTTGAAAATTTTGAAATACGGCCATAATAAATATATAGTCGATAAATCTTGAATATCAAAAATAGTTTTACATTTATTGTGAAACGTAAAGCCGTGATTGTTTATGTTTATTTTCAATCTTAACCCCATTCCAATATTTTTTTTTCGAACTTTATTTTTCCTACAACGTTTGATTCGATATTTTACGATATGAATATCCATTTGGATTGATTTAATTTTTTTTTAAAAAAAACTTAAAATATGATAATAATAAATATATAGTCAATTAAGTTTAAATATACAAATTATCTTAAATTATTAAATATAAAATCATAATCGTTAATTTTTCTTTTCTACCCACCCTCAACCCTTATACTCACACTAATTTTTCTCAATTTCATTTTTCTTCACTTTTTATCTTAAATTATTAAATGTAAAATCTTAATAGTTAATTTTTCTTTTCTACCCACCCTCAATCCCCATACTCACACTAAGTTCTCTCAATTTCATTTTTCTTCAATTTTTACGGTTAAAAAAGGTAAACTTATGGCGTCAAAATGGATATTAAAGGAACTCAATGATTTTCAAAAGAATCCTTCTACATCATGCGGTACTGGTCAAACATCTTCTATGAAGTGAATTATTTTGATTTTTTTAAAATTGATTTAATTTACGGTATCATTAGAACATGTTGAAAAGATATTCGACAGAATTTATGAATTTAGGTGATCGTTCGTCATTCTTTTTGCCTCTATGATGAAAGTTTTCGTTGTGTTGTGATTTTAATACTGATAGAGACATTTGATTTGTCCTAAGTTTTACACTGTATTATTATTAATTAATTAGTCTTGACTACATACGTCTTGCATAGGGTCTTTGTAAAAAAATTAAATAATGGTACAACTAATACGTGTAATTGAAGATTCTATGAACAAGATATGAATGCGACATCATGTCTTACCTCAATAAGTAGAAAAATAAGGGTTAGATTGAATTTCATTATCTTTAACAAGGCATCAACAAATTGGAAACATGTATGGAGTCAAAATACCTCCAATCTAAATAATTTAACCTACCCATTAATTTTGACACTAACAAAACTTTCAAAAGTATCACAACCCGTGCATTGTACGGGCTTTGACTAGTTGTTCATGAAAAAGTAAGTTTTTTGACTAGTTGTTCATGAAAAAGTAAGTTTTTATTATTATTATTATTATTATTATTATTATTATTTAATGTTTATATTATTATTATTATTATTTAATGTTTTTGTTATGATAAGAGTATCAGTATCTTACTTGACTAAAATGCTGAGTTGATATCGAGATTTCTTTTGTAAGTGAAATGTATAATCGTCCATAGAAAAATACATGTTCTGGGATACATATTCTAAATACACTATAAATTATTTTCATACATTTTTGATTGTTATCGCAAAACAGAGACTCGCGACACTGTTTACTTGTTGAATTATTCTTCATCATTTTTCGAAAAGTTAACAAAAAGGACTGGAATTTTTCAAATAAAACTCATTGTTTGACTTTTCAATTCGGTCAAATAATTAAGTCTCTATTTGTCTACCATTTTATCAAACATTGTTTTCTACGGTAAACAATCTCTACCACACATTCACTCAATAAAATATTCTACACACAAATCATTAAAGTTACTTTAAATTTCATCCACACATTCTCCAAAAAATACTATTCATTACATCATTCTTCTCTTAATAATGAGAGACAAACACACCCTAAATTATGACATTTTAACTCAAATAGATTATCAATGTTTTATTTGTGGGGGAAAATCTGTAATGCTACACAACAAGATAAAAATTCAAGTTACGGGAATTGCAATGAAGTTTTTTAAAAATTAGATTTTTAGTACATTTTGATAAAAGTTGATAAAAAGCGTGATTCGAAAAATTGTCGAATAAAATGTATGATTGAAAATGAATTTGAAAAATGATAATTAGTACAAAACATTTTCATCATTTGCACTCATTGTGCAAATCGTCCCTATCATTTCAAATTTAACATTTACACTTTCATTTCAACTTTTATTATTTATATTTTTAATAGTTGGTTATTTCCATCTCATTCCATCAATTTCTTCAATCAAATATGGGTAATTGGTGCAAAACATCCCCATCATTTGCTTTATTGCAACAAAGAGTCCCTATCAGCTTAATTGGTGCAAACTCTATCATTTGCCTTTAATCAAATATGGATAATTACCGCCTAATTATAATAAGATCTGAATTAAGATTTTTTATTTTCTCATTTATGTCTTGGTTTATGTGTCACTCTCAATTTTCATTTATGTGAGGGATTATTGAAAAAAAAATGACTTGTTAGGCTACTTTTGGCATAATTTTGAATGTGACCTATTGTTCAGTATTTTAAGATCAGAGTTGATTTGTGTTACCCTCTATGAGAATATCAAAATCATATATTTTTGTTGTCAAAAATGATGTTCGGGTGAATGAGAAATAAAGCTCAATGTTGAAAAATTGGAAGAAGTTTATGTGTTAAGAGGGAAAACTAAATAAATTTATCCTACACGAGATGTTTATGATGAGTGTGTTTCACTCATCATAGTATTGCTACCCACTCTTCATATTTCATTTGATTCTTAGAGTTTTAGAACGTCTTAATTTTTGATTTCATGTTATTTTATAGGTTATGTGATTGGTGTGAATGATGCAAAATTTAGAGAAAATAGTGATTTTGGCATGAATCAAGAAGAAGTTGATGTTAATTAGGTGAAACTCGATAAATGGAGGCTAAATTGAAAAAAAGAAGTGAATAATGGCGAAAAATTGGTAAAATCTAAAATTTGAGGACTCAAGTGCCACATTTCAATAGTTTATTCAGACCACAAAACAATAATTGAAGATTGCTAGAAGTCAATTGGACATAATTAAAAGTAAAAAATGAGTGAAATATGATCAAGATATTTCACAAATCAATTTTCAACCACACAATTATGAACTAAATTTTTATGTGGAGATTGAGAACCATTTTTGACATAATAATTGTTCAAATTGGAAAATGATATCTGAAGCAAAGTTGTAGGTCTTTGAGTTATCTTTCAAAAATATTTTGAATCCTCAATCAGATGTGTAGTGAAGGGTGCGTAGTTCTAATTTTCTACCCGAAAGTGGGTGCAACGAGTGGCGCCTCAACGCCATTGTTGCTGAATTTTCACAGCAACGCAACGTTATGTCTCACAGGGTGTTGCTGGGTGAGGGGAAGAATTTTGAATTTTACAGTCTCTTTTTAACGTCAATTCGATTCTTCTGAGACTTGAAGATGTTAAAAATAACAATTAAGAGGCACTTTTTAGAGGAATAATTCAATCGGGCAATCATCACGAAATCAAAGAAAAATCAAGAACAACATCGCAAAGGAGATTGGAGATATATCAAAACCAGTTTTTCTATTCTCTTATCTATGTTGTTGTATTTGAATTTAATTATTTCTATGGCTTCCGTCATGAACTAAACATATAATCTAGAGTTTGATATAACTAAAATTTAAGAATATGACTTGATTTTATTATAGTTATTTCTTTGAGATTTTTCAATCATGTTTATTTGTGTTATTTATTCTTAATATTTTCAATTAATTGACTATCAATTGAATGGTTAGATGTTTGTCAATTTCAACACTTAGGAGAGGGAAATTTAGATGCGATTATAGGATAGTACAACTTAGATCTTATAGGTTTCGAGAGAAGGTATAAATTTTTTGAAACGCGTTCCACATAAAAACCACAAACTTGATAATTTTTAGATTTTATTTCGGAATAGAGATAATTGGAATTGAAATATAGGAATAGTTTTTACTCAGCACTCGAGAGAGGGATTAGAATCAAATTAGGGTCCTTGCTTATAAATTTAGAAAAATTGATTAGAAATAATTATATCATTAAGAATCATATTCGATAGTTATGTGAAATCACAACCCTAGCATTTCCCATCTTGATTATTCTTCTAACTTGAATTTATTTGTTGAACTCGTCATCACATTTATCGCGGTAACTCAGTTAAAACCATTGATTCCAAATTGCATTCATCTAGATAAAAATAAGAGCTTCACAATTATAGTATTTGGTAGAAATTAAATACCAATCCCTGTGAATTTGACATCATAACTCTATTACTATATTATAAAACTCGACACCGTACACTTGTATAATTACATTATACAAAACGCATAAAATAGTTTGTCAATGCAAATACTACTTTATATATGGCTACACTTTGGAAGGTTGCAATCATATGTAGTATATAGACTCTCCCCACGTGTGCGCGCATAGGGTGCAAATCACGGGTCGAATTAACACTTTGGACCTTGAGCTTATGTGTGACGTGACCTGCGTACATGTATGTCGGAATGAACGAACCAAAATTGGCCCTTTAGAAAGGTCCACGTTTTGCCTTTATTTCCTATATAATTTGATTATTTTCTCTAAATAACCTTCCAAATTCATATGGTTTATGTTTGTGTTAATGGAGAGATTCAACATCTGAGTTAATGGTGGCGTCAATAGTTGTAACACATATAACTCCTGACCTATTAATTCTCTATTATAGCCTATGTATACATACGATTTTCCTCCATTCTAGACACAAATTTCTTTCTGCTTCTCCATACCGTTTCCATTTTCTTTCTGCAACAATTTTCTATTTATGTTCAAAGTCTTGGTGGTCCTATTATGATTTAAATTTAGTTCGCCATTGTAGAGGTTGAAGTGCTCAAACTCAATTGATTTTCCATTGTATCCTCAAAGATAGATGTTCAAATGAAACCTCAAGCATATGTGATGGGACGAATCTATTTTAAGGATACTGTGTAATACACAGATTGTCCTGTGTATTATACAGGCTTTGGTTTGCAAATTCGTTCACCCTTTGACGATTAGTATTTCTGTAATTTTATTTCTTGTTTTGTTTGTTCTTAATTAATAAAATGTTGTTATATTCTGCAATTATTTTATCTAAGAAGGCTGGTTGTGTCTTCAGATTGAAGAATAAGAAGTCGTCATTGACGAAATGAGAATTTAGACCTTGTTTGATAGACAGTTTTTGTGTAGAATGAGTTTTTGAATAATAAAATTTTGAAGAATGTGCGGTTAAAAAGTAGGAAAAAATTTTAAGTTTACGTGAAATTTTTTTATTGTGAGAATGTGTGATTGTTTGAGAAACTAACAGTGGGGTTGTCAGGGTTTAAATTCTCTTCGACTTTGAGTGAAGTAACAGACCTATCCGAACTTTTTTTTTCTGCAGTTTTTTCTTTGAGAAATTATCAAACTCAATCCCCACAGCTGATATTAGTAAAATATTGTCTGTAAAAGTCTGTTAGATTGATATAACATGGCAATTTTATCATTTAACTTAAATAAACAAAAATAAAATAAAGCAGCTTGAGATTTCTAAACCTCTCCCAATTTTAGTTAAAAATGGTAATGGTAAAAAACTCCGGAGTTTTTGATACTTTCCTAGAGCTTTAAGAAGGGTTTTAGCATCAGCATCGAAGTTGAGTCCGCCACCCTCACACTAAATTTGAAATCCAAGATTTTGCAATAAATTTTTTACGATTTTATACGATTAAAAAACAAAATCCTTATAATTTTCGATTTTGCCAACCACAAATAAAATTTTGTGAAATTTGCCTCCCGCAATTCTTGTGACTCCGCCCCTAGGTATCAGAAACATATTAAAAAATAAAAGTACTTTAACTTAAGAAGTTTCCATGCAACCTTTACAAAAAAATAAAAAAAATAATAAAAAAAAAAATCCAGAGACATCATCATAAACTAATTCAAGGAACGGATTTAGGGATGACAATGTGGCGGTTATGAGACGAGTTAATCATTCTCACCCCCGTCCCGTCAGACATTTTTGTTACCTTGTCCTATCTTCATACTCGGTTAAGGCGGGACGGGGAGTTCGGGGCGGGCCCCCATCTATCGCCCCATTTATTTTTATTTTTTACTTTTTTGTTTGTCTTTAGTTAGTAAATATTATTACATTTTTACCAATTTATTAAAAATAACTTATGTTCTCTTTAAAAATGATAATAAATTTATTATTTTTGTTTTGATAAAAAACTTAAATTTGAAATTAACTTTAAATGGGGCGGATAGCGGGGTCGGGACTATGTTTCCTGTACCCATCTCATACCCTCTTCGGGGCAATGATCCTCGTCCTGTCCCTGTCCTTGCCCCTGCCCCGTTTACTCGATTAAGCGGAATCACCACCCCGGGTCCGCCCCACGAATATCAGGTTAAACGAATTTTTTATCATCTCTAAACAGATTTTTTATAGTACTTCCGATTTGAATTGGAATATAAATATGAATTAATTATAAGTGAATTAAGAAAAATGAATACCGTATATAAATTTCTTCAAGAAACTATTCCATGCCTCAATGAACTAATGTCATGTTTGATTGGACTATATTTTCCATGAAAAGTGGAAATTAAATTCCATTTCCATATTTTTGCATGTTTAATTGACTAAATTTTTCACGAAATTGATTTTCCACATTTTCTTAGTTTTTGAGGAAATGTTTTTCTCATGAGTTAGGTGCTAAAAATTTTTCTAGACAACTTTTTTTTTTTATTTTTTTTTTTTACAATGAAAATAAATTCTATCCTTAATTATAACAAATTTTATCTATTTAGTGGACAATTTTCATGAAAAACAAAGCCAAACGAATATCAAAAGATCCAAAGTTTCAATATTTTGCAGGTGAAAAATTATACCAATTAAACACAATTAATTGAAAATTCCCACTGAAACAAGTTCTAGACAATTCAATTCCTTGAAATTTATTTTCTTTCCACCCAATTTCATTCTTCCAATCAAACGGACCAAAAGGAAAATCTATATATATGGATATGACAATACCAATTGTGAGAACCTCAAAATGGTAATCATCAATGGTATGCATACATATCACAGCATCTAAACAGCAATGGGACGGCTATGGCCAAATTAGCTGCAAAAGCAAGCAAGTGTATAAATCACGGATAGTAATCGCAGGACACCAAAAATTACAGCTGAGAACTTGTGAGTGTAACTATTTTCTCTATAATACAACCAGCAACCACAGTTCCTTAGACTTCTGGTGATCAAACGTGGTTCAAGCTCAACGATAGCCACCACCATATGATTGTTGGTCATAATTGCCTGTTCCCATCATGGGATTATAATCTCTAGGCATCGTTGATCCAGGAGGAAATCCTGGCTGCTGTTGCATGTGAACTCCCTGACCCATATTCATGTTCATGTTCATATTCATGCCCATACTCATGTTTCCTGGTCTACTCATCCCCATACCCATCCCCATTCCCATGGGTTGGTTCACACCTGAATAGCCTCCCATGCCATATCCTGATCCAGGACCATTGGTTATGCCCATACCCATACTCATGCCAGAACCCATAATTGTGTTTGGTGGAGGCCTGAGAGCACCAGCACGGCCAATGCCAGAACCAGATCCCATGGCTTTACCCATGGTAATGTTCGAGGTTACTGTAGAAGCTGTAGGTTTCTCCATTCTCTTCTCCTTGCGATTTATGGCATCAAAATCAACTCCAATGTCAGCCAATGGATTTGTTTTAGCTGCAAATGGGGAAAAAAAATGTAGGTACATAAACCTCGGTAAAGGAGATCACAGATGCAATAAAACTATTACAAAGGCAAGAACTCACGTCCAGAAATATTTAAATTGACCAGACCACGGCTTAGAGTATCAGCCCAAACAGTAGATTTAGTCTCAAACTTGTCTTTTGATGGTTGAGGAACTATGGCATTGGTAGCAGAACCCGTTGAGGCTGGTGGAGCTAATTGTGAAGCAACGTGACTGCTGGGCATCGACTGTGGAGCTTGAAAACTCATTTGTGAAGCCAATGGGGCATTAGAAGCCAACTGTGGAAGGAAGTTATGCTGGGGAACATGTCCACTAGAAATTTGAGGAACCGTTTGAAAAGCCGCTGCACCAGTAGAACCAATCTGAGGGTTGTAACCTACATAAAAGTTGGCATTCGGCTGTGAAGACTGACCTCTAAATGGAGAATGAAAACCAGCCTGTGAAGAATCCATTTCAGATGGAAAACCTGCAGCTTGACTAGTAGGAGTAGGAAAACCCATCTGTGATGTTTGACCAGTTTGAGATGGAAATGTCAAGGCCATAGACTGATTCAGAGAAACAGATTGACCTTGTTGAAGTGGGTAGCTTGTATGCGAAGGAGGTTGGCTTAGTTGACCCGGAAAAGCTGTCAATGATGCAAGCTCACTATTTTGAGCGTGAAAACCAGTCTGCGTTGCAGTTTGGCTCTGCAGGGACAGCAGACTTGACCGTGATTCAGGTTGATTAGTCTGAGGTGGAAACCCTGTCTGCAACACAGGTTGGTTTGTTGGAACTGGATCAGCTTGTGAATTGGCATGAGGTGAAGCACCAGAGGGTAGATAACTTGTCTGAAAAGGAGTCTGGCCTGTTTGACCAGGAAGAGCTGTCAATGATGTAAGCTCACTATTTTGAGCATGGAAACCTGTCTGTGGTGCAATTTGGCTCTGTAGGGACAGCAGACCTGATTGTGATTCAGGTTGGTTAGTCTGTTGTGGAAACCTGGTCTGTGACACAGGTTGGTTAGTTAGAACATGATAATCAATTTGTGAATTGGCATGAGGTGAAAATCCAGAGGGTGGGAGAATATCTGCTAATATATCAATATCTTCGTCGTTATTTGATAGCTCCTGCTGCCGAAACTGCAGGATTTCTGTAGAAGGAAGTTGGACACCAGGAGGACCAGATGACGTGTAAGTTGTACCATGAAAACTGCCCCCAAAATCATTTTCTGAATTTTGAATAACTGGCCGAGGCAGATCATAACTTTGATAGGGGTTCTGTCTGTAAGAATGTGTAGAGGTAGGTATCTGTTGTTGCGCTGGTACACTTTCCGTAGACTGAATAGCTTTAAAAGGGCCATCCCCAAATGGATCATCAAATGGCTGCAGAAAAAAGCCAATTTCTTAATTTCCAGAAGCGTATTTATTCTATAATTGAAGATATCAATAGTGCAAGGGCAGGAAGAAGAGGACAAAAGGCAGTTACGCACCAGTTTAAAATCTATGAAAGAACTGCTACATTAAATATAATACAAGTCAACATCAAAGAACAAATAAAAGGAAATGGTTTTAGTTACATAGAATATGATGCACCGACACGGACACGTGTGTCCAACACGATACTTGTCGGATACGTCGACACGTGATTTTTAAAAAAAGTATAGACACGATGCGTCATCGACACGTTGATTAAATTCTTAAAAATTCTTCATTTATATAATATAAATTTAGTTTTATACTTATTATTAATTTTTCTTATTGAAATCTTTTAAACATGAGTACATATTTGTTACTTGTTAATAACTTTGAATTAACCATATATAATATTTATAATATAAAAAGAAAAATGATTACGATAAAGTGTCCGAAAAGCGTTGGTATCAACTCGTGTCCGATACATATCGGACACGGACACGCTACCATAATTGAAGTGTCCATGCTACAGAGAACAGAAGAATCAATTGTGGAGGGCAGAGACGCAGAGACTTCTAGTTCATCAGTTTGTATAAACACAAACTTTTCCACCAGTCTATTTCTAGGAAACACCCTGTAGTTGCAATTTATCTCGACAGGCAATTGCTTATTATTAGACGATTGCTTAAACAACATGGTCAAACAAAAAGAAATATTAATCATCTTTGAAATTTTGAATTAACTTGGCTGAACAGATGAAAACAGAGATTTTCTTCCCTTGCGTGCTACTAAATTTATCAGATATTGTCAAACTTTAATTCTCAATGCACATTATTGTGAAAATTTCAGTCACGTTTCTTCATTTGTCTCCAAGAAATCGAAAAACAGTTAATAGAGATTGGGTTGATGATAGAAAAGAGATGTTCCATTAGAGAGTTGAATTTACAACAATGTCCTTCACTTTCTTTAGGAGGGTTAGGAACTCAACCTCTCCAGGAAAAAAAAAAAGATCATCATTTACTGATATGAACAAAAGTTGCACAAATTTCAATACTATTTTCAGAAAATTTTCATATAGTTCGTCTCCTAGGTGAACTATAAACCTAGCAAGAATCAGCTCCAGAGCAGATGAACTCCGTTTTCAGCTTTCTTCTTTTCCCAAATCATATTCTACGTCATTGTTAAAACATTTCATGAAGCAAATGTGCTTAAAAGGAGTTTAACCAGACATAGGTCCAACAGGGTCTAGGCTAACTTGACTAGAATCTGAGTTAAATAATCCATCCAAAGAATGAGATCAGGAAATTCATTGATAACTCTCAGATTGACTAAATCAACTTGAAGCCACAAGTGATACCACCCAAGGGACTCTTTTAAAGGCTACTGAGAAAATGAGCTATACAAGATAAAATTTAAAATCAGATTTACTTTTGAAATAACTAGAATCATACAAAGATTACCTGATTAGAGACTGTGAATGGTGATGGTGTGGGTGGAAATGTGGTAACAGAGCTGGAGCTGGAGTTCGGTGAGGCATTAGTCTATGAGGTTGCTGTTCCCAGTGCAGCGGACACAGGAGCTAATGAGTTTGAAGATGGCTCAGAAAAAGAGCCCAGTAAATCCATTTCCGCACCACCAGAAGTAGTTGGAACGGTACCATTTGAAATGGCTGGGATAGCTGTTTAAAGAGGCAAAAGAATCAGTCAAGACAATCTTTTACATCAATAGGTTGTATCATAAATGAACAAAATTCGTGATTATGCAACATTGGGCCATACAAAAGTTTATATCATGTGTTCATTAATTCTTTCGCCGTGTCTCCTATCCATTTAACCCCTTGCATACACCAGAAAACGTTGCTCATAAATAAGTCGAGTATGTTCGTGAGATTTCAACACAAAACCAAAAATGTCAACTGGATCTAGTTAACATATCAATGATCATGTACAT
This sequence comes from Fraxinus excelsior, assembly GCA_019097785.1. Taxonomy (NCBI): domain Eukaryota; kingdom Viridiplantae; phylum Streptophyta; class Magnoliopsida; order Lamiales; family Oleaceae; genus Fraxinus; species Fraxinus excelsior. The sequence goes on along the minus strand of CM032638.1, from coordinate 5,050,258 downwards.
TCATGTGCAAATTCTTGTCAGGTCCAAAACACAAAAAAAACTTCCCTATTCCCCTCTCATTAGCTTAGATTTGATAGTCACACAGTTATCCCAAGATGTCACATAAACTTCCTTGAAAGTGGAAAAAAACCTAAAGCACAGAGATATACTGAAGTACAAATATGAAAATTTGCTTCTGTTAATAGATCATCAAATGCCTATAAATCTAGTAGCAGCTTCCAGAGAAGACAATGCAATTTTTAACAGGTTATTTAGTTCCTTATTTCACCTATGCTATGTCTAAGCATAAGAGGAACGATTGTGTCCATTGTGAAGATCGACGATGGAAAATAGTTGGATGTATACATATAGAACCAGCTCACTGAAGTGCACAGAAAAAACCCAGTAAAGCGAAAAAGAGTATACTAGTACAGCTACGAGTTTGAAAGGATTCTTGGTAAAATTGTAAAACCAATTTAATGTAATTGGTTATGAGAGCAAGACCCAACCATAAATGACACATGTGCAAGACAAGCCAACCAATATTCTACAAGTTAACTTTCCACTTTTCTATTTAACCAGCATGAAGGCATAGCAGGTTATGCAGATTGTTATAAATTCAAAAAAGTTTGAAATGCCTTGGGCCACCATATCAATACCTGAACCTCTTTTTCAGCAGCACGATGGTATAGAAAGAAAATAATATGCATGGAAAAAGAGTTGCTTGCATTGTTCATGGAAAAAGCCAACATATATTTTGGCTTTCTCCGTTAGCCATCATCATATGAAAATAGATACACCTTGAGTACATAAAAGGATTTCAAAAAGTAGTAGTAAAGAAGACCTCAGGAAACTCTTGGTAAATCTAAAATTATAAAGTTCAAATTGTCCAGCAGCATAAGATCATAAAAGAAAATATATCAACTTGCACAAAAAGCATATATTTATTGGATATTTCACCTTTAACTTAATCTGTCACAAGAAACTTTGATTTTATTTAACAAGACTCCATCCTCATTGATTAAGTGGACTTGTTATCAAAGCGGAGCCAATAACAAAAGATAGACTAAGGAGAATAGTTTGGCAGCGAAATATCCAAATGCAGATATTCCATTACCTGAAAATGAACTACGAGGATCAAATTCTCCAAAGTCATCTACTTCCCCATTATTATCAGGAGCTGGACATGGTGCTGGCGGTAAAGCAGGAGCCAGGTGTGAGGCAGATGTTGTCACATGGCTTGGACTAACTCTTGCAGGAGGAGAGGATGCTTTAGGAACAACTGGTAGTTCTCCATCCCTTTTGACAATAGGGAGTCAGGAGAGATTTGAAATAATTGAAGCAGAAGCTAGGTTGTGGATAGAAGTTTATTACCTTTCTCTAAGAGTGGGACTGCGTGCAGTACCAACAACCTCTTCATAACTAGGAGGAGCACCGACGCTTGTATCAGAATATTTACGGTCAAGGTGCCTGCTGCTACAACAACAGCAAAAACGACTAAGCTTGTTCGCAATAAACTAAGCCTACCAGAAATAATTGGCAAAAAAGCCACAGATAAAATATATTCCTCTAAAATTATTAATAGCATGAAAAAGGTTTTCCCAGAATTACCTTCCATTTTGAGAATGATCATCGCCTTTGTCATTACTAACTCTGCAATTGGCAAATTTAGAATTTTAATCAATATATGTAATAAACAAACCAAAAACATCTTACGTGTAAAATATTAAGGTAAATAACGCAACTCCTTGACTTGAAAACTTCTGAGAAACTACAATGATAATCAATCCTAGAATGATATCCAGTCAAAATGTGCACATTTGTTCTTTTTCCATACTTTTAACACTTCATAGAAAAACTATTTCATGCTCTTATAACATCATTACTTAGCCTTTTGGGTTTATCATTGAAACTAACAGAACAATAATATCTTTTGTAAGGGAAACACAAAAATATTTGACTGCAAAGGTGGATTTTAATTTTTACTTTTAGAAAACTTAAAAACCTGGAAGAACTTCGTCCATCATCTTCATAAGCAGGGTTCCCATTCCTATCAGTGCTTCTAGTTTGTGACCCATCCCGATAATCATCATTACTTTGACCTCTTCCACGGTAGTCATCATCCCTGTAACCATCTTGGCCATACCGCTCCTCGTTATCTCTAGTATACCTGTCTCCATCATGGCCATATGAATCACCATATCTGTCATCATCCCTGCTGCCCCATTCTCGTTCTCTTCCATAGTCATTTCGCCCTTCATATCTGCTACCATAACGATCCTCATCATATTTGTCACCATATTCTCCTGCATTCGACTGAGAACCGGGCTGATACATACCACCACCAGTTGACGTGTTGCGATACCTATTACAATACCCGTATACAGTCAAAACATAATTTCATAAATACTATCTGGATTTTTTTGGTTATTCCAAGCATGCCAAATGCAACATGAGGTAGCCAATAAAAGTTGAACATGAGAAACACCATACCCCTATTGCACAATGAAAAGATTACAAAATGAAACTGCTTTGACCCTTGGCCCAACCTTCCCAAAGAAAATAGAAAGATTTCTGATTTCCATATTATCAAGATTTTTCGTTTCTCAAGCTTTTGAGTCCATAGGCTTTACTATTCTGCAGAGTCCACTATCCAAAGGAACATTCTCCCCTCTACTTCCAAGATAACATAAGTTTTCACCCATCAAAATTTGATTTCTTATGGCAACTACAACAAATTGACAATTCCACCTATGTTTTTCATAGCCAGTTGCAGACCCAGATAAAGAGAGTTGAGGTAAGTTGATAGCCAGTATAACTTCGTGAAATCTTATAACATAAATCCTAATAAACATTTTGTTTGCATTTTAGCCAACCCCAAATTTAATAGGAACAAGGCTTAGTTTATTGGGTAAAAACTTCAGTAAGATTGATTGTCAACTCCTAAATAATCATATTCGCGTAAGATTAAGGTAAGGCTAAAATTAGTTCTGCCTTCACTGTACAACCTCTTAGTTGACAGGTACAAAATTTCAAAATTCAAGGGTAATGCTAGGGATTATTTAGTAATCCAATCCTACATATTTATTCTTTTTAAAACACTACAAAATAATAAATGAGAAGATTAATAACAAAACTTCAAAAGGTTGCAAGAATTTCAATCCACAGACATTATCCACATTTATCCCAAAATTAACCTACAAGGAGGCATCTCATATAAAAATTTCTTCCCCTCGGAGGAAGATGTACGTATATGTCATGATAACAGGCTTAACAGCCTCATGCCCCCATCTCCTAATAGTGGACTTTGAAAATTTAAAAAAAAAAGGAGAAAAGAGAACAAGGGACAACTTCCTTGTAGTATTAGCTCAAGATGCAAAGTAGAACATTAACTTATGATTCAACCTCTACCCGAGCATAAGAATTGAACAAAAATTATAGGTTGAAATTACAGTTGGGTAACAGAATGTACACAAGTGCATATTGGATCTTAATCATCTTTCTGCCTTTCAGAAAATTTCAAAATTTTAAAAAAAGAAAAAGAAAGACAGGCACTGACAGTAATGATCTGGCATGATCACAGCCAAAAGAAAATATGAAGTGAAACCTTCCAGATTTTAGATTGAAATACAGATACAAAACAAAGTCATATTTAACCTCAAGTGATTAATATAATGAATCAACAAAATGGAAAGTAACAGTTACAAAATGATACTTCTGAGGTATAACTATGCCATGGCAAGGGTAATCAGGACACTTGAAGCAGACTTACTTGTCCCTGTTAGCAGCAGCCTTCTCACGAACTTCTTGTATTTTTTCCTTGTCATTTACAAGGGCTACAACAATCTGAGATTTCCTTCTAACATTGCTTCCTTGATCCCTCCCACTGGAATCAATATATTGAAAATCGAACAATGCCTATCAAAAGAAAAATACATTGTAAATGCTAGCTTAATCATCCTAAGAAATTCCATGCTTATCTAAAAATTTGTAGATATAAAAAAGAAACTCACCGACAATTGGTAAGTATGTTCCCTGATCTCATCTATGGCACGCTCTGATCCATGAGCTACCAAGTACTCCAAAACAGTCAAAGCCTGGAAAATTGTTCATTTGCATATTCAAGAGAATGCTAGATGCCAAAAAGAACAGCGAATGCATACAACATGATGAGGTAAAACAGAGGTCACCATCAATGCACAAAAAATGGGGGTCGGAAAAACTAATTTAAAAATTATATTTACTAGAATTTTTTTATTTTTTTTCAGAAATATGTAAAAGCAAAAAAATACCGCTCTCTTCAATTTGTAGACGGGTCTGGAGAGAGTATGGAGGAATAAATTGGAAAGTCCCTAAGAAGTTATAGTAAAAACAAAACAAGAATTTCAATGACAAAACACACAGCTTCTCCGTAAACAAGAAAGAAGAAAAACCTTGAAGACATGACGCCAATTTTTTCCAGTATCATTGATACGCTTCCAGATTACCGCCATAATCATCTGATACTCATGACTATTGAAATGAAAAATGAATACTTTATGACGAAAAGAATGATCAGAAAGCACAAGGAAGATTCTTTAAACTCACAAATTTTTTGATGCCTGAGCAATATCAAAGAGAAGGGATCCATGGGGACCCCAGGGCTCATTGCTGGTGGCATCAAGGACCTGAAACCCAAATGTTAAATGCTGTTAAAGAGAGAAACGGAAACAGAAAAGCTATTTTGTAAATTAAGTGCGTGCAGGTGACAACCTGAAAGTTTCAACCTTCCCATGAATACCAAAGTAACCATAAGACATTGAAGAAATTTGGAAAATATAGAAGAAGCAGAAAAACTGCAAAAATTACCTTTCTTTCTATAGGAGGGACTTTCAGGACCTTTTTATTCACCTCTCTCTTACTGCAAGGAGGAAGTAACACACATAAGATTATGTTTCCGAGTCTAGTCTCCACACAAACAAAATTAGATTCTAAAGTACATTTGCAATGCAAAGACAAAGTTTCAGAATTAGTAAATATATGCAGAGATATTCTTAAATTATTTTGAGAAAAATAAATGAAAGAATTTCAAATATTTTAAACAATTTTGCAATCAATACTTTGATATGCTTCCTATATATCATACAAATCAGTATAATGACAAAAGACAATATAATATGTATAATATAAAAACCCTGAATTTTGGGATAAAAATGTTTGCAAACAGAGTTAGCCCCTGTTTGATACACATTAAAATTTTCATTTTCATTCTTCTACTCATTTTCAACCACACATTTTTCAATAAAATAATATTTTTCATCATATCAATAACTTTTCCTTCTTTTTCAACGGCACATTCTCCATCAATCTACTATTCCAGAATATATTCTTCCAAAATAATGTGGCTCAAACATACTTACATGTCGCGGACAGTTTGTCCAAAAACCTTCTTCATTTCAACTTTGGCTTAGGAGGACAGATTGGAAATTCTCTTCCAATTTTGTTACACTGCCAAAAGGTAAATAATCAACCATTATACTTGACATTCAGTAAATATTTCTTTCTTTTGAGGGTGAGAACTAAATCACAGCGAGAGCCATCCAAAGGATGAACACGAATTTCAACAAGAGGTGTCACCCCTCGGTATTTCATTTTCTTTATTTAGTTTGAGTCAATTCAATCAGGAAATGAAATTTAAGCAAGAAACATTGCCTTACCAAATCCAAAAAATATCCAGTAACAAAAAAGAGAACCAGATATTACATTACATCGTGGAACACCAACTCGAAAATCATAAAGGAACTTCAGAAAATGTGAATCTTTTTGCCATCCGCTACGCAAATTGATCCATCAAAAACATATATTATTTGAACACAGAGCAAGATAACACAAACAACTAGCAAATTAAATCGGGGATACAATCAAGAAAACGAAAATTAAGAAGAAAAATAACACTAATCACATTGTTGTATTAATCAGATTGAATAAAAAAGATCAAATTCAAACCTGACGAAAATTGAGCCTCCACTACAAAAAGTTAACAGATCTGAGAGAGAAAATTGATTGATGGTTGTCTAGAGAGAGAGAGACCGGGTAAAAAGTGAATGGAAAAATAGAAAACAATATTCGTAGAGGAGAGATTGCTGTTAATACAGTATAATAATGTAATTAAGTAAATAAAAATGTAATTAATTGGTAATTAAAGTATAAATTTAAATAACTGTTGAAGAAGCAGACACAGGAATTTATGGGACAATAATATCTGGTTTTCAGAAGAAAAGTCTGATATTTTTTTTTTTCAACTTAACGGTAATAATTTTGGGATTTTATTGTTGGGTATTTTTTCCATTTCTGTTTGGTCACTGAATTTATACGTAGGTGCCTTTTGATCCTTTCTTTTTTTCTCTTCTCAAATTTAGTCACCGTGGTCGCGTCCATCTACAAAAAATGTCAATCTGGTAAGGATGACAACACAACTGCTCGACCAACTTCATCCCCCCGCTGTGTCAGAATCTTCGAGAGACTAGGCGGGAGCTAAAATATCTTTATTTCTCGTCTCACTTCGTCGTTTAGTCTCCATCCTAATTTTCCACTAGTTTGGGAATCCTATTCCTATTCTCGACTAGAGAAGTGAAGCTGGACAATTTGTGTTCCTAAAATCTGGTGACGTGGAAAATGGAATTTGACATTGGCATGAATTCGGATGCTAAGAGCTTGTTTGGAAGAGATTTTTTGGGGGAATAATTGATTTTGAATAGTGATATGATGGGAAATGTGTGGTTGAAAAAGAAGAAAAAATTATTGATGTGATGGAAAATCTTATTTTATTGAAGAATGTATGGTTGAAAATGAGAATTGATTTACTGTAGAATTTGGAGAATCCGTACCAAACGGGCCCTAATTATCATTATTTGAAAATATAATATAATACTAACTTTATACATTAATTATGAAATTAACTCAAAAATAATCAACAGAAATTAATTCAGAATCCATGACTAGAACAAAAGCACACAAGTGCAATCCCTATACAGTCAAATTAATGCATAAATCTGCTTATTATTAAAATTCTGATACCATTTATTTTCACATTATCACTTTTTAGAACTATGTATGAATGGTATGAACTGCCCAAACAAGAATTCTTGAACAGCGAACAACCAGCAGTTCGTCTTTTATTATTATTATTATTATTATTATTATTATTATTATTATTATGTTATGTAATTTAATGCCATAGTTTAAGAGAAAATCAATTTATTCATATATTCAAGGGTACTTATCTAAGGGACAAAATTTAAGTTAGCCGGAATGTGAATGTTCATATAGAATTTGATCCATTTTCAGCTTGTGCAAAATTGCTTCCGCACTAATTGACTTAGAATTTGGCTGTTGAAGGCTTGAATTTTTGGAAAATTACATGGTCTGGATTTCAACCTTTCTTATCACAACTTTGTTGATGCATTCTCTTTTGCCCAGTTCGCAACAGTAAGCTCGCTTGGGAGAACTAGCTCTTACTTTTGCAGTGACCAATGTTCCCTTTACAGGGGGTTTTTTAAGTTCTCGGTGTATGGCCTTGTAATTTTCAACGTCAACAAATCCAATACCATGTTGCTCTTTTTGCAATGCGTGTATTGTAAACAATGCATTTCTCCTGCAATTTCATCGTCCCAGTATATGACAAGGGAACGCGATTTCTAGTAATGATTGCTTCTTTATAACATGTATTGTTAAATTTTATTCGACCACTGCAATTCAATAGTGAAGGGAACAAGTACAAATTGTCTAGTAAGGTAATATTAGCATAAAGAAAAGGCTATTTTTCTTTATGCAGCTGCTGTCCAAGTAGACAAAGGAGGAGTGTCTGCATTTTTCCATGTAGGAATTCCAGATCCATATCTATCACCCTTCACTGCATCAGCTGAAGCAATAGATTCGAGCTCAGCCATGTCTTCTTTTGTCAGTTTTACAGACAATGATCGGATGTTTTCATTGAGATTCTCAATTTTCGTGGTACCAGGTATGGGACACACGTCACTTCCTTGATGATGAACCCATGCCAAAGCTAGCTGTGATGGGGTGCATCCCTTTTTGTTTGCCATATCATTGACCCTCTCAAACAAAGTCTTATTATGCTCCAGATTCTCGGGTTGGAATCTCGGTTGTAACTGCAAAATAAAAAGTGCAATCTTTTAAAGTCAAACCTAAAACCAAGCAAACAGATCAGAGCATATAAGCTTTAAAAAAAATTGGTGGAGACATTTACTTGATCTTTGTAATTCCAAATGTTTTAGTTAAATATTACAAATTTTGAAAGGGTTATTAATAATATGCAGGATAATGGATGCACATGCATAATTTGAAACTCGAAATGTTAAGTATATACAAACCTTTCGGAAGTCTCCTTCGGGCAAAGTTTCAACAAGCTTTGCACCGGAAGAGAAGAATCCCTGTCCAAGAGGACTGTATACCACTATTCCGATGCCAAGTTCCCTAAACAATTTCATGATTAAATTTTATATTATATTTTAGCTCAAAATATAAAAATATCAATATTATCATTAAACCTGCAAGTAGGAATTATTTCTGCCTCTGAATCTCTGCTCCACAAAGATCACTCCAACTGTACCGCCGAAATTGGATGAACAGCATGAGCTCTTCTGATTGTTGAAGCTGAGGCTTCAGATAGACCTATATATTTTATCTTACCTTCTTCAACCAGTTTCTTTAGTTCTCCCATCTTGCATGAGGAGACACCCAAAGCATTAAGGAGATGCACAAGTCTCGAATTAATTCAAAAGTATAAAAAGACGCATCCACAACCAAATATGCACAAATGTATCAAGTATCGTGTTGCCACTTTTACTACAAACTTGTTTTATTATCCACGGTCACATGGTTCTAAGGGGAAAGTTTTCTCATAGCTAAATAAAAACAGATGGAAACTAAGAGAAAATTTTCCTCCATTGATCTTTTTTGATCTCTACTACCATTACAGATGAAAAAACTTCTCTTGAATCACCTCATTGAATGGAACGCAAAATTAGAATCTAAAAGCTAGAGCATCACCATGTCACAAATGTAGTTGATAAAAAAGAACTGATTTCAGAAGCACCAATCGACTTACCAATTTGTAAACACCACTTCGATTGGGGGAAGAGACAAATACACTAGCTCATTCGAATAGTTTGCAAATCTTTTCGTGTTAATTTACAAACGAGGTAACTAACGTGATGAAGTGGTGAAAAATGATTTATGTCATTGCCCCATGTCTATTGAAAATAGACAGATTATTATAGTATTATTGTTTATCACATTAAAGTATAATTGGAACACGTTTGCATTCCATTATGACTTAGGCTTCACTCAAAGCAAATCAGTACAATAGCATATATATTAGGACTTGATAAAAAACCAGGAACTACTAAGACATTTATTTCATATAAGGCAACCAAAAGTTTAAAATGATGTTAAATTCCTTTTGATCTCTTTTAGCCTTTGTTTGGCTCATGTTTATTAACAGTTTATAGATACTCAAGCCACCTTTTATCCATACATTTCGAGGTACCCACAAGTAATACCCATTTTCCCACCACTCATTTCCGTTTATAAACACTTCCCACACATGCTCTTTACAAATTATCAGTTTGGTTCTTAGGTTACTTCAAACAACTCATGATATGAGCTCAAGGATCATCGCTAAGTTAAAGCTCGGTTGGGAATGGTACATAGTCACAACCCAAGCTATAACACATTTTTAGACTTTACTGGTTTATCAAGATCAACTTAAACTTGGCTGAGTAAGCTAATCAACGATAAATATATGAAAAACCACCAATCAAGTTGAGTCTTACTCGTGACTGGTTTGATAAATGCTAGTTTGGCATGAGGCTCATTAAGATATCAAGTGAAGCTCAAGGTCGGTTTAAAGTTCATTGAGACATTAACCAAAGGCCAAAGCTTAAACAGTCTATCTTTCGATTTTGATTGTTGTTTCCTTACATTGAAATTCAATTTCATCTTTCACCGGCATCAAGAAGAATTTGTTCGTCGCTAAGAGTTTGGAAAAAAAGAAAAAAAAATATTGAATTATGAGATAAATAAACACAAGCAAGGAAGAATAAAGCTCTAACCGTGACTTCGATAGGCACACGTGTATCAACACGATGTTGATAATAAAGATCAATGCAGTCAAAATCAAGCCGCTTCAAGCTGGCCTCACAGGCAGCCCGAACATATGCAGGGTCTCCATGTATACCCATCTGCCCATCCGAAAATCGAAGCCCAAATTTCGTAGCCAACTCTGCTTTCTCCCTCATCCCATCCTTCAAAGCCTATGCTTAGACAAATTTTGAAGATATCAATCAATTATAAACATTAAACTTTCATATATTAAACAAATGCACCTACTAGAACTGAAAAATAATAAATAAACAAGACGGAAACATTACTTGAATATCAGTTTCTTCCATCAATGTTATTATGTTAATAATCAATTAAAAATGAAATTAAAATGCCACAGAATCTCCATCTTCGGCTTCTACGTTTTAACGCATAATGTACAACACTTAGAGAGTTGGGTTTAACCTTGCCAAGAAGGATCTCATTGGTGAATGGTCCATAGACGTCGGAACTATCAAAGAAGGTAATTCCGGAGTTGATGGCATGGTGAATGAGCTTGATCATCTCGGTCTCGGGCTTCGGCGGCCCGTAGAATGCTGACATGCCCATGCATCCCAATCCCTGCGCAGAAACTTCCAGTCCCTGTGAACGCAGCTTGATTCTGGGCACTTTTACACTACTTTCTCCCGTCATAATTCTTCGATCTCTGACTGTTTCTGTTTATGAAAATAGCTGTTACTGTAGATGAAGAGATATGGAACAACACACTATAATACGTACGCAGTACAATGAAGAGATATGGGGTTTAGCCATTCATTTCTATCCTCAACTTGGTGGATCTTCTTTGTCTAGTGAACTGTTGCATTGCAGAGTGGGCCTCCTAAGGCTAATTCCCTCGCTTCACACGCGCCAATATAAAAGTATAATTAAAATTATATTTTTAATAGATTTTGAGAAAAATTGATAGAAAAACTATGAATCTCACCGAATGTATAATTAAAATTAATTATTGACTTTAACTTAAATTAAAATTTAGATCTTAATCCCTAATAAAATGGACTAAATAATTATTAGGTTGATTTCACAAACGATTACTTAATTTATTTAAAAATTACAAAACGGTCACTAAAGTTTAAAACTTTCAAAAATTGTCATTGAAATTTCATGCACTTTCACAAACGGTCACTGAAATTTTAATTTTTTTTTACAAACGGTCACTGAAGGACCGTTATGATTTTAATTCAAACTTAAACGACCAAAACACGTGGACATAAAAACTTGACCACCTCAAGTGCAAATCTATTGCTATTAAGTACCACCTTAGGAGTAAATTAAATGAAAATTGTAAATGTGATATTTTAATTCTCGTTCCGCCTATATACATACAAGACCATAAATTTAGATATGAGATATAAATATTTTCTATGTTTTTTTTGTGATCGTACATAAATTTCATAGCTTTTAATGCACTTTTATTTATTTTAGTTCACATAAAAATATAGTGGAGTAAATTAAATGAAAATTGTAAATGTGATATTTTAATTCTCATTATGCCTATATACGTACAAAACCATCAATTTAGATATAAGATAGAAATATTTTTCTATGTTTTTGTGTGATTGTACATAAATTTCATAACTTTTAATGCACTTTTATTTATTTTAGTTCACATAAAAATACAGTGTATTCTTGTTTAAAAGAAATTTGTATTTGAGGTGATCAAGCTTTTTTGGTCCTTTAAGTTTAAATTAAAATCATAACGGTCCTTCAGTGATCGTTTGTGAAACACATTAAAACTTTAGTGACCGTTTATGAAAATGCATGAAATTTCAGTGACCGTTTCTTCAAGTTTTAAACTTTAATGACCGTTTTATAATTTTTAGGTTAGTTCAATGACCGTCTGTAAAATTAACCCAACAATTATTTCTCTTAACTCAACGTTAATTTCATGTTTGGATTAGTTACAACAACAGGACCGTTGAAAAATTACGCCACAATTGGAGTGAGTTAAAATTAAATGTAAATGGGTGCTCAAAGGGAAATTTGGGCTTCGTAGCAAGAGGGGGTATTATTGGATATTTTAGTAGAGTATATGAATTTTTTGGAGTTTGCTCTTAACTATGAAGCTGAGCTACGTGCAATACTTTGGAGGCATTCGACTCTTTGCTTGCGATCGAGACTGTGACATGTTGGGGTCGACTTTACTCGCAGTACATTTAAAAGCACGAGGGGAGAGGGAGAACCCTCGAATGCACATAAGGTTTTTAGATCAGATTCTATGATACACATATTATTTTTGTAAATTTTATTTAAAGCTCTCTGCTTCAATAAGGTAATATTAGCACACAGAAATATATGTCTTCATGCGGTTGCTTTCCAAGTTGACAGAGGAGGAGTGTCTGAAGTTTCCCATGTTACCATAGCAGGCGTAGATCTATTTCCCTTGACAGCTAAAGCAATCAATTCAAGCTCAGCCATGTCTTCTTCTGTCAGTTTCACAAACAATGCTCCGATGTTTTCATTAAGATTCACAAGTTTAGTGGTACCAGGTATCGGACAAACATCATTTCCTTGATGATGTAACCAGGCCAAAGCTAGCTGTGAAGGGGTGCATCCCTTTCTATTTGCCATATCATTCACCCTCTCAAACAAGCTCGTATTGTGCTCCAGATTATCTGGTTGGAATCTTGGTAGATCCTGCAAAACGTAAAACACACCTTTTAAAGTCGAAGCTACCATTGCATGAGTAATAAGAGAGTGAACATATATGTCAGTGCTACTGTTGATCATTAATTAGACTGTAAAGAAAATTTTAGCAGCAGAGAGAATTTGACCTCGAGGCACGGCTCAAGACTATCGTGCACACTTCAAGGGGAGAGATTTGTAAAATGGTCATTAGAGTAGCAAGTTTAAGACTTGAACTTTGTTTGACACAACTTTTCCATTGACATAAACTAAACATTCTTGTTGCCAAACATAATTTTGGCACCCCACCTGTTTTCAGAAGCTTAGTTGAACCTGCCAATTCCCTTATTCCAAGGACAATCTCATATATGATACTAGAGAAGAGGAACTCTTCTATTGAAATATAAATTAAGAAAAAGAAAACAGAATTACTTAGATGGTTTTGGTGAGTGTAATCTGAAAGTATTGCTGTCCTTACCAATGCAATAATTACATGCTCAAAACCTCAAGCTTCTATAGTTAGGCAACAACCCAAGATTCATAATCCAGAAATTCTTAGCTATAATTCTATCATAAATCAAGTAAAGTTGATGGTGTGTACGCCAGTGACATAATCATTTATAGATAAAATTGTAACTCAGGAGGGATCGAAGTACAAAATAAACCTTTCGTCTGTCCCCTTCACTGAAAGTTTCAACCAGTTTTGGACCAGAGGAGAAGAATCCCCGTCCAAGAGGACTATATGCTACTATCCCAATGCCAAGTTCTCTAAACATTTAAACGGGATATAAAGAGTTAGAAATTTATATTGTTTATCGTCCCAAATATAAAATTTTGTCCAAATAATCGTGAAACCTGCAAGTGGGAATTATTTCTGCCTCCACGTCCCTGGACCACAAAGACCATTCCAACTGCACAGCTGTTACAGGATGAACAGCATGTGCTCTTCTGATTGTTGAAGCTGAGGCCTCTGACAGACCTATATATTTTACTTTGCCTTCTTCCACCAGCTTCTTTACTTCTCCCATCTTGCATAAAGAGAGATCCAAAATAGTAAGGAGAAGCTTAAGTAAGAAAGATGAGGAATCAAGTAAGAATATAAAGGAGACATGCATTATGAAATAGGCAAGGTATGCTCGAGAAGCTACTTTATTGTTGTGTCATTAATGAATATCCCCATGTCACATTTTTAAGATTTATAAACTCTTTGAATCCTGAAATCAAGCATTAGCTGAGTTTATGTTCACCTGAGTCATTAGAGGAATACAAGGTTAACAAGGCATGAAAATTGAAAAGTACCTCCTTTCTTATCTTCTGAGGCATGCACCTTGTGTGTTGGTCAGTTCTCAATAGTATAGCCCCACTCATTCACTAAGTCTAGTAGTCTGTCTCATCTTCCTAGAATAACGAATAGCACAAACCCTCGTAGAACTGTTGAGACTAACAAGGTTCAAGGTAATGTTTCTTCTTTGCCCATCTCGTCTCCATCTGTTTCCCAAAAAGTGAGTCAATGTTGCCATTCAAGCCCAGGTAGACGATGAGATTCTTGTTATTCAATCTATAGAATATTCTGAATGTGAGGAAGAGTGTTTTGAGGCTATTATTGACTACTGAGTCCTTTATCGAAGTTCATATGTGAGGAATAAACTATAAGCTGACGCCTGTAATGGACTTTAGGCCATGGACTCTGTACAGAGATCAATTTTGCCTTACTCCCAAATTTAGAATGAATCCTAATACTTAGTGTGACTTTAGCATGGACTTTATCCAATTTCCGATATCAGCACAATTTAATCCACATTACAAAAATACATATGTTTATTGTGTTGCTTAATTGCTTTTCAAGGGGGGCGTTTGCTTGCCTTGCATGGTTTCCCTATTGATCTTCCACTATTTCTACAGTGTTAAAAGTTCATCAATTTATCATGATTAACTCAAGTTTGATTCAATAAACTAATAAATAGTAAATATGAAAAGACACCAGAAAACTAGAGTTCAGCTCAATGATCATAATCAGTGGGATAAATGATCGTTCATCATATGCTCATTATTAAATCACACGAAGCTTAAGCTCCATTTTAAATTTATTAAGAAATCAATCCAAGCTTCAATAAACCAATCTTTTCACTCAGTTCATTGTTATGCATGTTGAGAGCCCATAACATATCAATAACAAGAGCTACTTGCTATCAAAGTTTGTATATCTAAATTACGAGTCACTTATAGGGAAATAAAGGGGGATAGAGGGCTAACTGTGACTTCAATAGGCACACGTGTATCAGTGCGATGTTGGTAATAAAGATCAATGCAATCAATATCCAGCCGCTTCAAGCTTGCCTCACAAGCAGCACGTACATAGGCAGGGTCTCCACATATGTCTCTCCGTCCATCAACAATTCTCCTCCCAAATTTTGTAGCCAACTCTACTTTCTCCCTCATCCCATCCTTTAAAGCCTACGAAAAGCCCAGAGTTTGACAGCAAACAATATATAAATATCACAAGAAATTCATATCTTAAAACATAAATCCCCACAAGAACTGAAAGACAATAAATAAACAAGCCAGAAAAAAGGGATTGACTAGCATCAAGAAGAGTAGTAAGGCAGTAAACGCTTAAATTGTTTACCTTCTTCAGCAAATAGAAATTGGGTTAATTTCACAAACGGTCACTGAATTTACATCAAAATCACAAAATAATCACTGAAGTTCAAAACTTGTAAAAACGGTCACTGAACTTATCTAAACTTTCACTAACGGTCACTGAAGGACCAAAACACATGAATTGAATCGTTGAGGACTTCAAGTGTAAATTTCATCTAATTCCATTTGCTCAAATTTTGCCCCAAATTTGAAGAATTACCACTTTTTCCTCCCACCTACACCATATGGAGCCGGCGCCGGTAATTGCCAAATCCGACCACCATACCGCCGACTAAACCATCGGATTTTTATACCACCACCACCTCCTAACCCCCCTCCACAATCCTATACCAACAAGAAGCCCCAACTGATAAAAAATCAAATGAAATTCCGGTTCAAAAAATCATCCCTACGCACGGTTTTACCTCCAATTCCGACCGATTCCGCCACTACCGTAGCCACCTCCACACAAACGCCATCACCACCTAAGAAACCATCCAAACCTACCCCAATCTCCACTGCCGCCACAACAAAATCGCAAGCACAAATCGAAAAGACGAAAACTGCCTGATTTTAATTGATTCAAATCAAGACGAATTGGTGTATTATTGATTGATGTTAGGACATGATATTGACCGCCTGGATGAGGGCTATCGACTATTGGTGGTGCGCGACCGTGGGCGACGCCGGAGGTGGGTTTTTGGGTAGAAAAGGGGGTGTGCGAAATTTATTGTTTTGGGCTGAATTTTCTACTGCTTCCTTTGATTTGTGGCTGGTGGTTGGTTGGAGATTGTAGAGGGGAATGAGGCGAGGCTCATGGTGGTTGGATCCGGTGGTTTTTGGCTGCTGGAAAGTCGTGGTTTGTGGCTCCAAAGTGGGGGTGCCGGAAAGTGGTTAATATTTGGAACCAGGGGCAGATTTTGAGAAATTGAAATTAGATGAAATTTATACTTGAGGTCCTCAAGGATTCAATTCATGTGTTTTGGTCCTTCAGTGACCGTGATAGTGTAGGTAAGTTCAGTGACCATTTCTGCAAGTTTTGAACTTCAGTGACCGTTTTGTGATTTTGATGTAAGTTGAGTGACTGTTTGTGAAATTAACCCAATAGAAATTAGATTGACAGCATTTTCTCTAATCAAAGTAATAATCCAGGAAAAAAAAATGAAATCAAAACAAATAATAACGTATATAGTAGCTGTAGCTCCATCTTGCCAACTCTAGGTACAACACTTAAAGAACAAAGTACAACACATTAGATTCTATATCTGCAATTATATCGCAACTAAAGGTGTATCATTCTTCTACAAGCATGTGTGTGTGTGTTGGAATTTGGGAAATAGGTGAATGATAAGGACCTTGCCGAGTAAGATTTCATTGGTGTAGGGTCCGTAGATGTCGGAGGTGTCAAGGAAGGTGATGCCGGAGTCGATCGCATGGTGAATGAGCTTTATCATGTCGGACTCAGGCTTCACTGGCCCGTAGACTGCGCACGTCATGGTCATGCATCCGAGTCCTTGCGCAGACACTTCCAGTCCCTGCGAACCCAGCTTGATCCTAGGAACTTTTACACTGCTTTCTGCTGCCATATATAGATAATTCTCTAGATCTTTTTGTGCAATTTCTCTATGTATGAGAATTGCTATTGAAGAGATGGAAGTAAAAGTCCAATATCAGTGTTGGCTGAGTAACGGATCTTAATCGCTCCTTTTTCTTCCATTTGAAACGTTGGTCAGATTGACACGTGTGCAAAAAAATCTGATACGCAAGTGAGATTCCGGCGTATTTTGTTGAATTATTTTTTGCTGTAATATATAATTTTTACACTTTCTTGGTATCAATAAATACATCAAATAATTAATTTTCAACTCTTTATACGTGAATAATTTTTTCAATACATTTTTCACATTAATTGTTGCGAGAATTAAAGTGAAATATAGTTGTTTTGGTACAATAAATTTTACCAGAATATAGTTTTGCCCTTTCAAAGTTAGAAAACTCGATTCATCGAAATGATAATTTACAAAACATACAATAAATGAATAATTCGTTAAAGGTTCAAGGAGCATGATAATGGATGGTGAATCAAAACCAATACTCCCTCCGTCCCATATATATAGGCTGAGTTTCCTTTTTTTCTTGTCCCAAATATATAGGCTTGTTTCTTAATTGGGAATGTTATATTTTGTTCTTTTACCAATATACCCTTATTTAATTTGCCTAGTTACTAATTCCAACAATAATTTACTTCTAGTTGTTGAAAATTAAATAGGGATAAACTTGGAAAGTTCTTGAAAAAATTGCTTTTCCAATAACATTAAATAAGATTTCATAATCCGTGTGAAAAATGAAACAAGCCTATATATATGGGACGGAGGGAGTATAAAATTTAAGTCTCCTTGATGACCCACTTTAGTATGTTGTGGGGGTAAAATTGAGACTTTAACGACACAACTAAAGACTCGTAAACGAAAAATGTTAGGTTCGTGATCAAATACAAGTTCCAATGGTGAATATTGTTATAAACGTAGTTGTCAAACTCGACCCAGACAATACAGCGGGTCAATGGATTAGTGATTCAACCGATGGCCGGTGATGCAACCGGCGGATCATTGCATAAAAACCTATAAAGTATAAATTTTTTTTAGGAGCAAAATTAAAATTTCTAATTTATTTTTCACTAATTATTTAAATTTATAAAATAAAGTAAAATGTTGGACCAAATTTTTTTAAAAGAATATTTTTGTAAAAGTTATAAATGATTCATTAATTAGATATAAGTTATTGCACACAAATAATATTAAAGTGGTAAGGAATCCTCTATTTTTCTTAGGGGTCCAAGGTTCAATACATTTGGACCCAAAAATTTTGTAAAATAATTTTAAAACTCAATCAAGCAGGTCAACCGAGTCGGGTCCAGACCGGATAAATCACCGGTTAACTCGGTGTCAAGTGCATTTCTATAAATTTAATATGCTCGGCTCGTTCAAGGGTCTAGGCCGTCGATTTTTCGGCCCGACCGGCCGGGCTAGTTTTTATGACTATGGTTATAATAATTGAACTTGTAGTGAAGGTCTAATAACTAACTTGTCTTATAAATAGTACATAAATAGTCAGAAGGTAAAATAATCTTTTCTTTTTTTTTTAGGAGAATGATCATATGAGTTGTTAATTATTCAGCATCATAATTGCTCCTAGGTGTCTAAGTTGAATGTATCGAAGTATAAAAGTCTTGGGTCAACGAACTTTGGATTTATGATAATGTTTAATTCAATCATTTTTTTTATAAATGTATAGTACATACCAGAAGGAAGTCTCGAGAGTTTTTTTTTTTTTGTGGACAAAATACAAATTTTTTTGCGCAAAGATATGTAATATTATTTTCTTGCATCATCTCAACATAAAATCAATTACATGGATATCTTTAAAGGTAAATATATTCAATATGTAAATTTGTGTTATTTGGTAAGGTAATACTAGTTTTTTCATATCCTTCAACAATATTCGATCATTTAATATCGTGTTAACATTATTTTATATTAATATTAACTTCATGAAGTACTTTTTGTCTAGAATAATTGTGTGCATATTTAAAATATCAATGTTTATGCTTCTTCAGAAATAATATAATATTATTAATATTGAAACAAGGAATTCAGGAGCAAAAATTAATTTCTTTCTAAATAATAATAATAATAAAAGTTATTTGTCTAACAACTCAATATTGAGTTGTTTAATTCATGTTTCTACATGAACACAACGAGATATCTATTCTTCGAGGGTAATAATTTTTTATGTTTATTTATAAATTATACAATAATTCTACTGAAATATTGATATTAACAATTCGTATTACTTTTCGAGCAATACAATATTTTAAAAATATGTTGAAGTTGTGCTCTACATGAGAAACAGTGCAATATTCTAAAAGAATATTGATCAAATGTAAAGTAATATTCTTCATAAATAAAAACTCAATATACAAGAATTGAAATAAAAAAATAATAATTTGATGAATGAAAAAGTTGAATTCGATAGATTTAGATAACTTTGAACATTCTCGAATTCTTTAAAAATGCAAGTGAAAAAAACTGGGTATTCTCCAAAAATTCCACAATTCAAAATTTGCTATTGTTAACATAGAGATAGAGATGTCTCACAAATGGACCATTGTATTTTAATCTTAACCATGTGATCTGAATAACAATGAACTTGTGAACTGTGTATTTGTTGACCTGTGGTTCATCCTATGTTTTGATTATAACAAACAAAGTAAACAAAGAATCTTTTATTTCTAACTTTTACATTCAAGTCTTCATTGTTACATGTTGCGAACTTCATGGAAATCGAGCATTCAAAATTAAGCTTTGAAATAATCAAGCACTTGCGCGAAAAACAATTGGAGGAAAATCAAGCACTTTTTTAAAATTCAATATCGAGCAACAAATTGAGCACTCACGGCAAATCAACTGAAGATATTAGAATTATATGTTTGAACTCACTTGTAAAGGTAAAACACTTTAATTCTTAGCAATGAATCACAACAAGTTCGTAAGTTAGATTTTTATGCACGAAATAAACTTTTCAAATAACGCTCGCATAAAAAAAAACTCGATATGACAAAATCTTCAATTGACTCTGAAACTCTTTACCAATGATATTTATTTTGAAAGACAAATGAATGTGTCATTCAATAATTTACACTTGTTTAAATAATTAAGAAAAGAGAAAATCAGAATTTTCTGGTCTAGCAGACGTCCAGTGGCTCCAACGATCAAAATTCTTATCGTTCTGATTTCTGACGTACAACGGCTTGTTTCAGTCATACGATTAGTAGCGTACGCCCGGTTGGTCAAAACTTTTTACGTTTTGACTGCTATAAATATCACATCACTTTACATTCAAAAGCATTTAAGTGAGATATTTTTTTGAACAAAATTTTATTGATTTCTCATTCCATTTATTGTTAAACCATTTTAACTTTTGGAAATTTTTTTTATCAAATTAACTTTTGAAAATCATTCTACACATCAAATGTTTTCATACCTAACACTTCAGCTTCATTCATTGCTATTTATTAAAGTGTTAGCATATTTCTCTCTTTGTACTTAATTGTGATCATATCATGTATTAAGAGAGGAGTTTTAATTTGTAAAATCAATTCTTTTAAACTTGTCGGTCGTATTGATGTCTCGTAAAGCTTAACGTTGTAAAATGATTGGTGATCCTTATTTGTAAGTAATCGAAAGTTTTATAAAGGGTTGAATTGCACCACAAGTCAATCAATATAGCGAAATTGGCCTTGCTCGTGCCGAAGAGCTCAGTAATAGAGGATGTAGATCATTGCGTTGGATCGAACCTTCATAATTATACCGTTTTCATTCTCTATTCCTATCATTTATTGCTTTCATATTCGTGCTTATTTAATATATCTGGTTATTGCATACTTGATTATTGATTAATTTCTCCAAAAAGTTTTTAAAACTAATTCACCCCCTCTTGGTTAGTTATTCTTTGGCTATCAATATCCAAATTTTATAATGATCGGACCTCGAAACATTGAGATATCAATTTTTTTTTATTACAACTTACTGGACTGTCAAAGTTCTATGAATTTTTTGCATTGTTGATATTGACATTTCTTTTATTTTGGGTGAATTTCTTGTATTGATAACGCATAAGAACAAATCTTTGTTTATAAATTTTATGATTTTGTATATGATTTTGTAAAGTTTTATGTTTCATGCTGAGTATATGATAAGAACATGTCTTAACTCTAAGTTTAAAGTTTAAAACTGTTTTTAAAATAAATCTTGAGTGACTCCCCAAAGCGTAAAGGCCCAGTGGAGAGGCTATGAGACGCAAAGGGGGAAGAAAGGGATTGATGTTTTAAGAATTCTTTTTAAAGGAGTGACATTGGTGTCCTTAAAAGAATGGAGTTAGGCACTCAGTACTTTTCTTAATTGAGGTTTTCTTCTTCTTTTGATATCATAATATCCCTTTTTTTTTAATGGCACTCCCTTAAAAAGAATTCTTAAAACATCAATCCCTTTCTTCCCTCTTTGCGTCTCATAGCCTCTCCACTGGGCCTTTACGCTTTGGGGAGTCACTCAGGATTTATTTTAAAAACAGTTTTAAACTTTAAACTTAGAGTTAAGACATGCTCTTATCATATACTCAGCATGAAACATAAAACTTTACAAAATCATATACAAAATCATAAAATTTATAAACAAAGATTTGTTCTTATAAGATTTGGAACTAATATTATCTATTAGCACCATATCTTTAGAACTATAAAAACATATCTACCGGAATGATCCATCGGTAGTCTAAGAAAGAAATATATTTTTGTGGGATATCATTCTATCTAAGAATAAGAACAATTAAGAATTTCCCTTTCGGGAAGAAAAAGAAATTAGAACATTTTTTGAGAGAGAAACTTTGTATTGTATTCTAATTTTGTTGTTGTTACAAATGAATAAATGTTCTCCTTATATAGGAGAGAAAACGCGTTTTTTCAAAAGCAAGGAATCTTTGCTTTTTCAAAACGTCAAAAAGAGAATAGTAAAAAGCTATCTTATCAAATCTTACTTTATAATATAGTAAGATTCTTTTACAATATTTCAAAAAGTAAACAGTAAAGATTCTTCTTTTTACAAAAGTTATTTGGTCTTTTCTAAATATCTCTTGTCGGCAAGAAGGATCTTCTAACAAGTCTATTGATCTTCAAAAAATCTCTTGTTGGTAATGGAGATCTTTTGGCAAGTGTCCTGATCTTGGAAAAATCTTATCTGGTCTCATAATTATGTCTGCCAATACTGTCTAATGATTCTCCTCCATCAGTTCTTTCATCTGGATTATTGTATTCTGAATTATCATATTTGATCTCGACTTTCTTCTTTCCCTTATTCTTTTTAATTTGAATTTTCTTTTTCCTTGAAGAACTTTGTTTAACTTGTTGCTGAAGTTCTTCAATCTTTTCAAACATTTCTTGAATCTTTTTTATGTCTGTTTGGGATAATTGATCTGGATCTTGAGAAAATTGAGATGAGTCTTCAAAATTAATTGGACTTTTTTGTTTAAGGTCTATTGGACTTATTAATCTGGTAACAGAATTATCAGTCTGCTGAGTCTGATCTTCAAAAATATTATTTCCTGTAACAGGTTTTTCAGCCTGTTGAGTCTGATTCTGGTTAAAAGTAAGAGGATCAACAACCTCTTGAATCTGTTGAGCTTTTGGTAAGCCCAGAACCATAAACAGATTTGATAAGTCTTTACCAGCTTCCGTTTGAGCTGGACTAGCTATAGATTTATTGGGTTCTATAGTACCTGTTTGTCTATGCACATTTGAAATTTTTTAAATCAATAATTTCTTTTTCTAAATCTGAAATTTTCTTTTGTAGAGATAATTTTTCTTGTTGTAAAATCTGATTAGATTCATTTAAAATTTTAAAATTCTTTGTCATACATTCGCAGTGTTCACAAAATTTTGAAATATAATCTAATGGCTGATCTGAAACATTTTTTAAAGATGGTGAAATAAAATAATTTATTCCTATGTACTTTCTACATTCTTCTAGAGCTTCTGAGATAGAATAAAAACCCTTATAAAGGGGATTTGGAAATTTTTTTATACAATCTGATACTTCTAACCAGGTATGATAAACTCCTGGTAATCTACCTTGTAAAACAACATAACATTTAAACTTTTTATGGTCTTGACTAAAATGTTCTGAGAGAGCATTTAAGCATGCTAACAAATACTTTTGGTCTTTTGGATTCTTATTATAAGAGATCCATAAGTTATCTAAAATACATTTTTCTGCTTTAGTAGTAGAAATATGAGGTAAAGTCTTGAAACTAATATTACTATTTGGAAAACATATTAATTCTATGTTTCCAAATCTTAACTTATCTTGAGTCTGGAGTAAATTAGTCTGAGAACTTGAACTGCCAGTAATTGGCAATCCTGGTCTGGGACCTCTGGCCTTTGCATATGCAGAAAATCAGTCATAATTTTTATTTTTAATAATTCTGCTTAAAATATATGCTACCTGGTTATCACTACCTTTGATATGCTCGAAATTTACTAATAATCCAGTATTAGTAATTCTATCTATAAAATTTAACCATTTTCTTCTATTACTTCTTTTATTCTCTAATTTCATTTTGTTAACAAAACTTAAAATTGTTTCACAGTGTGTTCTTCAAGTAATTTCTTTTTTAGAAATAATAAATAGTGCAAAAGAATCTAGTGCATAATTGACTGCTAATAATTCTAGATCTATTCTACTAATATTACCTTTTTCTTTATAATTTCCACTATTATATCTAACAATTTTCTCTGTATCTTTACTTGCATACTTATTGGGTTTTGCAATTAAAATTGCTCTCCATCCTGTTATACTTCCATCTGTTTTTATAATTAAATAATCTGTATCTAAAGGCATATCTAATTTTGGTAAATTTTTTAATTTTTCTTTTATATTTTGTACTAATTTTATATCTTCAATATTAAAATATCTTTGTCCTTTAGGGGAAGTCTTTCCATATAATGGTCCTGCTATCTTTCCTAAATCCTTAATAAATGGTCTAGCATAATTTACCAATCCTAAAAAATTTTGTAATTGTTTAAGGTCTTCTAATTTATCTGGAAATTCTAAAGCCTTCTGAGCTATATGTGGCTGTAATTCTATTTTTCCTTTTCCTATATTTACTCCTAAAAATTCTATATATTCTTTAAACAAATGCATTTTTTTCTTATTTATTATTAAACCATGTTTTATAAATTCTGAGAAAAGGATTTGTAAATGTCCTCTATGTTCTCTTTTATTCTTACTAAAGACTAATATATCATCAATATAAACTATAATGAATTTACTATGTTTATTAAAAATACTTTCCATTTTTCTTTGGAATATACTAGGGACATTCTTTATTCCAAAATGCATTACTAACCATTCAAAATGTCCTTCTGGAGAAGTAAAGGTTGTCCATTCTATAGAATCAGGATGCATTTTTACTTGCCAAAATCCTGATTTTAAATCAAATTTACTAAAAATATTACAATCTTGGATTTTATTTATTAAAACATTCTTGTCTGGAATATTATATGAATCATCTATAGTATTATCATTGAGTCTTTTATAATTTATGACCATTCTACTCTTACCTCTAATAATTTCTGAATGTTTTCCAACTATAAATGCTGCTGATCTATGTGGACTAATGGATTTTCTGATTACTCCTAGTTTTAATAACTCTGAAATATGCATCTTAAAATCTTCAGCATCTTGGTTTGTTGCTTCAATATTTTTGGTTTTAATTATATATTCTGGGTTTTTAATTTTTAATTCACACAAAACTTTATCTTTATCCCAATATCTTAAAACATTTTCTCCTAAAATTTCTAATTTTTCTAATTTACTTATCATATTTTCTATATCTTGTTCTGTAACTAATAAATCATATATTTTCTCAATTTCTATAAATTCAAATTCTAAATTTTCAAAATATTCTTTATCTATGTCTTCAAAATATTCTTCATCTATGTCTTCTTCTATTAATTGACATTCTTTTTCTTTATTACATTCACATTCTTTACTTTCTTTAATTCCACCACGCTTCTCAGCAAACTCTGATGGAATATTCTTTATATAATTTGGTGCACAAATTGTAAATTTTTGTAATTGCATAAAATCTTTACTAATAATTATGCTTCCATTATCTTTTAATAAAAAACTTAATCCTAGAATTAAATCTGTATTTAAGGACAAATTTCTTACCCATACTGAATCTTTAGGTAAACTATATTCTGTACTTCTTCCACAATTAGTTTCAAACCTAATTCTTGCAGGTTTTAAAACATCTTGATAACTATAAAAATTCTCATTCATTTGTTGGGCTTCTATAGGTTCTTTTGATTTTATAATATATTTTTCTGGTATAATTTTCTTATTAATTATACAATGACTACATCCAGAGTCTATTAATCCTAAGCATATTATTTCATAATTTTCTATTCTAACATAACATTTTACTTTAATGCTTTTTAATTTTTCTGAATTACAAAAAACTTGAACTAATTCCGGTTCAGGAATTATTTCTGAATTTTTTCCCTTATTTTTTGATTCTAAAATTTCTAATTTTTGTAATATATATCTTTGCATATCTTCTAAATTTTCTATTCTTTTTCTCAAAACCTTTATTTCTGATAATTCTATCTGTATAGAATCAATTTGTTTATCTTCTTCTAATTCTATTAAATCTTTTTGTTCTAAACATCTTTTACATGCCTCTAAAAAACAATTCTTACATTTAACTCTTAATTTCTTACTAGGATACCACTTACATATATAACATGGTATATTGTCTAAACCTGTTTCTTTTAACCAATTATGTTTACATTCTAATTCTATATCCATTAATTCTAATTCTTCATCTGAAACTGGATCTCCTAAATTTGAAAATTCTTGTACAAAATTTTCATAATCTGATTGTTCTTCTAAATTATTTTTATCAAAATCTTCTATTGATATGATACTATATACCGATTCCTTATCAGAAATATATTCATCTATTTCTAATAAATCTTCATTTGTACATTCTATAAGATTACTTCTTTTATCATTATTATTTATTTTTCTTGGACACGTTTTTGCTAAATGATCTGTTTCTCCACAAACATAACAATTTAACTTATTAGGATAATTTCTTTCTGGTCTAAACTTTCTAACATGCCTATTTTCATCTAAATATGATTTTCTTCTATTAGATTTTCTCAAATAATATCTTTTCTTAAAAGTCTTATATGATTTTCTATCATATTTTCTTTTACTTTTCTCTTTAAATTTATTTCCATAAGTCTGTGGTGTATAAATATCTTTACAAAATTTATAATCTGTCTTTTTTAGTTGATTTTGAATTTGTAATTCAATACATTTATTTTCTAGACATCCCATTATAAATTGTATTCTATTTCCTATACTCCATAATTCATTTGGTCTATTTTTAATATTTTCATTTTCATTCCATTTCTTTGTTATTTCTAATCCTAAAGGTTCTGGTAATTTATAAAATAGTTTTTTCCCTAATTCTTGATTAAAAGTATTTCCTGAAATAGCTGTTAAATAATGATATTCATTTAAAAATTGTTTAACTTCCTTACCTTGTGTCCATCTATTTAGACTAAGTTGTTCTAATTCTCTAATTGCTTTTTGTTGAATTAATAATTGTCCTGTATTAGGATCTGCTCCTGTTAATAATCCATGTATTTTACTAACAAAATTATAAAGATTATTTCCTAATAAAATTAATGCCTCAAATTCTGATTGTTTATCTTTTTTAAAAGCTTCCCATGTAGCTTTAGCATCTTCTCCTAAAAATGTTTCTAAATATCTATACATTTCTAAAGGTTCCATATTATCTGATAATCTAATGTAATGTCCTATTATAGTATTTTTCCATACTTCTATTACATTATCCTATGTCTGAGGATCACGTGCTGTAATATTTAATATCTGTGGTTTATGTAATGTTTGAAATTCTATTTTAGGTTCTAAAGGTCTAATCTTTCCTCTAGCTATATATTTTCTATCTTTATCATCATAATTTGTATAAGCAATTCTGGGTGGATATCCTCCTAAATATTGGTATTTTTCTGGTTCTGGCCTAGATGGATTTGCTTCATCTGCTAATTCTTTATAATTACTAATTTCTGAAATTTCTGATTTACTATCAATTCCTTCTATTCCTACTCTTATATTTTTATTATTATCATAATATAAAAATTCTTGTTCTTTAATTTGTTTGTTTAAAAACAAATGATCTTCTAGTTTTAATAATTCTGTAGGAGAAAAATCCATACATAATTCTTTAGGATAAATTATTCTATTTTCTATTTCTGTTTCTACTGTATTAAGAAAAGGGTCTTGCTCTTGTTCTTGCTTTTCTTCATTAGTATTGGATTCTGTTTCAGAATTATCATTTCTATTTATATTACTATAATTACCAAATCTTTCCATATAAATCCTTATAAGTAATAACTTCTTGAGGAGTTAAGATTTGTTCTTGAGTTTCTAAAAATTTATCTAAATCCCATTCTAATCCTGCTAATATTTTGGCATCATAAGTCTTAGGTTTAATCATTTTAATACCTTTACTACTCATTAAATTTACTACTTTATCTATATAAACCTTGTATCTCGTTTGGGAATTATTACTACATCTTCCTAAAAATCCAATACTTAATAATAAATTTTCTCCTGAATTTACATCTTCATATCCATGTGTTTGAATACCAATCTTAATTTTTTCTGAAAAATCTTTTATTGTTAATAAAAAATCTGGATTACAATATATAATACCATGATTATTATTCATATCTATTTCTGTACTAGCTATCATACTTTTTTCTATATTTTGAATTCTTTCATCATAAATAGTTAATAAAACTTTACCACCTAAATTTTTCCTCATTAATCCTTTAATTCCTATTACTATTAATCCTAAATGCATAAATCTAAAATTCTTTTTTCTCAATTCTTTTTTAGATTCTTCTGATATTAATGATAATTGTCTTACTTGTTCATCTAAGCATTGAATTGAAACTTCTCTAGTATGTCTAAAAAATTGAGTTCTTGATTCAAGAATTCCTCTATTATATAAGTTTTATGGATTAAGTAATTGTAAACCATGAGTTTGAAATCTATTATAATCTTGTTCAGGATCTATAAGTTCTTCTATATTCTGATTATACTGTGGTTGTCTTCTTAAAATTCTTTCTATGATATTTGTACTTATACTAGAAGTACTATGTCTACTATTATTAAAAGGTTCTGAAGATGGCCCTTGTTCTCTAATAGTTCTTGATCTTCCGGGAAAATTAGGAAAATTATTCATTTTTATAAAATGTAGTAGATAATTTTCTAGTTAATTTTTCTTTTCCTGTATTTTTTAAACTTAATTTATCTAAACTATTTGTGATGCTATTTAAATCTTGAATTGGTTTATTTTCTATATTACTTAATTTTTTTATTTATATTTTCTATAACTTCTCTAATTTTAAGATCTGGAAATTTTTCTTTTTCCTAAGTTCTATTTATCTTATTTATTATTTCTATATTCTGTTCTTTAATAAAATCTAAATTTTCTTTAATTTTTACAATTTCTTTTTCAATATTAATAACTCTTTTACTTAAATTTGTAATATCTGTACTTATTTTATTAAAATCTCTTGTTAATAAATCCAGTTTAGTCTGAATAATAATAAGAATCTAAACTAAAATTTGTATTTTCTGAAAATATTTCTTCAAAAAATGTATTTTCTATTATATCTAATTCAATAAATAAATCTAGATCTCTTATAAGAGTTTTTTCAAATATTTCTATAAAATATTCTTCTCTAAATTCTGATATTAAATATCTATTTAATATATTCTCTTTTAATTCTGACGATAGATTTTTAGTTACTTGTAAATTAGCAAACAAATAATCTATAGGTTTACTTTTTTCTAAAGAAATATATTCTATACCGTAATCTAAGATTATATATATATATATATATATATATATATATATATATATATATATAATTTTACAACTATTCTATTCTTTGTTGCACTCAATAAGTAAATATTTGAAATTTCTTGTAAAATTATGGGCCCGAAGCGGCTGTTTCTCGGGCCTTGCCACAAGTCCAGGCTCGAGACAAAGTTGAGGGGTGGTTGTTTTGGCATAGAAAGACTGTGGGATCGGCCAGAACATCTCCAATGCAATTGTTCCCATTATTATAGATGATCTGAGGTGTGGATCCAAAGGGTTGTAGTGGGAAAAGTGTAGAAGAAATGAGTCTTTTATCTCTCTCTCTCTCTCTTTTTATGCTTCTTCTTCTTATTTTCTATAAATTATTTCTTTTGTCCATTTAAGGGCAATTATCCTCTCACAAAAGGTCCTCTCACAAAAGGTCTGGACGAAATTGTTGAATAGTGTTAATTAATCAAATATTGACATTGGAAGTATTAAAAAAGGCCGTGGTTAGAAATGTAATGTAATGTGATGTAAAGATTGGAGATTAAACATAATTTAATAATGCTATATGTACATCCTTCCTTACGACACGATTGACATTCTCCCTATGTGAAGGAAATATGTTCAGTGGTGTGGAGAGTGAGTTTAAAATCAATAATGTAGATGTTGCCATGTGGAAGATGTTGTATGGTTGTTCAAAAATCTATAAAAGAATGTGGAATGGAAAATTGAAAATGGAACCGGAGGCCTAAAAATTGGCCTAAGCAGTCCCATGGAGGCTTGCGGTCGTATATGCCTTTTTAGGGTTTAAAGGCTCTGCCATTAGTTGTTCTATGCGACTGCATAGGTTTGTTCTATGTGGTCGCATAGAACAACAATATAGCCGTTAGAGGTTAATTTTGTTAAGTGTTTTTGACACCACTTCATGTAGGCTTGCATGATGGTTACAAATAAATAGTTTATGATTAAGGAAAAGAGATTGAAAAAACATAGAGAAACACTTGATATTATTTCCTTATTCCAAAAAGTATTGAAATATATTTTCTCTTCATATTCATTTTGTATTCTCAAGTTTTAGAGGATTACACTAAGTGCTTAAGTGTTAATCATTTTCAAGACTTGATAAATCCTGCAAACCATTTGCTAGATCCCTTTAAGCACCAAAATTCAATTCGATGGGGGACAAATATCGTTTGAAGACAACGATTACATGCTTAAACCTTTGATTATTCTTTACAAGTTCCTGATCATTTGTTCTTTATTTCTTCACCATTCCTCTGTGTAAACATTATTTTTCAACCATCTCAAATTGAAGACCTTGTTCATTTGGATCGCTTTGATGTTACCAACTTCACGAGATGGCAAGATAAATTGAAGTTTCTTTTAACGGCGTTGAAGATATTCTACATCCTTAATCTAGATTTGGCACCGTTATCGGAATTAACAAATGGAGAAACTGATGTCGTGAGAGCCGATAGACAAAAGTGTCAAGAAGATGAAATTATATGACGTGGCCATATTCTCAACGCTCTATCCAATCGACTGTATGATCTATATACTAACACTTCTTTCGCAAAGGAAATTTGGAATGCTTTGGAAAGTAAGTACAAAGCCGAAGAAAAAAAGGTACCAAAAAGTTCTTAATTTTAAGATATTTTGATTTCAAATTTCTTGATAACATTCCCATTCTTCCCCAAACTCATGAATTGCAATTTCTTGTCAATAAGTTGAAGGCAGTCAAAATAGAGATTCCAGAAACTTTTCAAGTGGGAACAATTATTACAAAACTCCCGAGAACTTAGAAATGATATCGGAAGAAAATTATGCATAGTTTTGAGGATTACTCTTTGGAACAATTGCAGAAACACCTTCGCATTGAGGAAGAGTGAAGGGTGAGAGATAAGAGTGAAAACTCTTATGAAGGCACTTTAAAGGCCAATGCCGTAGAGAAGGCCGAACCTTTAAATAAATCCAACAAAAGAAAGCCTTCAAGGAACTTTAACAAGTTTAAGAAGAAGTCCAAAAGTGGTTGTTTTGTATGTGAGAAATCTGGACATTATGCAAAGGTATGTCGATACCGAAAACAAAACAACTCCTAATGAGAGGTGAATTATATCAAAGAAGACAATATTGTGGCCACTGTAAGCAAAATTAATGCAATCAAAGGAAAAGTTATTGTTTGGTGGTATGATACATGTGCAACTATACATGTATCATATGACAAGTCTTTATTTAAAGCATATCATGAAGTGGAGGAGATCAAGAGATTTAAATGGGTAACGAAGTTCACTCCAAGATGGTTGGAAAAGGAAATGTAGAGATCATCTTCACTTCCGACAAGACTGTTACCTTGATTAATGTGCTACATGTACCCGATGTGAATATGAACTTGGTTAGCGGAAATCTCTTAAGAAAATTGGGTATAAAATGTGTTTTATGAGTCTAGTAAGCTTGTACTATCCCTAAATGAGAAATTTGTTAAAAAAAAACTATTCTTGTGAATGAATGATCAAACTTTGTACTGCTGACAAGATGATTGATAATAAAGTTGATTTTACTTAGGGCTGGACAAAAGTTTCGAACCGAACGGTTCTTCATAAGTTAAATATCCGAACAAGTACCCGAATTGAGAGCCGATGGATTTGGGTCAATTTTTGGTTCTAAATCAAGAATTGAAGAACCGAATAAGACCCGAATCTAAATAAATTTTTTTTATTTTTTTATTAAATTAATTAAAATTTTTTAAACAAATTAACAAATTAATTCAGCCAAATTAATTTTTTGTAACTTTGTTAGCCCATCATTTGTGCCTTATTATTAATTTTTTTAATTGAACATTTTTTAGTTTATTTGTGTTTATTATTTGTGCTTTTTCAATTATACTTGTAGAGTTTCTTACTACAAGAAGTCAAGCAATTGATGATTAAATCAAATAGTTGGTAAGTATTACCAATACTTAAAAATTATTTTATTTTGATAATTTTTCATTTATATTTCGTTTTCTTTATGCAGGTTGCTTGAAGCAAAAAAAAAAAAATTATTAATATAGATCATCGATGTTTTAATATTAGTATTTCTTTTTGGTATTTGTGTTAATTGAATTAATCTTATTGGACAACTTATTATTTATGTGTTTTCAAACTGAGCTACGTTAATTTGTAAAAGTTACGAATGAATATGTCATTAGTTGTATTTATGTAGTATTGTTGTAAATATTAAAAAAATTAATTATGGTATGGAACTGAACCCGAACGGTTCCA
Source organism: Fraxinus excelsior (assembly GCA_019097785.1). Taxonomy (NCBI): domain Eukaryota; kingdom Viridiplantae; phylum Streptophyta; class Magnoliopsida; order Lamiales; family Oleaceae; genus Fraxinus; species Fraxinus excelsior. The sequence continues at coordinate 5,018,066 of CM032638.1, read as the reverse complement.
TAATTATATTTGAATCCGACGATTTCATTTATTAAATACCCGAAAATTTTGGGTCGATTCAATTCTCTTCAGAACCAAACCGAACCGACTCATGTCCAACCCTAAATTTTACTTATATTGTTGATTCATTTACATTATGACATGCTAGATTAGATCACACTGGTAATAGTACCATGAAAAAAGATGTTAAAATGTGACTTAATATTATATAATGAAAATGATGTATTTAAATGTAAAATATGTGTAGAATCTAAAATGACTAAGAAACATTATCAATGTGTAAAAAAGACTTCTAGTATTTTAGAATTAATTCATACAGATATATGTAAATTAAATGACATAAAATATGTATTTTATTACCTTCATTGATTATTTCACTAGATATACGTATGTTTACTTGATGAAATATAAACATGAAGCCTCTGACATGTTTAAAATATATATAAAAATGAAATTGAAAATCACACAAGTAAGAAAATAAAAACTCTAAGAAGTGACAGAGGATATAAGTACTTTTTTAGTGATTTTAATTCATTTTGTGAATAACAAGACACAATTCATCAATATTCTGCACTTAGGACACCCGAACAAAATAATTTGGCTAAAATAAAAAATAGAACTTTAGTTGAAATTATAAATGCCATGTTAATTTATGATAAATTTTCATTTAACTTATAGGGTGAAGCATTGTTGAGTCCATATAGAATACTAAATAGGATTCTTTCTAAATTTATAAAGGTTTCTCCTTACGAATTGTAGAAAAGAAGAAAACCTAACATTGGATACTTCAAAGTGTGGGGATGTCTTATTTATTGTAAGAACGCGAACTCTAATAGAACTAAGTTGGGTCCAAAATGCTAGTAATAGCAAATAATATAAACTATTAGATTTGGAGACCAATGTGATTATTAAATCCAATGACGTAGAGTTCTTAGAGAAATCACTATTTTCGGATAATAAATTACAGGAAACTCATAGAGAGATTCCTAACTCTAGTGGAACACAAGATGAAACATCTTCTAAAAATGTTAATGAATCTAGTGAACCTCGAACGAGTAAAAGAACTCGAATTGAGAAGTCTTTAGGACCATATGAAATTGACTCAACTTATTTCGTTTTACCTAGTAGAAGGAAATTAGAAGAATGTTGTAAGAACAGTTCATTTTGTTCTACAAGTGAAAACTGATCATAAAACTTATAAAGAAGCTATGAATTCTCGTGATAGCATTTTTTTGGAAAGATGCAATTAAAGATGAAATAGATTCAATTTTTTCAAACAATACTTGAGAACTTGTCGACTTAGCACCCGGATCCAAACCTATTAGATGTAAATTGGTGTTTAGGAGAAAATATAATGTTAATGGTTCTCTTAATACCTTTAAAGTTAGATTAGTAGCTAAATGTTATTAACAAAAAGAAGGAATATGTTATTTTGATACTTATGCACCGGTAGCTAGAATAATATCCGTTAAGATATTATTTCCATTAGCTTCTATATATGACTTGCATGCTCATCAAATGGATGTCAAGATAACATTCTTAAATAGGGATCTCGATGAGGGGATTTATATGGAACAACTTAAAGGGTTTGCTCTTCTTGTATTCCAAATTATGTGATAATTATGTTATACTTATTTTCTTCAATGTTGATGACATGTTGATTTTGAGTAATTATATGGATGGAATAAAATAAACGAAGAAGTTTTTATCTTCCACATTTAAGATGGAGGATCTTGGACAAGTGGATACCATTTTAGGTATCAAAATTATAAAACTAGTGGGGATTATCATTTAAGTCAATCACACTATATCGATAATATGATAGATAAGTTCAAACATTTGAACATAAAAAAATATAATACCCCTCTTGATCCAAGTTTAAAACTTATAAAGAATGATGAAAGAGATATTGCTCAATTGGAGTATGCAAGTGCTATAGGGAGTCTTATGTATGCAGTCCAATGCACAAAACCGGATGTAGCATTTGCAATTAGTAAATTTAGTAGGTTTACTAGTAATCCGAGTAAGGAACATTGTAAGACCATTGAAAGGGTTCTTGGATATTTAAAGAAAATCAAGAACTTAGGTCTACAATATAATAAATTACCTGCTATATTAGAAGGATTTACTCATACTAGTTGGATATCTAGTATATGTGAGAGTAATTCTACTTCAAGTTGGGTGTTTACTTTTGGAAGAGGTATCGTTTCTTGGAAATCAAAGAAACAAACATGTATAACACACTCAACAACTATAGAATCTGAATTTATAGTACTATCAGAAATCCAGAAAGAAGTTGAGTGGCTAAATGATCTACTTTATGAGATATCTTTGGGACTGAAGAACACATCTTCAATATCTATCATGTGTGATAGTCAAGTCACATTAGCAAAGACATACAACGAGGTTACAATGGAAAGTCTAGATATATGAGTCTAAGACATGACTACATAAAGAAATTAATCAAGAGTGGAATAATTTCCCTAGATTATGTTAAGTCAATAGAGAACCTAGCGAGTCTTTTAACTAAACCTATAAATAGAGATTTAGTAACATCTACTTCGAGTATGATGGGGCTAAAAATCTTAAAGCAAAAGATCCACCAATAATAACAACTCTACCTACCATTACTTAACAAGTAATTCAAGGGTTCAAAGGGTTAAAAATAAGTCATTTGATATGTGGATAGTTTTAGCATTATAAAATTCGTAATAACCCTAATCTAATTATATAATGCCGGTTGTTACTGAAGTGAGGGTTGAGCTTTAAGCTCTTAATGAAGTTGAATACTAAGCCCCTGTTTGGTACACATTTTTTTTTCATTTTCATTCTTCTACTTATTTTCAACCACACATTCTTCAATAAAATAATATTTTCCATCAAATCAATAATCTTTTCTTACTTTTCAACCACACATTATCCATCAATCTACTATTTCAGAATACATTCTTCCAAAATAATGTTGTTCAAATACACCCTAAATATAAGTATCTCTAAAAGTAACAAAGATACTAGAAGAACTTTACCTAGATGAACTTTGAGGTGGTGCCGCCTCAATAGAGTATTAAAGTTTCTCTCTTAAAAGTTTGTTGAAAATGAACGCAATGTCATATTAGCGCTAAGTGAGATTGAGGACTTGAGAACACGTAATACTTGTGTATGTGTTCTTACCGATATTGTCATATGGAATAATTAGTTCAAAACTTTCATGCTACATTTAATTCCGACTATACTTTATTTGAATTACATTATAGTTAGATTCAAATCGAAAGATTTATAATCTTTATGCATGAGTACTGTATATTTTGAATATAAGATTTATTGAATATTGAACAAGTGGGGGATTGTTGTATGATTGTTCAAAAATCAATAAAAGAATGTGGGATGGAAAATAGAACCGGAGAACCAAAAATTGGCCTATGTGGTCCGAGAAGGCTTGCGGTCGCATAGGCCTTTACAGGGTTTAAAGGCTCTACCATTGGTTGTTCTATGCGACTGTAGTATAGGTTTGTTCTATGCGGTCGCATAAAACAACAATATAGCTGTTAGAGGCCCGTTTTGTTTGAATTTCTAGAGACTTTTCAAGTATTTTTGGCACCACTTCGTGTAACCTTGTATGATGGCTATAAATAGGTGGTTTATGATCAATGAAAAGAGATTGAAAAAACATAGAGATACACTTTATATTATTCTCTCATTCCAAAAAGTATTGAAATTCATTTTCTCTTCATATTCATTCTGTGTTCTCAAGTTATGGAGAATTACACTCAAGTTTTTTAAATGTTAATCCTTTTCAAGACTTGATAAATCCTACAAACCATTTGCCAAGATCCCTTTAAGCTCCAAAATTCAATTCGATAGGGAACAAATATCGTTTGAAGATATGTGTTTAAGCCTTTGATTCTTCTTTGTAAGTTCTTGATCGTTTGTTCTTTGTTTATTTTCCAACAAAAGAGTGTAAAGAAATGCGTAAGAGATAGTGTACATGTAGCATGATTGAACATAATTTAGCTTCTCACAAAATGGTAGAAATATTGTCATTATCTATTTTTAATGGACATACCATTGACCTCAATTATAGATACAGAAACTCCTAACCAATATTTTAAAATCAAATTAATGTTGTTTTGAAAAAATTAACATCTAGATTTTCAACCTTTGATAAGTGTATTTTATACATTTATTTGGGTTCCAAAATATTGATATTTCGTAATTCTTTTAATGAAATTATAGCATAATTTATTATATAATATGATATTAGGTGAAACTCAATGAATGGAAGTGAAATTGAAAGAAAGAAGCAAAAAAATGGCAACATTCAAAGTTTGGGGGGTAAAGTGCAATACTCAAAAGTTTTGTAACTCATGATGAAGATTCGAGAATGCTAGGAGTCAAATGGATATAACTAAAGATCAAAAGGAGTGAAAACAAATCAATTTTCAACCTCACAAGGATGTCCAAATTTTTAGTTGGAGATTGAGACCTATTGTTGGCCCAGTAAACGTTCGAATTGAAAAAGAACTAATATATCAAAATTGTAGCACTTTGAGTTATCTTTCGAAAGCATTTTGAATTTCCTTCATCGGATATCAAAATAAAAAGTTTTGACAAAAATATTGAAATAGACGTAGAGTTTGGAACAGCGACTCAGCGCCCAGGCACTGCAGGACTGATCATTTTCAGCAAGGCAGCCCTAGGCGCCGCCTGGACACTTATCGTGGCGCTACCCTGCTCAAGTAAGGTTTTTGTTAATTGGGACGCAAGAAGTCTAAAAAAAGACTCCAATTTAGTTAAGAATGTGTAGAGAAGTATATATAGACCAAAGAAGGCACCAATTAGGGGGTTTCACACATTGAAAAAAGAGAGATACAACGAGAAATCGAAGAGTGAAATCAAGAGAATAAATTCATCACGATAGTCAAGTTTAAAACAAAGATTGGAAGCGAAAAAAGACCTTAGTGCAATAGTTGATTCTTTTCCATATCTTTATTCAATTAATCCGGTAATATACTCAAAGATATTTATTTGTTTTACATTATGTTTAATTAAACTCTAAATTAGGGCAAACAATGTAGTCTTTTTCAGTCATTGATTCTTTAATTCAAATATTTCTATAACATATTCTTTTATGTGTTGATTTTGTTATGAGATTAATGTTTTGAATTATCTAGCCAATAGTTTGATGATTACTTGAGTTTCTTACGAATCAAGAAACGAGTTTGAGGTTTAGAACGTATAATAAAATTCGGTAAAGTAGTATAACATGTAGAGACACCTATACAAATTATTGCAGTCGTTATAGAAATTCTTAGAATTATAATTCGTTTAACTAAAGGTAAGTCACATAGAGATATGAAATTGAATTTGTTAAATAGGCTCAATGAGAACTCGAGTGGGGTAAATTGAATACTACAGAAGAATTCGACCGAACACTACATTAGATTGGAATCTTGAATTGAGAATTAAGGTGATCATTAGATGAATTTGTTTTGCCCTAATATTCATTACGTATTTGAATCTTTTATAAATCAGTGTTTGCAATCTTTTTATATGTTCCATTAGTTTAGTATAGTTAGTTCACAAATAAAAAAATTATTCACAACTATTACTATTCGTTATTTGTCTTTTATCAAATAAAAGTTATGAAAAGTAGATTAAGTCTAAAGTATAGTCATTGTAGGAACGATAATCCGGACTCAAAGGTCCATTATATTATTTGTTCCAATATCGTACACCTGCGATATTAAAAATGCAACAACCTTCTATTTTGATAATCACGGTCCATACCTAAGTGATAATCACAATGATAACTGTAATTTATTAAGGAAAATCCCAGTACAAGTTTGGCAGATGCGACTTACAAATTATGGCAAACACTTTCTAGTAATGGAAACTGATTGCTTATAATATGTATTGCAAATTTTATTTCAATATCTCAATCTCAGTAAGGCAATATTAGCACACAAAAAAGGTGTTCATGGAGCTGCTTTCCAAGATGACAAAGGGGGAGTATCTGCATTTTTCCAAGTATCCATATAATCAGATGCATATCGATCGCCCTTGACAGCACTGGCTGAAGCAATAGATTGAAGCGCAGCCATGTCTTCTTTTGTCAGTTTTACAGACAATGCTCTGATGTTGTCATTGAAATTCTCGATTTTTGTAGTACCAGGGATTGGACATACGTCACTTCCTTGATGATGTACCCAAGCCAAAGCTAGCTGTGAAGGGGTGCATCCCTTTTTATTTGCCATATCCTTCAACCTCTCAAACAGTCTAGTATTGTGCTCCAAATTCTCCTGTTGCATTCTTGGTACTAACTGCAAGAATTGTAAAGCGTATCTTTAGCTCATAAGTATAGCCACGTGAAGTAAAAAGAGTTTGAGAACATATTCTAGTGTTACTGTTAAATTCGAAGCTCAGAAGGGGTCAAAGTATAAAATATACACACCTTTCGAAAGTCCCCTTCAGAGAAAGTTTCGACCACTTTTGGACCCGAGGACAAGAATCCCCGTCCAAGAGGACTGTATGCTACTATTCCAATGCCAAGTTCTCTAAACAATTGAATGAGTTAGAAATTTATATATTGCTTACTGGCTCAAAGTAAAAGTAAGAAAAATGATGAAAATAATTATCAAACCTGCAAGTGGGAATAATATCTTCCTCCACATCTCTTGTCCACAAAGACCACTCCAACTGCACGGCTGTTATTGGATGAACAGCGTGTGCTCTTCTGATTGTTGAAGCCGAGGCTTCCGATAGGCCTATATATTTTAACTTACCTTCTTCCACTAGTTTCTTCAGCTCTCCCATCTAGCAGAAAGTGAGATCAAAAGAAACAAGGAAAGGCTCAAGTAAGAAACATGTCTACCATACAAAAGATAAATCTATATGATCTTACGACACTAAGTTCATTAAATAACCTCAACCTCAGGAGCAACTTAAGGTTTCTCTAACAAGAACAGGAGAGGAGAATGATGACACAAGGATTTATAGTGTTTTGGCCAACCTCGAAAATTTAAGGACTGGTAATATTTTTCAGAAATCAAATAGATTCAAAAGGTAATCAAAAAATTAATTGATGAAATTTCGAAGTTCTTTCTTTGGCCACATTATCAGTTAGACGATTTAACTTGTATGAATTGTTGTTGGTTTGATATCAATAATGGCAATCATTTTAGTAAGTCAAGGATACTATTATGAAATATATAAATACAAATGAGAATAAAGGGCTAACCGTGACTTCAATAGGCACACGTGTATCAATTCGATGTTGGTAATAAAGATCAATGCAATCAATAGCAAGCCGCTTCAAACTGGCCTCACAGGCCGCTCGTACATAGGCAGGGTCTCCATGTATGACCATCTGCCCATCCTCAAATTTAACCCCAAATTTTGTGGCCAGCTCTACTTTCTCCCTCATGCCATCCTTCAATGCCTATGTAATTTGATGGCAAACAGTACATAAACATTAGACATTTATGAATTACGCATGCGCTTATAAGAAATCAAGAACAATAACTATATAAACAAGCAAAAGAAAGATCCAAGAACAGTGTTCTGCAGAATATACTTTAAAGATTCACTTTCTCCAGCAGTATGAAAATCAGGCAGATTATTCAATCAATGGATAGTGCATAAATAATGAAATTAAAACAGCTAAGGTGCCATCAGAGATCCATCCTGCGACGTCGCACGTGAATATATTCATTGTTATAGATAACATTCTTGTAATATTAAGGTAAAATTTCTCATCACTTAATTATAAAAGTAACAATCAAAATGGAGGGATATGATACTTGACTGTGTAAAAACGATCAAAATGGAGGGATATAATGATTGACCTTATAAAAAGCAACTCCAAGATTCAAAAGATGTTCGAGTATGATCCAAATTCCTATTAGAATTAGGATTGGGTTGGTTAATTAGTAAAAGGAACAAAATTCTTCTTGGTTTGGAAGTCCGGTTGAAAAATGGACCAAAGTTCATTAAGGATCGGAAATTTGATTAGTAAAAGGACTTTAGATAATTGAATACTTGATTTTAAAGTTTTGAACAGCAAATCAGTGCCTAAGCGCTTGGTTTGAGACGCCTAGGTACCCATACCGAACTGAAAGGAATTGTAAAATTTGGCCCAAAACGCAGCGCCCAAGCGCCATGGTCATGGCGCTTGAGTGCCGCTCAACTACCATTCGAGCGACAGTGTCATCTAGGCAAAGTCCGTTTTCTATTCTAAGTCTGTTTCTTGAGTTGCATTTCATCAAAAAAACACTTGTAATGAGTTTCTATATATACTCAAACGTGATGTATCATCTGCATAACACAGCAAAGCATTGTATAACATTGAGAGAGAGAGAGAGAGAGAGAGAGAGTCGCATATTTTTTTTTTTTTTACTTTAATATTCATAAGAAGTGGTATAAGTTTTATCCCCATTTTATTGCAAATTGGCTTATTTTCTAACAAAAGAACGATTCTATCATTTAAAGTTCAAATGAGCAGTTGGATTCTAAGACAAGAACCATCTTGCGGGGACAAATCCAACTATGCATAAATATGAAAATAATAATCAAACAAGTGTAGACAGTAGACTTAACAAGATTGATCTTTTAGAGCACAACCCGACATAACGTGTAGACTTTTATTATCAAACGGGCAGGGGCGGAGGGAGGGGTGGGCTATAGCCCACCCTATCCCCAGCCCAGCAGAATTTTTATTTTTATTTTTTTTTCTCTCTAGACAATATTGCCCACCCTATCCCCAGCCCAGCAGAATTTTTATTTTTATTTTTTTTTCTCTCTAGAAGATAATATTGTCTTCCATATTATCAATGAATTTAAAGTTTTTGTAAAAAAACCTATTAATATTTTGTTAATTGAGTTTAAATATTTGGTTAATTGTGTATTATTTAATTTTTAAACTTGGGTTGGAAATGAAGTTAATTGTGCTAAAATTAATATTTGGGATGAATATTTTTTATTCTTTTTAATTTTTTATCATGAATTTGCTTTTGGGTTGAAGAATTAATTTTTGGGTTAGGCTAATGTTATTCTTTTTAGTTTTTCACAATGAATTTGCTTTCGAAACGATGTTATTATCAAAATAAGCAATATGTTATATATTTAATTTTATTAATTTAAAAATATATTTGTTAGAACTTTGTTACGAGTATTCAAAAATATATTATGACCAATATTTTAAAAATCGACCTGGTTATCGACCCAGAAAAAGTAAAGGGTCAAAATGTTCAACCGAAGTCAAATCGGGATCCAACCAAATGCAATAAATACATACAAAAATAATAAAATACTATGAAAACAACTTTTTATTTTAAATTTCATATTAATAATTCAAAGTAAATCTATCTTTGTTAATTAGATTCATTATTCTACAATTAGTCTTGATACTTCAAAAATTAAAAATCAATATGTTAAAATAGTTTACTTTGTTAAATTAAAATAGTTTAAACTCAATTAGACATGCATTTGGAAAATGATTTTGATGAATATTTTTACATTTTTTTTTTGTTATGCCACTGTCCCACATTGGAAGTTTATGAAACCATTGGAGATGAACATTTATAAAAGACAATGTTGGGATATTGGAAGTTTATGAAACCATTTGAGAGAAGTGCATATATAAAATGAGCATACCATCCATTAGTTTTCTATGGTCTTTGAATTGTAATAATTTATGAGGTCTATTTATGAAATAAATTTTTTTTTAAACTAAAAAAAATTGGGAAAACCACCAAACCGCAACTAGTTCATTGGTTTACGGTTGAACCGGTTGGTTCAGTGAGTTTTGAGTGATTTTGTGATAATCAGTTATCTGGACATGATTTTGTCCGATTTTGAGTCCAGTTTTTGTTTTACCGTATGGTTTGTAGCATTTTTTATTGTATAAGTTCATTGAAAAAAATTAAATTTCAGTCCAGCCTGACGTAACTTTCTGGCTCCGCCCCTGCAAAGGGGTGTGTGTGGGGAAGGTGTTGGGGGCAGTAAGTAGGGTAAGATGAAGAACCTTTCCGAGAAGGATTTCGTTGGTGTACGGCCCATAGACATCGGAGGTGTCAAGAAAGGTGACCCCGGAGTTGATGGCATGGTGAATGAGCTTGATCATGTCCGGCTCGGGCTTCGGTGTGCCGTAGAAGGCTGACATGCTCATGCATCCAAGTCCTTGCGCAGAAACTTCCAGTCCCTGTGAGCCCAGCTTGATTCTTGGCACTTTTACACTGCTTTCTGCTGCCATTTTGCTGTGGAATCTGAAGGATTTTTTCTGCAATCACTGTGTAAGCCAAAGGCAGAGGAAGAGATATAGAATTACAAAATATGGGTATCCCCTTAGTTTATATTGATTAAAGAAACCGCCATTGATGGCTGCTAATGACTTTCTTTTTCGTACTTTTCTTCGTTTGGAATTTAGTGGGAGGATGATGTAACAGCTTACGCATGAAATGGGGAAAAATGGTTGACGGTGACACATAATTAAGGTAGTAAATTAGTACAAAGTAGGACACATAAAAGACAGTGGAGAAAATTCATTCGACGACGGGACTCGGGAGGACACGAATAGGAAGCGGCTTGGAATTTTCATTGCCCTTATTTGACCCACGTTGTCTCAAAATAAATTCTTTCAACATTCATTTTTAATTACACATTTTTTAATAAAATAATATTATATCAATAACTTTTCTTTACTTTTTAATCACATATTTCTCATCATATCACTATTTAAAATATATTTTTTTCCTCAATAATATCCATCAAACAGTCTCTAATTCAATTCCTCCTCGATGCCAGTTTTGATTAATTATTTTGCTTTTAATTTAGTCATGTTCTTTTTTTTAAAAAAAAAAAAAAATCTTATTAGACCCATCATATTCAAAACTTAGCCCCTATTTGGTACACATTAAAATTTTCATTCTCATTCTTCTACTCATTTTCAACCACACATTCTTCAATAAAAAAATATTTTTCATCACATCAATAACTTTTCCTTCTTTCTCAACCACACATTCTCCATCAATCTATTATTCCAAAATATATGCTTTTAAAATAATGTGGTTCAAACTCACCCTTAATGCTGAAAACAAATTCTTCCCAAAACAAATTTAGTCGTTGAAAACCAAAATTAGGTACAAAAAAAAAAAAAAAATTGTTTTCAACCTATATATCAATTCATTAAAATATTGAGAGAACACGATTCTTACAAATCTTAACACCACAATCGCCACTAATTTGCAAATCTTGTTCCTAATGAGGTTTTGTCTTAAAAATCAATTAGAAGGATATAATAATACTTAATGCCCCGTCCCATCCTTTCCCTCCAACTCCACCATCCCCGTTCACCTTGGTACCACCACTACAACACCGTACCACACCTTGCTCTCCACTACCACCGTCTAGTGGTTGTGGATGGGCAAGGTGTGGTAGTTGCAATGGCGGCAGCGGGGGAGGAGGATAACTATTATTTTTTCGTTTTTCTTTGTTCATTTTGTGCTTTTGTTTGTTCTATTTTAATGACATGTTTTCTATTTGCCACATCAGTTACTCCGTAAATTTTGGCTAACGGATGTTAATTTATGTATGGATGTAAAATAATTTTTTGAGTTCATATATAATTTTTAAAATATTTGATATATGACTGTTATGCGACGATTAAATGAATATTAAAATGGTCATATCATTGGAGATTATTCGTGCAACTATAATAAAGATTGTAAATCTCAACACTCCATTTAAATATTGCAAATCGAGTTGCTCTAAAAGTAGGTTAAAGACTATCACTGCAGTTTTTCCCATTTTATATCACAACAATAACTGTAGTTGAGATCAAAGCCGAGCTCAAGTGGTAAAAGCGAAGTTCTACCATATTATTGACTTGGGTTTGAATCTCGCTTAGAGGAGAGGATGGAATTCAAACATAAAGAAAACGACTACTACAGTTTATCAAGGAAATCCGAAATCCCAATACAAGTCTGGTAGATAGCAAACTACACAGGTATTGTCAATTGAATTCATTTCTCCACTTCAACAAGGTAATATTAGCACATAGAAAAATAGTCTTCATGCAGCTGCTTTCCAAGTTGACAAAGGGGGAGTGTCTGAAGTTTCCCATGTTTTCATATCAGTAGGACCTCGATAACCCTTGACGCCTGACGGCATCAGCCGGAGCAATAGATTCAAGCTCAGCCATGTCTTCTTTTGTCAGTTTTACAGATAATGCTCCAATGTTGTCACTGAAATTCTTGATTTTTGTAGTACATGTAACGTCCCAAATTTTATTGACTTAAGTTTTGAGGTGTTATCGATATCATTTCATATTAATATTCGAAACCGAAATATTTAATTGAAAATTTTAAACTCTTAATTCATTTGAACATTTAAATATTGAATAAAACATAAAGTCACGAAATCTAGAACATTTAATATGAGTAAAGAAAAAAAAATAACGTAACAAAATTTATTATTAAATATTTATCCAAAAATATTTACTTGGCAACCCACGCACCACTCAACCACCATCCATGTTGACTGATCTAACCTGAAATATTAAAATTTGAAGGAATAAATAATTTAATCTCAGTGGGGTACGTGCGTCCAAAACAATATAACAACTTTTTAAATATAAATTTACAACATTTCATATCATCATTTCATCAAGAGCAATCAAAGATCATTCGAATACTCTAACACATTTCTGTGCAACATTTGAAAAAACCCGAAGGAGATCTCACATTTCATTGAGACCCGCAGGTCAATTAGCATTTCGTGAAATAAATTACGTAGAAAAAAATCATAATATTACAAGGACATAACAACTTGCGCATAGTATCCTACCACATTAGATCAAATAATTTGAAAGACAACAAAATCACGTTCAGGATCTTTATTCCAAGTACCGTCGTGTTGAAAATTATTTTGTTTGGTGAGCAAATTCTATTACACTTATATGGTTACTAGGTGCAAGCAACGTGCAATTCACGTTTGCTTAGTTTATATTTAATAGTTTTGTTTACGAATTAATTTGTTATTAATAAAGATGTAATTTTTTTGGTTAATTAAATAATTAATTATGTAATGTTTACGTAATTGATAAATAATTAAATAAAGTGCTTCTCTCTATCATCTCCAACCCAAAATTACAAACAAAAAACTTAAGATATGTTAAGGGGTAAGAAGATGAATTTATTTAGACTTCGTTTGATTCTCATTAATGTAGAATGAGAATGAAAAATATAGCCGTTATTGGACCCCACACAAGAGATAGAAATTCAAAATTGATAGATTGATGTGATGAATAAAGGTCATATTTTTCATTTTTATGGGTTTTTAATGAGAAACAAATGGAGGCTTAAACTTTTCGCATGACTTAAGTTTATTATTTTTAAGTAATAATGCAAGTCATTTTATCGCTAAAGTATGATATGTATTTACGATTTATATATATATTATATATATAATATATATTATAGAGATAGATATATATATAATATATATATATTATATATCTATATTTTTTATATAATTTTGAAAGTTATGGGATTAAAGTGAAATAATTGCATAATATATATTTTAATAAAAAAAAAAAAAAAAAATATTTTGAAAAGTTATGGGATAAAAATTTACAACGTTCCATACTATCATTTCATCAAGCGCAATCGAAGATCAATCAAATACTCTAACACAATTATGTGTAACATTTGAGAAAACTCGAAGAAGATTTCACATTTCATTTTATTTTATTGAGACCCGCATGTCAATTAACATTTCGTGAAATAAATTACGTAGAAAAAGAATCATTATTGCAAAGACATAACTTGCACATAGTATCCTACCTCGTTAGATCAGATAATTTGAAATGCGACAAAATCACGTTCAGAATCTTTATTCCAACTATTGTCGTGTTGAAAAATATTTTGTTTCGTGAGCAAATTCTATTGCACTCAATGGTTATATATAGAGGACAATCCCTAATAAATGTAGTAGTCTAATTTACTCCCTAAAGAGTCTCAATCACGTCATTCCATACAATCAATCCTTATTTATTTAACCAACACGCGAGTCTATCATTACCAAGTCCCAAGATTAAAGTAATTTAAAAAAAAAAAACTTGTCATATCTATCATCTAGTCTACACGCTCCAACTAACATATACAATTCAAAATAAAGATATAACCTTTATACACATGGCACCATCTTCATATCTTTCAAAGGTTTTAAAATTAAATTGAAAACTAGTTTTTAATTAACTTCTTCAAACCGTAATATCTTGGTGCTGACTTATTCGAATTGACTTTTTCTCGAATCCAATAAACATAATTAATTACGAGCTATCCAACGAGTCAATATTTATATATTTATTATTACTCTATCAATATTTAAATATTTGATCCAAATAAAATTGAATTTAACATATGACACTCTAGTCCACTAACTTTCAAAATATGAAATGTAGTAGATGGAATAAAAAAAATTATTTTGTAAATTTTCGGGGTGATACAATTTTCCCTCCTTAAATTAATTTCGTCGGCGAAATTATCTTATCTAGGTGAAGTACTGGGACCTTGATCTCCTATTTCCCAAGCTTTAAAAAAAAAAAACCTACCTTCCTCTCAATGTATCGTATTGTCGCATAAAAGTTTCCCTCCCGATCTATTCCTAAGATGGCATAAAAACCTTCATCTCTAAAAGTTATATGTTAGGTAAAAAATCTTTTTCATTCATCTTGACCGTCCTAGTCATCGATTGGTATTAAGCGTATTGTCTAATGGGATAGTAACTTCTAGAACACTAATGGCTTTTTCACAAATAGTACGATATTTAGTAATTGTATAAATAAGGAATGAGCGGCTCCAGGGTATATAAGAACATAAGCAAGTAGTTTAGATATTGATAGAATACCTATCATCATGTCTTAATTCTCAGTTGCCTCCTGTTGGGTTAAGGTAAACACTCTGGCTATCTCCTTTTTACTTTGTTCATTGTCTCGCTTTGGTGAAGATTCATGACAATTGATAGCAATATGGTCATACTTTCCACATTGATAGCACATATTCTTTCCATACCAACACTCGCCTCTATGGGCCTTATTGCACTTAGGACATGGAATAAGAGCATATTCGACTTACTTGAACCTGATCACTTTTCAAAGCTAGACCTCTTGTTTTGTTCTTTTCATTTACCTTCGTTTAGCCCATTCCATTTTTCTTTTCCTGAAAATTTAGTACTTTCTTGAATTGTCTGATCAATTTTCAGTCGATTTGATATTTCCCTGAGCTTGTTGTAGAAATTGACTGTACGTGGTGAATTCACGCGATGCCATGATTCCTCCAATCTCAGGGCATAGTCCGAGTTCGAATATTTTAGCTTTCTTCTGCTCTGTATTCACACCAGATGTGGCGCATACCTAGAAAGTTGTTCGAATTTTCTCTCATAATCAACCAATGTCATCATTTCTTGCTTAAGTTGCAAAATTTCTGTTTCCTTACGATCTCTAAAGGCTTGTGGAAAATATTTTCCCATCACTTCCTCTTTGAAACCTGCCCAGGTGAGGTCGTGTTGTTGTGCCTCAGTCCTAGTGCGTGAAACGAACTCCCACCAGTGGCCCGCTGCATCAACTAACATGAACTCCGCACATAAAAATTTTTGGGTATCAGTGTAGGAAAGGTGTTTGAAGATACGCCCCTTATCCATTTCTCGGCTGTTAAAGGGCTAACCACCCCGTTAAAGGTGGGGGGCTTGAACATCAAAACTGTTCCGCAACTGAGCTCGTGGTGTTGGAGTTAGTCTGTACATTCTGGGGAGGCGCTTATGTTTGCCGCCTACCAAGATCTTGCACATCTCTCAACAAATCTTTAAACATAGCAGCTTGTGTTGGTTGACATGTCATTTCCTTTAAACCCACCAAATAAATTTCGTTTTAGAAATAGTCAACAACATCTCAATATATTCAATGAAAGCCTTAGTTTCATAAAATTTTAATCCTAGAATACATGAAGGACGATTGAAAGAATTAAATTGTAGACGATGAAGAAAACCTACGAATTATTCCAAGTACTGATTACATTTTTTGTTTGGATGGAACAAAATCATTTATTTAAACTAAACCATTTCTAGGTTGCTAGTCTTCATCTTCACTTGCCCAAACGTTTTGAATCCTACGTAGCTTAGACATAGGAGTTTCATCGTTCAACTATGTACATGACTCAGGCCCAAATTCCTGGTCAACTTCTAGTTCAGGGTCTAGCTCAAACTCTGGCTCGTGCTCTGGTTCTGGCTCTGGTATTGGTACATACTCCGACTCGTTCTCTGACTCCAAATTAGATTCATAATACGGCTTGATGAGAACCACGTAGCAATGAACACTACGCTACCCACGATGAGATTAAAGATCCCAAGAAAGCCCAAAGAATAATCCCGGGTTTGAGTTTGAACCAAGAATTAATGAATTAAACAACTAAACAAAAATAATGTTTGAATGATTTCTTAATTATACAACACGTTGGTCCATACCCGATATTGAACGCCACAAGAATTCTCTTAATAAGTTCATAATGTTTTAAGAATAACAAAGTTTGAAAAACACAATAGCATCTTGAATATATCTCAATATTAAGTTTGTCAAAAGGTCCATACATTGAATAATGAAGTCTTATTTATACTAATACCTGATTAATGTAGTTAAAACAAAAAATAACTCTAAATATTACAAAATATATCAAAAGATTGTATTTTAGTCAAACTAGGAAACTACCCAAATAAAATTCTCGCCAAATTTTTATACTGTTTTTTGTCAACTTGTTCTCAGCATGTTTTTGTACTACCGCAAGTCCAAAAGTATCATGTGCTCATATAGCCTTGTGCAGAATTTCGTGACGACACCCGAGCTGAGAGTTATGCCAATTTTAATCCACGCTACTCGTTTTCTGCTTGAACCGAATTGATCAATTTGGTTTTTTCTTCCAAGCCCAACATGAAACTTGTACTTTGACATATTTTCTTCAACCCCATGTGCCCCGTTTCTCAAGCATGCATTTGTATGAATTTTATTAACCCCTTGAAGACTCGAACTTGTCGTTAACCACTCTCCGTCAATCATCAAATTTCATGTAGCTTTTAGGTCATCCCGGATCATATCATACTCTCCCTCTTCAAAAGGATTTGTCCTCGAATCCATACTTTCAATCCTCAGAGTATAGCCATTGTTTCCAATCATAGCAAGAACGTGAAAGGGTCCATCTCCTCTAGGATGCAGTTTGGACTTCTTTTGAATTCGTACTCGCCTTTTCCATATGAACACCCAATAACCCGCATATAGATCAAAGTGTACTCGTCCAAACGACTTCATGTTGCAAGTTTGTGATGCTCCAAAAATAACCTCAGTTTACATGTCACAATGCTTCCTCTATGCCTTACTCGGCCTAGGTGTTGTAACAATGGCATTGCCAATGAACTTATCTCTCTCATCACTTCACCTAGATAATTCAACCCACTACATATACATTCCTTCCAATGCCTTTGAAACTCCTTCATCACCTCGGGAAACACAAAGTCAACATCAGTATTAGAGAGACATCCAAGCTGAGGTACGGCATGTTAATTTCATACACGAGTCGATGATCAATGCCTGGATTATGTGATATCCCAATAGGCTCGCTTTCGTGGATGCCAATATGTTCGGAAACCTGCAAGACAGGAATAGCCAAACTAGGGAAGGAATTGTTAGTTCTCACTGAAGCCCTCTCAACTTCACTTTCATTTTCTTGCAAGCTCACTTCTAACTTTTCTTCACTCTCTCCCTCTTGTGGCTCTTCTTCACCTTTCGTTTGTTCTCTATTCTCATTTTCACATTCTATTTCTTTTCTCTCCTGTGGCTCATCTTTTTTTTTTTATCACACTTAGCCACCTTACCATCTTCTCTCTTTTCTCTCACTTGCTCCTTGGTATGATCATTTTGAGAATTAATCATGTCCCAAATCTTTGAAAATTCTAGTTTATAATCAAAACTAGTTGGTTTACTGGGAATATTACTAACATGTTTCTCAATAGGTATTTTACCCCCATTGACTTCTCAACTCCATCACACCTTCTAGGATCATCTCGAAACCCTCTTTCACGCATATCGCTCCTGTACCCAAAAATAGTGATTATGTGCATATCATTACCTCATAATAGCTCTCAACTCATCCTAAGTTCCAATAGGTATCTCATAATTCCTCTGCCTAGAAGTTGTCAACTGATACCACCAAATTATAGCATAATTTGCAAATTGAGTTACAACTAACTTTACATTTTTCTCTTGAGAGTAACTATGAGAATAAAAAATAAACTTACTTTTTCTTCCCACGCCAAGTATGCCTCTAGATTACTCATTCCTTTGAATGAAGAAAATATTGTTTTGCTATTGCACGTATTTTGATCAACACTTTCTCCACTAAGATTTCTCCACTATCTTCTTGCATTGAATGTTTCTACACATTGCCCCTGATGAAGATTACAACCTTTGTGTCCAACATGTCCAGTTTGTCGTTCACATCCATAAGCATCCTTTCAAACCGCTGTAATACCTAATTCGATATTCTAAATTCTACAATATTTCTACCTCACCAAAGTTTACTCGTTTATAACTCAAGTTTGGCTTTTACCCTCTATTGATATCACCACTCTACCTTTTACCACTCAGTGCTTTCGCCCAATGACTTCAAAGAACAAGGTGAACTCAACCAATATTGTATTCCTGTGGATCCAACTGAGTATTGATGACGAATTGTGATAGGAAAAAGAAAAGAAAAGATGAAGAATGACTCAAAAACACGAAAGATGTGAAAGGATGAAGAACAAATTCAATGGACTATTCAAGAATGTAAAAAATGAAATAAATTTTAAACGATCTTTTTTTTTCTTAAAGCTGATATTTAAACTGCTGAAATTTTTTTTGTAATAACAATACGTTTTTCAGATTTCTTTTTTTTTTCGAATTTTTTTACCTTGAGAATTCAACTACAAATCCAGCAAAACAAACGAAAATTGATTTGGACTTGTAATTAGTCCGAAAAATAACTTTGACTCTTTTTGTGTAATTTTCTGGATCAAAACTCAAGAAATAAGACGGACTCGAAAAACGCGAAGAACAATAAAAAAAACAATACTTAAAATAAGAAACAAAAGATATAACCTAATTATTTTGGAGCTTTGCTCTGATACCAACTGATGAGAACCACGCAGCAACGAACACTATGCAACCCACAACGAGATTGAAGATCCCAAGAAAAACCCAAAGAATAATCTCGATTTTGAGTTTGAACTAAGAATTAATTAATCAAGCAACCAAACAAAAACAGTGTTTGAATGATCTCTTAATTACACAACACGTTGATCCTCACCTGATGTTGAACGTCACAAGAATCCTCTTGATAAGTTCAAAATGTATTAAGAAGAACAATATTTGAAAAGCACAATAGCCTCTAGAATATATCTCAATAATAATTTTGTCAAAATGTCCATACATTTAATAATGAAATTCTATTTATACTAATACCTAACTAATGTAGTTAAAACAGAAAATAATTCTAAATATTACAAAAAATATCAAAAGATTATATTTTAGTCAAACTGGTAAACTACCAAAATAAAATTCTCGCCAAATTTTTATACTATTTTTCGTCAACTTGTTCTTGACATATTTTTGTGCGACCGCAAGCCTAAAGTACCATACGCCCGTGCAGCCCTGTGTAGAATCTCGTGAAGATTTGTACTCATGGGCGAAAATCCGACATTCGAGCTGAGAGTTATGCCAATTTTAATCAACGCTACTCGTTTTTTACTTGAACCGAGTTGATCCATTTGATTTCTTCTTCCAAACCCAACATGAAACTTGTACTTCGACATGTTTTCTTCAACTCTATGTACCCTATTTCCAGAGCATGCATTTGTATGACTTTTATTAACCACTTGAAGACTCGAACTTGCCTTTAACCACTCTCTGTCAATCATCAAATTCCATGTAGCTTTCAGGCCATCCCGGATCATATCATGGCTCCTCTTCAGGGTCTTCCTATGGGTCCTCCTCCGGTTCGAGTTCAGTTTCGAGAGTAGAAATCCATCTATGTAAAAAGGTCTCACAATACAGTTCGAACTCAATCATTTTTGGGTGCTCCGAAGGGTTACCCTCCAGTATTTTGTCCCTAACCACAATGCTCATGTCTCCCCACTGAGGTAGCAATGTGTGGATGAGATTGTTAACAGCTTGAAGGGGTGCAACATCATGTCCTACACCCCTTGCCGCAGTGTACCTAGCAAAGACTTCCTCCATATGATCAATAAGTGTATGAGTCGTGTCTGCCTCATAATTCTCGTAGGTTTGGATAACCGTTGCCTTATGGTTTAGAACAACCTTACTAGTCGTTGTCTTCCTAGCGGTCTCTCTAGTTCTAGCCATGTCTGCCACATACAAGTCAAGTCCAATTATGCTTAATATTTTTTTAATGATAACATTTTGTCTTTTATGCCCGCATAATTTATTTTAGGGATAAAATAAAATATTATACTTTTATCGAAATTTGATTAAAAGTATGCGAGAAAAAAAAATATAAGTGTTAACAAATATATTTAACATCATGCTCACAATTTATACTAGAGTATAACATTTCATTTTATTTCAAACATTTCTCGGATTAAATATGAGAATGTTCATGCTCAAAATTTAAATAAACATTTTACGTACCTTCAGTCTGTCAGATGGTAGTTGATTGGTGATGTTAGGTGCCAATAACCTTGTTCAAATTCATGTTTGTTAGCAAAAATGTTTATAATAGTATCTTATCATATAGTTTAATAGTTCATTTTTTTTCATTGGTCTTTGTCTTGATGATTTGAATAACGCCAACTAAAAGGCTTTCAAGAGAAGACGGGGGTCACCTGTGAACTACTTAGATCCCAAGCTCTCCTTAAACAGTTTAGGTCTCTTTAACAAAGCCTTTCAATCTTGCGAATATGCAAATCAAGAAAACTTTAGTAATGAGTAAAAACTAAATTGTCTTTTGAAATCAATTTTTCTGAAAATATTGTTATTATAATTTACTATTATTATTATTTTAAACAAATATTACGCAAAGAAATAGCTAACCTGATAGGTATCTATTACACGTAACATTTAAAAAAAAAAATTAATATTACATCATTATTTTCATTTAATTTTTTTTCTCATACTACATGATATTCCCACCTTTCAAGCCACTGTTCACAATATATATATAATAACATTTTTAGTTCTTATTGTCATTTTCCTTTTCTTTTGTAAATTTGATCCAGAGATAACCATGCCTTGTTACTGCCACAAATCATCAAAGTATGGTCTGGTACATCAAACCAGAAATAATCCTAACAATTATTGATGTGAATGATACATTAATATTTTTATATACTATTTTATAATACTACAAAATGAGACAAGGCTAGTAACGAAGTTGCAAAATTTTCAAAGTCAAGCATATATATATATAAAGTGCCTATGAAACGAAAATTCTTGTTTTAACGGAAAATTTAACGGAATTTGTTGTTTTAACGGAAAATCTATTTTCACCTTTAGTTTTATTGTTTCCATTAAATGGCAATTAAGTCATGACCATTGATGTTGTATCTGTTGGAATTTCATTATTTAATAATAAATGAATGAGAAATGTAAAATGCTTTGTACTACTCAATGTTGTCAAACCCGGCCCGACCGGTACCGGGAACTGGGGCAAAAATTTAAGTTTACAAAATCGATTAAAACCCGTCGAAACTGGTTAACTTTGATTATTTACAAAACCGGTTAAAACCCGTCGAACCGACCAGTTCAACCGTGACCCGGAGAACCGGTCACGGTTTTGACGGGTTTTCAAGATTTTTTTTTTTAGTTTAAAATTTTTTAACTCTATTATTGGGCTTCAAAATTTACAATTCTAAGGCCCATGGAGAAACATTGGATGTCATGCTCATTTTATAGATATACTTCTCTCCAAATGTTTCATAAACTTCCAATATGGGATTGTGCATTTTATATATGCTCTTAACTCCAATAGTTTTATAAACTTTCAATGTGAGATAGTGACAAAAAAAAATGTTAAAATGCTTACCAAAATCATTTTCAAATGTATGTCTAATTGACTAATTTGATTTTGAATTACAACTAATTAAATTGTAATATTCACTTTCATTCTTTCATTTATTTAATTTTCAAATTTAACTTAAATTGCACTTGATTATTAATATATTAATTTTAGATATTATTTTCTATAAGTTTAAAATATTTTAATTTAACAAAATAAACTATTTTAACATATTTATTTTTAATTTTTAGTGTTGGGACTAATTGTAGGATAATGAATCTAATTAGTAAAGATAGATTTACTTTGAATTATTTTTATGTATTTATTGCACTTGGTTCGACCCCAATTGAATTCCCACGGACTTCACGTTGAAATCATTCTCGATTGTGAACCAAAACCATTCATCTCCATTTCCAGATATCGGAATTATCAAATACGCAGACTTTTCGTATAAATCATATGATTAATGCTCATGTTTAGTTCCTTAATTAATAAAAAAAATTAAAATTCTTCTAACACTAATTAGCAATATCATAGTATTATATTAAATGTTTAGTAAGTATTATTTTTAAATATTAAATGATTTTATGATATAGTAAAAAATCTATTTTTTTATAATATAGAAAAAACTATTTTTTAAAATAAAGATATATTTAATGTCTTAAAAATAATTAAAATAATATTAAAAATATGAAACGCATTATGATGCTTATTCTTCGCATTGACACACCTAAACTTGTGATTCTTGATTCTCAATATTGACGTCTCGCAACGCATTACGCCTTTTAAAACATTATTAATGAATGAATGAGAAATGCAAAAGACTTTGTACTACAACATTTTAGTCACTAGGAAAAAATGAAACTAAAAAAACAAAATGGATGTGGAGATTATAAATTTAAAAATGCTAATAATTTATTTGGTAAGGTACATTGAACTCAATGAAGAAAAAATATTTATTTATTTAGTTTTGTATTATAATGTTATCTATTATTTTATTATGCACAAAAGGTTCATGATTAAGTACAAAATTTAATATAGTATAATAGTACGAAACACAAACTTATACATACTAGAGAAGTTTCAATTCAGTGTTTAGATGGACAAGTAAGACAATTATCATTAATATCAGAAGAATCTAAAAAAGAATTGAAGAAAAAGAATTTTAAATTTATGCATTTAGGAACTATTAGAGAACAAGGACCTTCTTCAGAACCTTTTAATAATAGTAGACATAGTACTTCTAGTATAAGTACAAATATTATAGAAAGAATTTTAAGATCAAAAAATAAGGGAAAAAATCCAGAAATTATTCCCGAACCAGAATTAGTTCAAGTGTTTTGTAATTCAGAAAAATTAAAAAGTATTAAAGTAAAATGTTATGTTAGAATAGAAAATTATGAAATAATATGCTTAGGATTAATAGACTCTGGATGTAGTCATTGTATAATTAATAAGAAAATTATACCAGAAAAATATATTATAAAATCAAAAGAACCAATAGAAGCCCAACAAATGGATGGGAATTTTTATAGTTATCAAGATATTTTAAGACCCGCAAGAATTAGTTTTGAAACTAATTGTGGAAGAAGTACAGAATATAGTTTACCTAAAGATTCAGTTTGGGTAAGAAATTTATCTTTAAATACAGATTTAATTCTAGGATTAAGTTTCTTATTAAAAGATAATGGAAGCATAATGATTACTAAGGATTTTATGCAATTACAAAAATTTACAATTTGTGCACCAAATTACATAAAGAATATTCCATCAGAGTTTGCTGAGAAGCGTGGTGGAATTAAAGAAAAAGAAGAATGTGAATGTAGTAAAGAAAAAGAATGTCAATTAATAGAGGAAGACTTAGAAGAAATAGATGAAGAGTATTTTGAAAATTTTGAAGATTTAGAATTTGAATTTATAGAGATTGAAAAAATATATGATTTATTAGTTACAGAACAAGATATAGAAAATATGATAAGTAAATTGGAAAAATTAGAAATCTTAGGAGAAAATGTTCTTAGATATTGGGATAGAGACAAAGTTTTGTGTGAATTAAAGATTAAAAATCCAGAATATATAATAAAGACTAAAAATATTGAAGCTACAAACCAAGATGCTGAAGATTTCAAGATGCATATTTCAGAATTATTGAAATTAGGAGTAATTAGAAAATCTATTAGTCCACATAGATCTGCAGCATTTATAGTTAGAAAACATTCAGAAATCATTAGAGGTAAAAGTAGAATGGTTATAAATTATAAAAGACTTAATGATAATACTATAGATGATTCATATAACATTCCAGACAAGAATGTTTTAATAAATAAAATCCAAGATTGTAATATTTTTAGTAAATTTGATTTAAAATCAGGATTTTGGCAAGTTAAAATGCATCCTGATTCTATAGAATGGACAGCCTTTACTTCTCCAGAAGGACATTTTGAATGGTTAGTAATGCCTTTTGGAATAAAGAATGCCCCTAGTATTTTTCAGAGAAAAATGGAAAGTATTTTTATTAAACATAGCAAGTTTATTATAGTCTATATTGATGATATATTAGTTTTTAGTAAAAATAAAAGAGAACATAGAGGACATTTACAAATTCTCTTTTCAGAATTTATAAAACACGGTTTAATAATAAATAAGAAAAAAATGCATTTATTTAAAGAATATATAGAATTCTTAGGAGTAAATATAGGTAAAGGGAAAATAGAATTACAACCACACATAGCTCAGAAGGCTTTAGAATTCCCAGACAAATTAGAAGATTTAAAACAATTACAAAATTTTTTAGGACTAGTAAATTATGCTAGACCTTTTATTAAGGATTTAGGGAAAATAGCAGGACCATTATATGGCAAGACTTCTCCTAAAGGACAGAGATATTTTAATATTGAAGATACAAAATTAGTACAAAATATCAAAGAAAAATTAAAAAACCTGCCCAAATTAGATATGCCTTTAGATACAGATTATTTAATTATAGAAACAGATGGAAGCATTACAGGATGGGGAGCAATTTTAATTGCAAAACCCAATAAATATGCAAGCAAAGATACGGAGAAAATTGTTAGATATAATAGTGAAAATTATAAAGAAAAAGGTAACATTAGTAGCATAGATTTAGAATTATTAGCAGTCAATTATGCATTAGATTCTTTTGAATTATTTATTATCTCTAAAAAAGAAATTACTTTAAGAACAGATTGTGAAGCAATAGTAAGTTTTGTTAACAAAATGAAATTAGAAAATAAAAGAAGTAATAGAAGGAGATGGTTAAATTTTATAGATAGAATTACTAATACTGGAGTATTAGTTAATTTTGAGCATATTAAATGTAGTGATAATCAGGTAGCAGATATTTTAAGTAGAATAATTAAAAATAAAAATTATGACTGATTTTCTGCAGATGCAAAGGCCGAGAGGTCCCATACCAAGATTGCCAATTACTGGCAGTTCAAGCTCTCAGACTAACTTACTACAGACCCAAGATAAGTTAAGATTCGGTAACATAGAATTAATTTGTTTCCCAAATAGTAATATTAGTTTTAAAACTTTACCTCATATTTCTACTACCAAAGCAGAAAAATGTATTTTAGACAATTTATGGATTTCTTATAACAAGAATCCAAAAGATCAAAAGTATTTTTTAGCATGTTTAAATGCTCTCTCAGAACATTTTAGTCAAGACCATAAAAAGTTTAAATGTTATGTTGTTTTACAAGGTAGATTACCAGGAGTTTATCATACCTGGTTAGAAGTTTCAGATTGTATCAAGAATTTTCCAAATCCTCTTTATAAGGGTTTTTATTCAATTTCAGAAGCATTAGAAGAATGTAGAAAGTACATAGAAATAAATTATTTTATTGCACCATCTTTAAAGAATGTTTCAGATCAATCATTAGACTATATTTCAAAATTTTGTGAACACTGCGAATGTATGACAAAGAATTTTAAAATTTTAAATGAATCTAATCAGACTTTGCAACAAGAAAAGTTATCTTTACAGAAGAAAATTTCAGATTTAGAAAAAGAGATTATTAATTTAAAAATTTCAAATGTTCATCAGCAAGCAGGTACTATAGAACCCAATAAATCTATAGCTAGTCCAGCTCAAACGGAAGCTGGTAAAGACTTATCAAATCCGTTTGTGGTTCTGGGCTTACCAAAAGCTCAACAGACTCAAGAGGCTGTTGATCCTCTTACTTTTAATCATAACCAGACTCAACAGGCTGGAAAACCTGTTACAGTAAATAATATTGAAGATCAGACTCAGCAGACTGATAATTCTGCTACTAGATTAATAAGTCCAATTGATCTTAGACAAAAAAGTCCAATTAATTTTGAAGATTCATCCCAATTTTCACAAGATCCAGATCAATTGACCCAAACAGACCTAAAAAAGATCCAGGAAATGTTCGAAAAGATTGAAGAACTCCAGCAACAAGTTAAACAAAGTTCTTCAAGAAGAAAGAAAATTCAAATAAAAAAGAATAAGGGAAAGAAGAAAGTTGAGATCAAAGACAATGATTCAGAAGAATACAATAATCCAGATGAAAGAACTGATGGAGGAGAATCATTAGACAGCATTGGTAGACACAATTATGAGACTAGATAAGATTTCCTTTAAGGGAAGACACTTGTCAAAAAGACCTCCAAGAGATTTGAAGATCAAAGACACTTGTTTGAAGATCCTTCTTGCCGACAAGAAATTTTTAGAAAAGACCAAACAACTTTTGAAAAAGAAGAATTTTTACTGTTTACTTTTTGAAAAATTGTAAAAAAATCTTACTGTATTATAAAGTAAGATTTGATAGGATAAGCTTTTTACTGTTATCTTTTTGACGTTTTAAAAAGCAAAGATTCCTTGCTTTTGAAAAACGCGTTTTCATCTCCTATATAAGGAGACATTCATTCATTTGTAACACACACAACAAATTAGAATACAATACAAAGTTTCTCTCTCACAATGTTTTAATTCTTTCCATTCCCGAAAGGGAAATCTTTAATTGTTCTTATTCTTAGATAGAATGATATCCCACAAAAATATATTTCTTTTTTATACTACCGATGGATCATTCCGGTAGGTATGTTTTTATAGTTCTAAAGATATGGTGCTAATAGATAATATTAGTTCCAAATCTTATAAGAACAAATTTCTGTTCAAAGATTTTGTATATGATCTTGTAAAGTTTTATGTTTCATACTGAGTATATGATAAGAGCATGTCTTAACTCCAAGTTTAAAGTTTAAAACTGTTTTTAAAAAATAGATTCTAAGTGACTCCCCAAAGCGTAAAGGCCCAGTGGAGAGGCTGTGAGGCGCAAAGAGGGAAGAAAGGAATCGATGTTTTAAGAATTCTTTTTAAGGGAGTGCCATTGGTGTCCTTAAAAGAATGGAGTTAGGACCAAGTTCATATATCTCAGATGAAAAAAAAAAAGGGATATTATGATATCAAAAGAAGAAGAAAACCTCAATTAAAGAGAGTACTGAGTAGGATTTCTTAACAGCTGCTTTACAACCACCTCCAATCCTTGGAATACCATTGTTGATTTGTTCCATCACATTTAAAATCAAATAAATATTTTTTTTCCACGTGAACAATGACATGCGTTACTGTTTGTAGACTGTTCGTGTCCCTTTTGTCGAAAATTATTTCAATTACAAGGCACACATAAATTATTCTTTAGTAAAGAATGTGTAAGTTATTTAAGGACAAGATAGTGATAATTTATTAAATAGTAAAATCATTAGAGTCAAAATTGTGCTAGTTACCTAAATTGCATTATTGACTCATCAGTTGACTCCATTTCTTTTCTATTGTCCATATATGAATTCAACAATGAAAACGTTAATAACATAAGAAAATAGTGACTGAAAAGTTACATTTTTTTTTCACTATTCCACGTCATTGTTCATTCGTGAATAGTGACATTTGAAGTCTACAGAAAAGTAAACTGGTGATCTGATACCATACTGTAACGCCCCAAATTTTATTGACTTAAATTTTGAGGTATTACCGATATCATTTCATAATAATATTCGAAACGAAAATATTTAATTGAAAGTTTTAAACTGTTAATTTATTTGAACATTTAAATACTAAATAAAACATACAGTCACCAAATCTAGAACATTTAATAGGAGTAAAGAAAAAAAAATACTGTAGTAGAATTTATCATTGAATATTTATCCGAAAATTTACTTGGCAACCTGGGCACTGCTAACTCTCCATCCACGTTGACCGATCTAACCTGAAATGTTAAAATTTAAAGGAATGAGTAATTTAAACTCAGTATAATACGTGCATCCAAAACAATATAATAAATTTTTAAACATAAATTTACAACGTTCCATACTATCATTTCATCAAGCGCAATCGAAGATCAATCAAATACTCTAACACAATTATGTGTAACATTTGAGAAAACTCGAAGAAGATTTCACATTTCATTTTATTTTATTGAGACCCGCATGTCAATTAACATTTCGTGAAATAAATTACGTAGAAAAAGAATCATTATTGCAAAGACATAACTTGCACATAGTATCCTACCTCGTTAGATCAGATAATTTGAAATGCGACAAAATCACGTTCAGAATCTTTATTCCAACTATTGTCGTGTTGAAAAATATTTTGTTTCGTGAGCAAATTCTATTGCACTCAATGGTTATATATAGAGGACAATCCCTAATAAATGTAGTAGTCTAATTTACTCCCTAAAGAGTCTCAATCACGTCATTCCATACAATCAATCCTTATTTATTTAACCAACACGCGAGTCTATCATTACCAAGTCCCAATATTAAAGTAATTTAAAAAAAAAAAACTTGTCATATCTATCATCTAGTCTACACGCTCCAACTAACATATACAATTCAAAATAAAGATATAACCTTTATACACATGGCACCATCTTCATATCTTTCAAAGGTTTTAAAATTAAATTGAAAACTAGTTTTTAATTAACTTCTTCAAACCGTAATATCTTGGTGCTGACTTATTCGAATTGACTTTTTCTCGAATCCAATAAACATAATTAATTACGAGCTATCCAACGAGTCAATATTTATATATTTATTATTACTCTATCAATATTTAAATATTTGATCCAAATAAAATTGAATTTAACATATGTCACTCTAGTCCACCAATTTTCAAAATATGAAATGTAGTAGATGGAATAAAAAATATTTATTCTGTAAATTTTCGGGTGTTACAGTACCCGGTATTGGACACAAGTCACCTCCTTAATGATGTACCCAGGCCAAAGCTAGTTGTGAAGGAGTGCATCCCTTTCTATTTGCCATATTCTTGACTCTCTCAAATAGTCTTGTATTATGCTCCAGATTTTCCGGTTGCATTCTCGGTACTAACTGCAAAAATCGTCAAGCACTTCTTTTAAACTCGAGAGTATAGCCACAAAAAGTAAAAGGAGTCTGAGCAAATATCTGGTGTTACTGTTGATATCTAAACTGACCGTATCCAAAAATTACATTTCAGAAGTGAGATCAGTTCAGCATCTAGACACGGTTAAATGGTGACCTAATAATAGCCATTCATTAGCCACTAGTGAGGGCATAACTTAATTATATTCATAATCCCAAAGGCTCTTAGCTATATATGCACCATATATAAATCATAAAAGGTGATGGTGTACACAACAAACACGGTAATTCATAGTTGAATTTGAAGCTTAGAAGTGATCGAAGTATAAAACAAACAGACCTTTCTGAAAGGCCCAGTAATACACGATATTAACACAAGATTCCACAAATCAATACCAAAATATAAATGATAAAGCAGAAATCAAAAATAGAACACAAGATATGTTTTGGCCTAAGCCCCGGAGGTTCGGCGACCAGATTTAACGCCTACATCCCCCGTTGAGCGTCCAAATAATATGGACATCGCTCGGTTGCACTAATAGCCAAAAATGGCACAAAGCAAATACAATCAGTTCAAGATTACAGCAATAAGTCACAGAGATTTATCTTTACACAGACTGAAGAAACGACCACAGTATCAAGACACAAGAACATGAAGATCACAAAGATCTGCCAAATCTCTCAAACAACAGCCAGAATCACAAAGATTCAGATCACCCCACTCTCAATGTAACAACATTTCACAACGATAGAAGTAAACTAGAGGTGTTACTCATTTACAGGATCAACACTCACAAAGAACCAAAACCCTAGAAAATGAGATATTTCTCTAACAGAGAGAGTCGACCAGAGAGAATGAAAAGCCAGATCCCTAGAGTGAATCGAATGAGTCAGCCCAAAGGCCACAGGCGTGTTAATAGCCAGAAGGGTCTAGAACGTTCAGCCAACGGTGAGGATAATGCCACGTGTCAGCAATCCAGCCAATGTCACAATAATAAAAGTGTTAATCCAAGGAAACACGATTTCCCTTAAAATGTTGGAAGCAACCCAATTATATCATCAGTACAGGGTTCGAAACCCAACAATCTCCACCTTGCTTTCAACCATTTTAGCTCAGTACAGCCAGGAGCAGCATCTCAAAATATTCTTCATTTGCTCCAAAGTACATGTGAACATTACATAGCATTAATAGACAATAACTTCAAACAATTCAGAGACTTATTTAAAGGTATTATCTTAGTTCCCATATCAGAAGGATTAGACTGTGTAGGTACCTTACCAATTTTCATAATCCCTTTTGATATAACATCTCTAATAAAATGGTATTTAATGTCTATATGCTTAGTTCTATCATGAAACATAGGATTTTTGCTCAAGTGTATGGCACTTTGATTATCAGAATAAAGAGTAACATTTTCATCAACAAAACCAAGTTCACTTAACAGTCTACTCAGCCATATGCCCTCTTTAACAGCATCTGAATCAGCTATGTATTCTGCCTCAGTAGATGATAAAGAAACAATTTTTTGCAATTGGGATTTCCAGCTTATAGTAGTATCACACAAAGTAAAATAGTAACCTGAAGTAGACTTCATGTTATCCTTATCCCCAGCAAAGTTAGAGTCAGAGAATCCCTTTAACATGATTCCCATTTTATTCAACTTAAACATAAGTCCTAAATTTGAAGTTCCTTTGAGGTATCTTAAAAGCCATTTTAATGCATGCCAGTGTTCTTCACCAGGATTGCCCATAAATCTACTGAGAACACTAATGCTATGTGCTAGATCAGGTCTAATACTTACCATAAGATACATCACAGAACCTATGACATTTGCGTAAGGAATTTTTGACATTCTATCAAATTCTTCATCAGTTTTAGGACAGAATTCAGCTGACAGTTTAAAGTGATTTGAAAGTGGCAGTGTAACAGGTTTGCAGTCAAACATGTTAAACTTTTTCAATAGTTTTATCACATAATCATGTTGATGCAAGAATAACAAGTCCTTATCTCTATTCCTCAAAATTTGCATGCTAAGGATCCTTTTTGCAGGACCCAAATCTTTCATATCAAATTCAGATTTCAACATACATTTGATATCATCAATTTCAGATTTATTGCAACTAGCCAGTAGCATGTCATCCACATAAAGTACCAAGTACAAAGAGTTTTTACCTCCATTACCTCTATAGTACAAACATACATCATAATTGCTTCTTTGAAAGCCATGTTTCAAAACAAAAGTGTCAAACCTTTTGTACCACTGCCTTGGGGCTTGTTTAAGCCCATAGAGGGATTTCTTTAACATACAGACAACATTTTCAGGATTACCATTAACAAATCCAATAGGCTGTCTCATGTATATAGTTTCATCTAAGTCACCATAGAGAAAAGCAGTTTTAACATCTAATTGATCAAGTTCCCACTTGAATTGGACAACAAGAGCAAGTATACATCTAATGGTGGTATATTTAACAACATGAGAAAATATTTCAGTATAGTCAATCCCCTCCTTTTGAGTAAAGCCTTTAGCTACTAATCTAGCCTTATACCTAATATTTTTATCCCCCCTTCACCTTCTTTTATCTTATAGATCCACTTGCAATCAATTAGTTTTTGGTCTTTAGGTCTCCTAACCAGTTCCCAGGTCTTATTTTTCAGAAGTGAGTTCATCTCATCATTTATGGCATCTTTCCAAAACATGTGATCTTTACAGTTTATGGCATCATCATAGGAGTCAGGTTCATCTTCAGATTTATCTTGATAAGTAAATAAAGACACAAAGTCATCATTATTAAACCTTACAGGAGGTCTAATTTGTCTTCTTTCTCTATCTCTTGTAAGTTGGTATTCATCAAAATGTGGATCAGGCAAAGTATTTTGTTCCTCAGATTCAGATATGTTGTCAATTTCAACAGGCATATTATTATCATCAAGATCAGAACCATTCACAGCATGTTCAGGTGGTGCATGTGTGTTATTTGTGGTCAAAGAAGACTCCACCTCAATTTGAACATCATTTTCATTCAATTTATTTTCTTTACCTTCCATGCATGGCATAATAGACTCATTAAAAATAACATCTCTTCTGATGATCACCCTGTAACCTTTTTCACTCCTGACCCAGAGTCTATAACCCTTAACATTTTCACCATATCCCAAGAAAACACATTTAAGTGATCTATGTTCTAATTTTCCAACATTTTTATGAGCATATGCAGCACAACCAAAAAATTTCAGGTGAGAATAGTTAACAGGAATTTTAGACCAGACAGTTTCAGGCACATTAAAATTTAAAACACTAGTGGGAGTCCTATTCACAAGATATGCAGCAGTTTTTACAGCCTCACCCAGAACAGTTTAGGCATACCAGAACTTAAAAGCATACATCTTACTTTATTCAATAAAGTTCTGTTCATCCTTTCAGCCATGCCATTTTGCTGAGGTGTGTAAACAACGGTCTTATGCCTTAAAATGCCATTTTCTTTACAGAAATTTTCAAACTCATAATTGCAAAACTCCATACCATTATCTGTCCTTAGAGTCTTTACCTTATGATCAGTTTGATTTTCTATTTGTGTTTTCCAATCTTTAAAAACAGAAAAAGTTTCATCTTTTGTCTTAAGTAAGAAAATCTAGATTTTTCTAGAGAAATCATCAATGATCAACAGATAATATCTAAAGCCAGTCAAGGTAGAAACAGAGGCAGGGCCCCACAAATCAGCATGTAGGTATTCAAGTATTTGTTTTGTTTTATGAGTTCCAGGTAAGAAATGTGATTTAACTTGCTTACCAATAACACATTGTTCACATAAACCAAGATCACCAAGATTTTGTTTTCCAAAAACTCCTTTGTTTTGTAAGGATTTCAAACTTTTATTGCCAATATGTCCAAGTCTTTCATGCCATAGTTTTGCTAAAGTAAAGTTGTCAGACAGTGCAGTAGCAGTTAAGCCAAGTAAAGGTTTTGCATTTAGAAAATAGAGACCATGTCTCTTAGGGGTGCTAATGATTAAATCATCACCCCTAAGAATTTTGATATGTCCTTGACCCAATTTAATGTTAAATTCCATGTCATCCAACATTTCCAGAGACACCAGGTTTCTCTCTAGCTCAGGTACATATCTGGTTTCCCTTAAGAAAAGTACTTTACCATTTTCAAGAAGCAACTTAACTGTTCCTATCCCTTTTACTTTACAAGTCATGTTGTTTCCCATTATTACCTGTCCCCCTGAGGTGTGCTCAAAGTCAAGGAAACAGTTTTTATTGGGACACATGTGGAAAGAGCATCCAGAGTCCAGGATCCACTCTTCACCCAATTTCTTTTCATTATTAACAAGAACAAGGCCATCTTCAAAATCATTTTTGTTACAGATTATGGCAGAATTACCATCATTGAAGCCTTTATCTTTTGCTTCATTCTTTTTCTTGTAACAATCTTTTATAAAATGACCCAATTTTCCACAGTGATAACATTTCTTACCTTTAGCTTTATTCTTGGATTTATTTTTGTCATTGCACTTATTCCTATTTTCAGTTTGTGACTTAGGGTAATAATTTGGTTTACTAAAACCTTTTCCTTTTGCAAGTAGGTTGTCTCCATGGTGGATCTTAGACTCAGACTTAATTTCAAGTGCTTTGTTTCTTAAAGCAACAATGATATCTTCACTAGTAATAGAAGATCTGCCATATTCAAGAGCAACCTTGATGTCTCTGTACTTGTCACTAATGGAATTTAACAGGACTACAGCCAACTGATCTTTTGAAAGTTTTTCATCACAGTTGGTTAAGTCAGTGGTCAATTTTGTAAATCTGTTCAAGTTTTCATCCAAGTCAACAGCAGGGTCCATTTTAAAAGAAAAGAATTGTTTCAATAGAAAACATTTATTTGGCATTGTCTTAGTCACATATTTAGTTTGAAGAGCAATCCATAATTCAGAGGCAGTTTTGGTTTCACCAATATCTCTCACAATATTATCAGACAAGTACAAGAAGATAGTACTCCATGCAACCTCTTCAAGTTCAGTTTTCTTAACAGATGGTAAATCAGCAGGCCAACTATTATCAAGAGCCCTAACAACTCTCATTTGCATCAAAATAGCTTTCATCTTTTGACTCCACATATTAAAGTCACATTTACCATCAAATTGAGGCACTTCAAATTTTGCAGAAGCCATAATGGCACAAGTATGATCACAGAGTAGAGGCACAGACTCTCAGAGACTTAGATCAAATTCAGTCAGTTCAAGAAATCACAGTAGCACACTTAGTAATACAAGATTCCAGGTTTATGATCATAGAGATATTACAGACATGCAAGATAAGCACAATATAAACACAGCAGAGATCATAGACTATGTTTCAAAGATCACTCCAGCAAGATTCTACACAAACACACCCATGCTTGATTTATCTCAGATTTCAGGAGACTCACAGGGGCTGCTGGACAAAGATTAGTC
The DNA here is from genome assembly GCA_019097785.1 of Fraxinus excelsior. Lineage (NCBI taxonomy): Eukaryota > Viridiplantae > Streptophyta > Magnoliopsida > Lamiales > Oleaceae > Fraxinus > Fraxinus excelsior. Next base: position 4,983,129 of record CM032638.1, on the reverse strand, counting down.
TCAAGGGGGTTTCGACGGTGCTTGGTAAATCAAGGGTATGATCAAGAAACCCTAGTTCTAATTTAAAACTTGTACAGTATAAAAGAAAGGTATAGATCTCACCCAGCGAGTTAGCAAAAACTCGAAGAATTTTAATGTGCTTTTCAGCAGTCCAAAATTTTTAGATCTACAATAGATCGTGCCCCTTTTCTCACAGATCCAGGTATCGTGTTCTCACTCTTTCTGCGAAGATCCAGGTATCGTGTCCTCACCAGTGCTCTGATACCACTGAAAGGCCCAGTAATACACGATATTAACATAAGATTCCACAAATCAATACCAAAATATAAATGATAAAGCAGAAATCAAAAATAGAACACAAGATATGTTTTGGCCTAAGCCCCAGAGGTTCGGCGACCAGATCTAACGCCTACATTCCCCGTTGAGCGTCCAAATAATATGGACATCGCTCGGTTGCACTAATAGCCAAAAATGGCACAAAGCAAATACAATCAGTTCAAGATTACAGCAATAAGTCACATATACTTATCTTTACACAGACTGAAGAAACGACCACAGTATCAAGACACAAGAACAGGAAGATCACAAAGATCTGCCAAATCTCTCAAACAACAGCCAGAATCACAAAGATTCAGATCACCCCACTCTCAATGTAACAACACTTCACAACGATAGAAGTAAATCTAGAGGTGTTACTCATTTATAGGATCAAACACTCACAAAGAACCAAAACCCTAGGAAATGAGATATTTCTCTAACAGAGAGAGTCGACCAGAGAGAATGAAAAGTCAGAGCCCTAGAGTGAATCGAATGAGTCAGCCCAAAGGCCACAGGCGTGTTAATAGCCAGAAGGGTCTAGAACGTTCAGCCAACGGTGAGGATAATGCCACGTGTCAGCAATCCAGCCAATGTCACAATAATAAAAGTGTCAATCCAAGGAAACACGATTTCCCTTAAAATGTTGGAAGCAACCCAATTATATCATCAGTGCAGGGTTCGAAACCCAATACTTTCGAAAGTCCCTCTTCAGAGAAAGTTTCAACCACTTTTGGGCCAGATGAAAAGAATCCCCGTCCAAGAGGACTGTATGCTACTATTCCAATGTCAAGTTCTCTAAACATTTGAACTAATGACAGAGTTAGAAATTTATGTCGCTTACTGGCTCAAATATAAAAATTATCACAATGATAATCAAACGTGCAAGTGAGACTGATTTCTTCCTCCACATCTCTCGTCCACAAATACCACTCCAATTGCACTGCTGTAGCCTTAGATAGGCCTATATATATTTTACCTTACCTTCTTCTACTAGTTTCTTTAGTTCTCCGATCTTGAGTGAAGAAATATACAGAAAAAACAAGAAGAGGCATAAGTAAGAACATGTGAAACCAAGTCGAAGAATACAAAGGAGACAAGAATAACTGTATATACACAAAAGTAGGTTTATTACTTTATTAGCAGGTTCATTTCTGCTGCCCAAATCTTGACATCCAAACTTAACGATATCTTCTTTTTTTTTTCCCCCCTCAGTTACGTCAATTTTCATTTCATCACAGGGATTAGACTGTGGTGAAATCCTTTCTTTTTCTTTTTATCTTTTTAAATTATTTTGAGTTATGTAAAAGATGAGTCTTTAATGTGGAAAAGATGAGTTATGTAAAAGATGAGTCTTTAATTATTTTCATTTCATCACTTATGATGTTTGGTCGCACATGCTTTGTAGTGATGGTTGAGGTGGGTGGTACTAATACCTTTTGTCATGCCAATCATTGTTGATAGTATTTAGAAACCGTTTTAGACTTTGGAACTCCATTGACCATACGACCCCCTTGTAATCAATTTAAGTGATCCCAACATTTTGCATGTTTTTCCCTTTTCATTTTTTTCTTGCATCGAGAATATCTAATACAAGTTCCTCCTCATGTCTATTTCGGGAACATCAACGTCATACAAATCAATTGGATTACTACTTCCATAAGCTTCCAAATCTGTAATATTTTCGAGAATGGATATTTTGTTCAAACCGAAAAATTCATTCTGAAATTGACTTTGTAACGTCATAAGTGATACATCTCCAATACCGAACAAACCCTTAACAAATGAGTGTGGATCCATTTTTGAATTGTGTTGTAATGTATAATAAATAACTAACTAGGTAAATAAAGAGTGGAAATAAATCAAGAATTGAAAGAAATTTGATGTGTAAGATTGTAATTGACTAATTATAAATTTGTACTGTGATAATTGATATTGAATAATTGAAGTTGAAGGTAAAAATGAAACCGTAGTAGATTGTAGAATGTAGAAGAGAGTGAGAGTTGTTGGAATGTTGTGTGAAATTTTTTGAAAATGGATTAGAATATTTATAGAGTAAAAAAAAGAAGGAAAAAAAAAATACAGTTGCAAACGGTCATTGAACTTTGAAACCATGAGTTCGTGGGCTCGCCCATGAGCCATGCTCGTAAGCGAGCTCGTGGGCTCACTCCCGAGTTGCTCTCCAACTCGTAATGAGCCCGAACCACCCACAAACCTCGTTTTCACGAGCTGAACGGGCGAGCCGACAAGCCACTCGACTCGTTTGACACCACTATATATGAATTGTTAAAAACTATTTGTTGCAAAAATAAGTTGTTTTTCACACTATCCAATGACAATTTGCCACTTGACATGTTGTTAACAATATTGTCATTTATGATTTTACAAGAAGCATGATTCGCGAACCAAAATCGACATAAATTCTGAGATCAGACCTATGGGACTATTGTTACTAGCTCATCCCACATGGAGGTTTGTGGGTCACATAGGATTAAGGTGTTGCATATCACATACTAGACACATCGTTACATGTGACCAAAAAATTCTGCGAACAACAATATGCAGCCTCGCTAGATTTGATTTGGTGGGAGAAAAGCTATACACCCTTGATGCCAACGAGGAAAGGTTAACCAAGGCGGTTCACATCTCATTTTAATGAACACAAATCATTGCGAATTTTTTAAAAGGAAGAAGAAGAAGATGTAATAATTAAAGAAATCAAGTGATGGGAAGCTTTACGTTAAGAATCCACTTTAATGACATTAAACAATAACAGAAAAATGATTATAAGCACTTATTAAACATGCTTCTGTCACTTAACTAATCAAGACACTTTAAATAATTTTATTGAGGCTAAATATATTTACACCACAATTTTTAATTACCGTATTACACATTATCATATGTATGTCTTAAACTTTTTTTTATCGCATTCTTATTCTCAAATTAATATAAATTGTTCCTGATTGTGATTTATCTCTGAAATTTTCTTTAAAATATAGTGAAAATACTCATTTTTCATTGTATTTTTAAATAAGCAAAATCAATTAATAATGTAAAAATACGATTAATATTTGACCCTCATTTTAAATCACGTTAATAATATTTTTGAACGAAAACCATAATTAAGGACAATTTTTTTATTAATCAAATATTAAAAATAAGAATGCGATGAAAAAAAGAGATAAGGATATAAGTGTGATAATAAATAAAGGTTAATGACATTTATTATAATTAAAATGTGGTGTATCAATAAAAAATATAGCCACCCTTTCGTTAATCTATCAGCTAAATTATGAATGCTATGAAATGTATATTATAATTTGGATTTTATATTAAAAGGTTAATCTTATTAGGATTAATTTAAATCCTTAATTGTTGTTTGGTAATTTTACACTTAACTAATATAGGATTTTACGTTTAACATGTTTCGTAAAATGTTGGCTCGATTGACCACACTAATTTTAAAGACCAAATACTTATTCGAGCTTTCAACGAAATGTATTGTTCTTTTGAACTTAAAAAACTCTAATATCATATAAAAATATTAATCTTTATGAGATGAGGAATTTAAATTTTTATTTATTAATTTGTATTTTTATCCGACGTAAAACCTAACCATAAGAATGTAGTTGAATAATTTTTTTCAAATCTTGCTTATAGACTACTTTTATACACATATTTGAAAGGGACCCAACACGATCAAGAAATCGAACAAAATGGACCAAAATAGTGAAAGAAAATAAAAAAATAATCTTATTTTAGAATTAGCTTCTATAAAGGAGATCTTTTTTCAATAAAAAAAACATATGGAAATCCCTTTATTGATCTTTTGTAATGATATGGGGTTTTACAATAGGTCAATATTTTGAAATAATGTCAACTATCACGAGTGGAACATTGGTTTTAGGTAGGAGAATATGATAATGAAGTGAGTCTATATCATTGTAATTAATTATATTTAATTTAATTGGACTGTATACTTCCTTCTCTTAGATTGATAACTGATATATATCGTTATCAGTGTTAAAAAATTACTTTTATCGTTCTTAAAATGGTAGTATCAGTGACTACTAAAAAATGAAAATCATAATAATTAAAATCAACATGATCACGAGAGCAACTAAAGAGTTCGATGACGAAACTAAAATAACACTATAAACTTAAAGTGGTGAAGTGATGGAGGTCAAATTTGATAACCAAATAATTTGATATTTAAAAAAAAAAAAAAAAAAAATTGAATGACCAAAGCGAAGAATTTTTAACCTGTCCATTTGAAAATACCAAAATTATGAGGCTAATATTAAAACTTGATTTGAGTTATGACGTCATTAATATTAAAACCTAATTTGACGTTATGCTTTCTTCCACATTATATACGCTCACTACCCGCTCCCTCTTGCAGAAGCTTAACGAGCAACACCCAAACTACGGCGGCGCCACCCCAACTAAACAGAGAAGAAATGAAAGGAGCGTCAAGTGAAGGAGGACTGGCCCTCGAAGAGCTCAAGGAAAAAATGGCATTTTTTGCAAAGGAAAGAGACTGGGATCAGTTCCATAGTCCTAGAAATCTGCTTTTGGCTCTGGTTTGTACCATTTTGTTTTCATGTGTAGATATGAAACTCTGTATCTCTCTAAATGGTTTTTTCGAGAGTTTCTCGATGTTATTGAGGATGTCTCTTCTTTCGCGTCCATAAATGTGTGTATATGTACTTTTGGTTGTCGATCGTCTTGTTTCATAACCAAAGTATGGCTCCAAAAGGTTCAAACTTGTAATATATGTAAACACACAGCCATTGCTATGTTATTCTCTCTTATGAACATGCACATACAATCTGTGGGCTAATTAGTGTTTCATCTTTGATCTCTTACCCACCAGGCACAGTCATATTGGCTAAAATGTGAGTTTTTAATCTTTCTTTTAATGTTAACTTTTTCTCCTTTATACCTGCACATTGAATATATATTTTGCCTTAAAAATTGGGTTTCCTTTTTTCTTTCTGTGCGGAGATTTGTTCCATTTTTTATGAACTTTGGGGTAACAAAGTGGACGTGAAAATATTAGATGCCAATGTTTATCATCTCTCTCTTTCTTGCTCCCTTCAGCACTTTACATCATTTGTTTTGTGTATTCTTTTCCGCCTATTTTGTATTAAAAGGGTCACAACAAAATGTGTTCAAAAAATTATTTCTTGATTTTGTCAATCTGTTTTGAGGAATTTTAAAAAAATATTATTAAATTATTTTTTGTCAAAATTTATGAGAAATGTTGACTGATGGCGTTTGAAAACAAAAGATATCCTTTCCTTATTTCAGCTTTTTTTGTACCCAAACTGAGTACTCTTGACTATTCTGCCATTTCTTAAACTTCCCATTAATTATCATAGCACATAGAGGTCAGGATACTGTCTCTTTTTATGCTAATGCTTATTCCAATAATCCATTTTTTTCTGTCAGGTGGGTGAAGTGGGAGAATTGTCAGAGATATTTCAGTGGAAAGGTGAGGTTCCAAGAGGCCTGCCTGATTGGGAAGAACAAGAGAAATTACATTTAGGTGAAGAATTATCAGATGTTCTTCTTTACCTTGTTAGGTTATCAGACATTTGTGGCATTGATCTTGGTAAAGCCGCCCTTAGGAAGATTGAACTCAATGCAATAAAATACCCCATTAGCCTTTGCAAAGGCTCTTCTCAGAAGCATAACCAAATCAAGACTAGTCCCGGAACCGTCACCGACGATGCTGCCACCACCAGTAATGAAAATGATGGTGTATGATCTTACTAGTAGCCTTCTTTTAGGGGTCATTTTCTTTTTCAGCTTTTCATCTGTATTTGTCCTTTTAGCCCCTGTTGTTTGGTGTAGTAAAAAATTAAATTCTTAGTATATTTTGATAAAAGTTAAAAGAAATACGTGATTGAAAAGTCGTTGATTCTATGAAATACATGGTTTAAATTAATTGCCTACTTTAACTTAAATTTAGTAAAAAATTTATCTACACGTAACATGGCTTAGTCACATTAATTTCCGTAGTGGATTCATGATCACCTAAGGCAAGGGAGAATAATGGTTGCTCTTGTATGAGTTAAGATTTGTTGTCTATTTATGTTATTCAATTTGCCCTCCTCCCCAATTGCAAGTTGATCGATTTTAATTTTTCATGACGCGTCAAATTGCAATTGAGTGGATAACAAATTAGACAACAAATTTCAAATCGATCTTGTACAATGTAGGCAAATTATAAATTGACACATCATGGAAATTAAAGCCGTCATTAATTTTAGTTTTTTATGATGTGTCAATTTGTAATTGAGTGGACAGTAAATTAGACAACAAAAATTGATAGCAGATCTCAACTCGTACAATGTAGGCAAATTATAATGCATGGAAATGGGATTTATCGTATATGAATATTGCGGTTGGTTCTACAAACAAGGGCTCGACGATTCCAAATTAACACGTCTACAAATACCAACATTATGCATAGGAGTGCACATTTTATGTGGAACCAAACTAGAATTGAACTAGTCGGTTCATACAGAAGATAATAAACGCATTAACTAGGAAGAAAGCCAAGATAATAAAGAAAATTAAAAAATTTATTGAGATTAGATAAGAAGATTCTTAATAAATTTTTAAACTTGCTTACCATTAGAACTTTGGGAGCCATTTTTATCCATCAGGGTTGCAGTTGAAAGTATACGAAAGTTGGGACTTGGAACTCTGAAGCTGGGACTGAAGAACAGTTTAGGTCCTTAGGATGTAACATGGATTGGGCTTCTGGCTTGGTCATAGTCCTCTCTTTGGGCACTATATTTTCATGCTGTGGCCCAAATTCAATACCTTCTCAGTTAAAGTACTGGACTTTTGGATCACTGTGTAATTGCAAATGCAAGATTAAAAGTTGGGAACATGCCATAAGAAAAATTCATTGCATACAATATTTGCACGAAAGATTAAAAATAAAATAAAATGATTCCTTGATTAAAGTGTCCATCATAACCCAACATCTCGTAACCATAAATCCATTGAAGAAAAATGACACAACTATTGGAATGTGCAAACTTGTTGAAAAGTAAAAGTCCAAAAGACATGATTTTCATATGAAAAGATACAATGTTTCAATCAAATATATTCTCGAATATTCCATCATGTGTTACACTTGGGTTAATTGAATATTCCACTATATATTTACTCCGATTTTTAAACATTTTCATTTCGTGTTTCAATTTTTTGTTTTGAGTTTTGAAATCATTTTGAATTTTGTGTTTTGAGTGTTCATTTTGAAATTGTTGAAAACGTGTTCTTTTTTTCATTTTAAAAAAATTATTTTCAAAAACCCAAAATTGGAAAATGTGTTCTCTCTCTTCTTTCTTCTTGTCTCTCTCTCTCTCTCTCTTCTTCATGTCTCTTTCTTCCCCTCCTCAGGACACCTCGCAAGGCCTGTGGCGTCAAAGACCAACCTTTTCTGCTGTTGGGTGTAGCTGTGTTGGTTAGATGCGGTGACAGTGGTTTTTTTTTTTTTTTTTTTTTTTTGCGCGGTTGTTGGTTGTGGCTATGGTGGTGATTGTGATGTAGCAGTAGCAATGGCAGTCGTTGTGGTTGTGGCTATGGTTGTGGCTTTTCTTTTGTTATTGTGGTTATGGCGGCGGCGGCGGTGGCTCTGATTCACGACGTCGTCGGTGATGGTTTTGGTAGCACGACAGCGGTGGTGTGGTACAGGCGGCGATGGTGGTGATTTTTGTTTGCGGCGTAAATGAAAACACCAAAAACGTGTTTTAAAAATTTTGGGTTGGTTTTAACTAAAAACACCTTAAACGACATTTTTTACATTTTCCGACAAAAAGAACAGCCCCTACTGTTTTGAATAGTGAGTTTTTAGAGAATGTGTTGTTAAAAAATAAGAAAAAAATTTAGATTGATATGTAAAACATTTTATTTTGAAAATATGTTGGTTAAAAATAAGCATGTAGAAAAAAGAGTGTTCTAAGAATGATTGTCAAACATGGACTCAATGTCTTAACTCTTAAGTCATTCATATTTGGCCTTAATTTCTCGCTCATCAAGAATTAGTTCAAGAAACTAAATATACTACAATAATTTACTCATGGACTAGAGCACATTCGGCCTCCAACTCCAGTAATCGACTAACAAGTCAACTTAAATAATCGATCAAAGTTTGCCAAACCTACTTTTACTAAAGAAATTTCAGTACATTCGACTATGCCTAGAGACACTGTCGAAGCACGCATGAAACAATCCGAATTCATCTTAATCACAAGATATTAAGTGGTTTCCTTTATATAAATGCTTCCATCAAGTAAATCTCGTAGTTTCTCCTCCTATAACTTTCACCCAATTTAAAAAAATGAGAAGTTATATTATGTAGCTAATTATCCGTCGTTTCAATTTAAAAATTATGTTGGCCACAAATCGATACATTGTGAAGATCAACGACTATGCTTAACTTTTATCATTTTCAATCATATGAGGAAAATGATCCGAATAACGTTAAATGATGCATATTCAAAATGACCTAATACACGACATCTTATCTCATTTTCAGCTAGGTAGATTATGAAATCTTACCAACAATTCGACTTTTTGTGATTTTATTCAAGGCCGAGAAAGTACTATATGCTTTCTTTCTTTGATTTTGGTGAACAAAATCTCTTCTCTCTCTTTTATTTTTTCAAATTTAAATTATATATTTTTCATTTTACTCAAAAAGGTCAAGTAATATTTTTTAATTTTATATTTTAATTATGAGAATTAAAAAGTGATTTATAAATTTGGGATTCAATAACGTCAACCTCGTTCTTCTAAAAACAATAATAATAATAAAAATTGGGGACTAGGGTTACAGTTTTTACAACGTTGTTCAAATAAATTATGGAATAATTTAATTCTTAAAAAAAAGAATTTTGATGTCTGAGTAAACCAAAATTCTAAACAGATCTGTGGGCTGCGAGCAATAAATTAAAATAGTCAACACAAATATTTTGACATTACTTTACCGTTAAAGTTTGAATTTCAACAAAGATATTCGCTCTCCGAATTAATTATTTAAGTACTTATTTTTCGTCTTTATTATAATTTTCTTAGCCGTATATGCGCGCATATTTTAATATTGTTATGCAATTAATAATTCTGTAAAATTCATGGCTCTTCTTCACTTTTACCTTTCTTTCACGATATGAAATTGAAACGAACACAAAAATAATGTTGTAACTACAAGATAGTATTATTCATTTGTCATAAATCACAAATTTTATATGTCACAATTCAAAAAATTTATAGTTCACAATTTGTTCATCGATTACAAATCAAAAATTCATATGTCACAATTTATTCATCGATCACAAATCTATCAATTTAGTTAGTCACATATTATATTTCGATCACAAACAGAAATTTTATATGTCATAATTTCTTCATCGATCACAAATAAAAAATTTATATGTTACAATTTATTTATCGGTCACAAATCATAAATATTATAAGTCACAACTTAGTAGACAGTCGCAAAATTTTAAATTATCGGCCACGAATTTCTGTTTGTGACCGAAATATAATATGTGACTAATTAAATCGATAGATTTGTTCATTGATCACAAATAAAATATTTATATATTACAATTTATTTATTGGTCACAAATTACAAATATTATAAGTTACAACTTAGTAGATGGTAACTACAAGACTCGTAAGTTTCGAAAGTTTTTTAGCTATGGAGTCTTGATTAATCGAACTATTTGACGATTCACTATTTCGACAAAGCATTTCTTAGCAAAGAAGAATTTTTTTGTTATTTTACTTGAAATATTTTTTTATTTTTTTTATCTCAGATTCCTAGCTTCAATCTTTCTTCCAAAGTAAACATGGATCCAAGTTTTATGAATTATTTTAAATCACATATTTAAAAAAAAAAAAATTCAGTCAATACATAATTATTCGCTCCTAATATAAGCAAACAAGGAATTTTCTTCAAGTATTCATTTAACAGATTTAAATAATTATTAAGCAATAAAAATCTGACAGTACTGTTCCTCAAAGAAAAAGTTATACCAAATTTTAAAAATTAAATTCACATAAAAGTCCTGCTATGCATGATTCCTTCCAGCTATAATTGGAGGAGACTTTTTTTTTTTTAAATAAAATTATTTAAAAAAAAACATAAATTATTATTATGTGATTCAGTAAATATATTTTTAAATTAAAATAAATAATGGGTTAACCTCGATTACTGTGCCTACCACCAATAGGGATTTAACAGGTGTCTCTAGGCTATATTACTTTGTATATTTTTGTGTTTTAATGATTGAATGTCACGTTAGATGAATGGGGTTAGCAATATTCTTTTAGCCATTTTTATTTTTATTTATTTTATTTTCAATGTGAAAGATATTAATTGTATTCTTTGCCGACAAAGTGGCCTATCTTTGAAGTTTGAAAATTTAAAAAGCTCATGCTTACAATTGGTAGGATTGGGGTGACGGTGGAGGTGAACGCGTGATTTGATTTCTTTTTATTTATATTGACTTTAAGAATTTCAAAATGCAATTAAATTTCATATTAGAAGTATCGAAATGTTTTTTTTTTTTTTTGTTAACACATCGAAACACTATAAAGTAGTGAAGTATATATTTAAATATTTTGGACTTTAGAGAACGATTAAGTAAATTTTTGATAAGATGTAATTTCATTAGGTACACTGACTCGAAGAGATGAGATGAGGGTGTCGTGATTTTGAATTAGGCTAATGCTCGATAGCTATTTAACGAATTGACTATGTGTGAAGTTGCACATATTTCAAAATTCGACGATGAGACTCTTGACTTTTCTTTTTTTATCTCATAGTTGTCTTTTTGTGAGTTTTATGATTTAAGATAGGAGTTGGTTAACTTGCACGTTGAAGCATGCACTACCGCCCATATTTAATGCTTGAGAATGGATAATTGGGAGGAGGAGAATATTCTCTGGGGGTGGGGGGTTAGTAAGTTGGCCATATAAAAGAAATGACATTTTCTTAAGAATGTTCTTACTCATCTTTTATTTATTTATTTATTTTAAGAGATAGGGCTGTGGGTTGTAGAGCATTGATGGAACTCCGCTAGGGAATAAATGATTTAATTTGTTGCGACGAGCCATAAAATACAGAAAGATAAATGCTCAAACATTCATCGACCCTTCTTGATAATTGTGAATTCAAGGATTCTAACAAAGAAACACCCTTTGTCATTCAAACCAATTTGCCTACTTATATATGTTTATCATGCAAGACTCCTTGAAAAATTTGAAAATTTACCAAATTAAAGGTTTTTTTTTCCTTCTGAAAGATCTCCATGGGTTGAGATTTTATTGAATGTTTAAATTTGAGCCTGAATTTGTTAATGGGTTGGATCGGTCCCCTTCGACTATAGATCCAAGGGGAGAGTTCATAAATTAGGTATTAATTATCACTAAATCAAATTTTCAGGTCTTAAGTTTAAAAATACAAAAATCAAGTATTTGTTAATTAATTAAATATATTAAAATCACAATTATACAATTCATAGTCACAGATGCATTCTTATGAATCACAAATTATTTACCGATCACATTTTATCAAATTAATTGGTCATAAATCAAAAATTTCATAAGTCACAGTTTATTTTATTGGTCATAGATCAAAAAAATTGTAGGTCACATTTTATCGATCACATATTTTCAAGTTGAACCAAATAGTTGCTCGCATACACTGAAAGATTCCACCCCGATCTGATCTACCACCCATACTTGATCATAGATGATCAAATAATTAGTCACATACACCAAATAGTGGTCACATACCATCGTTACCAACACTATCGCCATGGCCACTACGGCAACTTGCGACCACTCTCACCCGGCCACTATCGCCGCCACTGCCACACCATCATCATCGCTGCCGCTACACCACCACCACCACAACAACACAACCACCGCCACCACCACAAAAATGAACTACCATCGCCAACAACAGAAACGCACCACCATCGTCGTCGGAAACAAAGCCTTGACTATCACATCGCCGTCGCCGCCCCCCACAAACACCTGCTGCAACACCACCTCCACCGCAACTTCAATCACCCACCAACAATCAACACTCCACAGACAGCCACAACCTCACAGTGTCGTCGCCGCCTCCACCATCATCGTCAGCCACCACCACAACTACCATTTCCAACAACAAATAAGATCCAAACCAGATCCTACCACCATCACTGCGACCACCAGATCTACCATGACCACCATCACTACAACCACCAAATCCGCCACTTAACACAACCAACACTCCACAACCACCATACTGCCATCAACACGACCACCAGATCCGCCACCCAACATAACCAACACACTTCTGCTGGCATAGATGGGAGGTGTCGTCGATGAAGGTTGGTAGATAGAGAGAAAGCGGAGAAGACGGGAGAGAGAGAAGATGGAGAGAGAAAGAAAATGGAAATGGTTTCTAGAGTTTGGGATGAAATTGATTTATTACCTGATTTTTTAAATAATTAAACTCTCAACCTGATTTTTGAAAATCAATCTTTAAACACTTGATTTTTCGTAATTTTCCTAGATCCAAAATCGGTTCCATCTTCTTTTTAATATATCTAATTTATTGAAAATTTTTCCCCTTTGGATGGTTCTATATATTTATTTAACATCCACGTTAGTATCATTATAATTGATAATTGGTTTTTCATTTTATCTGAGAGAAAGTGATGAAATCCCATAAACTTTTTACTAGGTTAGTATTACTTCGGACAATAAAATTTATTGGGGTTAAAGCCGATTACCACACACAAAAAAATAATTTACGTTCTTGAAAATTTGACAAGATTAGTAAGTGTTTGTTGGTGGTTGACTAATGGTAATCGATGACCAAATGACCAGTGATATTGGTAGATGATCTTTAATTGAAAATTGATTAGTAGTTTTCTATTATCAATTAGTAACCGTTAATGATTGCGATATAGAAGTAATCAATGACTTGTTAATGACCATTAATGTCGGATCGGCGATTGATGAAGGGGTAATCATACAGTCATCAATGAAATGTTAATTATACTTTTATTTTAATTTGATCAATCATTTTCTATTCAATTTAACTATCAAACTTCATTTTATGTTTTCAAATCAATTACTTTTTTCACTCTCATCAAGTCCCACGAACATTTTTGAATTGACTAACTAGGGGTTTCCATGTATGAATGAGAAAATCTTTCTATCAATCAATATTTTTTTGAGAAGTGTTGCACTATCAGAAAAAAATTTCACAGAAACGCAGCAGAATACTCGCACGAGGGTGACGCCCGCACATTTTTTTTCTTTTTAAATACACGTGGGACCCACTGTTTATCTCTATTCTGTTGCATTTCTGTTGGATTTTATTCTGTACAAATTGATTTCTCCATATTTTTTTTAGTCTATCGAACAATAAACCATAGAAAACATTTTCATCTTGAAAAATTAAGTAAATTTCATTTCAACTTCATGATTATCAAGTATCAATTATATGATCAAAATCTTAATGGGGAGAATCAAAATTAATTTTGACTTTAGTGGGTCATCCCAAGTTCCTTTAGATACCATTTCCTCATCACTCCACTGAAAAATACCCATCTAGCCCCTGTTTGAGCCCCATTTTTTGAAAATGAGAATGAAAAATATAGTCGTTATTGGGGCCCACACAAGAGATAGAAAATTTAAATTTAAATGTTGATGTGATGGATAACGGTCATATTTTTCATTTTAGTGAGGAAAAAATATGGTTCAAACGGGGCCCTAATTTGTCTTTTTGCCTTTATCTTTGCAAAAAGAAACACCACACAATAGGCAGTAAAAACAAACAAACAAGGTAAATATAAAAGGAAAAAAACAAGAGAAATGACTTTTTTATTTGCACTCCACATTTTCTCCACATTATCACCTAACCAATAAAAAACTCAACCCCCCCCCCCCCCACCCCCACCCCCCGGTACCTATCTCCTCAGTCCTCTGTACTGTATACGTGTGTGTATATGGGTAAAATTCTCGAGAGGTCCTCAATCTTTTAATGTTGTGCACATGATATTCCCATCAAACGATTTTTTTTTTATTTAAGCCCTTACATGTAGCATAAAAAGTTGATAAAAACCTAAATAAAAGTCAACAATTAATTTTAACCACATATTTTAAAGGTTTTTATCAATTTTTTAACCACACATTTCATTAAATTTTATCAAAAGCTAATAAAATATCATTGTTACTAAACGAAAAAGGTCCTTGCGATATGCATGCGATGTCTTACTGAAAGGGTAAAGTCGTTTAATTTCTTTCTATCTTTTAAAAACCAAATGGTGACGGTTGAAATTATGTTAAATGTAGCCCCTTTTTAGAAGATTTTAAAAAGAAAAACATGGTGTGCACTTTAGGACTTGGGTGGTCATTTAAAGATTAAATAGACATTTCTCATCAAGAAGAGAAACCTTGCATAATATTAAAAAGTTAGGGACTTGACTGTCACACTTATAAAAAGTTAAGATCCTCGAGAAATTACATAAATGTCCAATTTTTTCTATATTATAAAAATAAAATGATGACTATTGAAATTACAATAATGCTCATTTTCAGAAAATTTTAGAAAGTAAAAGATCGGGTGCACGTTGTGGACTCAAGTGGTCATTTAGTGACTAACTAGATATTTTCTTTAATTGAAGATGCTGTGCGTAATATTAAAAGGTTCAGGACATGATTGTCACACTTGTAAAAAGTTGGAATCCTAGAGAAATTTATGTATATACACAAACAGGCGCGATCATGTGCTCTCAGTAGTTAAGATAAAAACTTTTCGCTTCTAACGTAGCAAGAGAATCTCAATTAAGATTCTCTCAAACTCAAAGAACCATAATTAAGATTTTCTTGTTACATCAAAGGTGAAAAGTTTTCGTATTATCTATTAGGAACAGGAGATCAATTTCCTGTGCACAAATACACCATAGAAACATTGGAAAAACAATAGCTCATGGGCCACCAATTTTAACTGTGCACTAATCATTGATGAATCAACCACAGGACAAACAATGCCAGTGTAACAGAGTTGTGTGCCAGTGGAAGCAAAGCTACGCACCACCACCTACCCACCCCCACCTCCACCCCCACAAGGAAGCTTCATTTCCATTGTTCCATAAGAAAATGAAACATGAGCTAGTTTGACGTTGAAGGCCCGGAATTACACCCCCTCCACCCGCCTATTACGGACTTGGATTTGTGTGTATTATTACTGTCACACATATACATACAGCCTATACATACACATTTTTCTTTTCTTTATTTTCACTTTCCTCCATTTTCCTATCCTCTTTGCTTCATAACCCTCTTCTGTCACCTTTTCCCCTTCCAAGTTCAGCTTTTGTTTCATTTTTTTGTTTTCTTATCCACTTTGGAAAATCATCTTATCCTCCTTTATTGATTCTTGTGTGAAATGGAAAAAGAAAATTTGTTTCTGAATTGTGGGTCGGAACAGTTTCAGAATTTTTTCTGTAATCCCAGCTGGGAAAATTCAGTGGAACAAAATGATCCATTTGAGTCTGCATTAAGCTCAATGGTTTCTTCTCCAGTTGCTTATGCTACTGAGAATATTGTGATAAGAGAACTTATTGGTAGACTAGGAAGCATATGCAATTCAGGGGAAATTTCTCCAAGTACTAATACTTCACGCTATAGCACCCCGTTGAATTCTCCTCCAAAGGTTAATCTGTCAATGATGGATAATCAAATCCGGGGGAATTTGCAAAACCCTGGAAATAATTTTCCAAGCTTTGCACCATTTTCGACCGATCCAGGATTCGCGGAAAGGGCTGCAAGATTTTCTTGTTTTGCTAAACTTGGGTTGAATAATGATTCTGAATTGCCTCATAGATTGGTGCCTAAACTGGATTCTGGTAATCTCTGTAATCAGTCCTTCAAGATTTCTGGATCTCCCCCGATGGGAGTTCAAGAAAACAGGAATGCCTCACTTCAGGAAGGAATTTCAGCTTCGTATAGAAGATTAGGCAGGTTTTCGAGATCGTCGACCCCGGAAAAAACAGAATTTGGGGATTCCAGGGAGAATTCTTCGGTTTCTGAGCGGATCCCAGTTGGGGAAAATGGCTTCAAAGACCAAACTAATTCAAATTCAAGAAAGAGGAAATCAGTTCCCAGAGGAAAGGCTAAAGAAATCCCTGCCAAAGATGTCAACGTAAGCTAATTCCTTTAGAATTTGTGGGTTTTGAATCCCTGATTTTGAAAATCAGAGTAGATTAACATTTGACTAATTCAATGCAGGTTGCTTCAGAAAACAGTGAATCAAGTGCAAAAAGAAGCAAGTCAGATGATGAAAGTTCAATTGAAAAAGGTAATACTATAAAGGCAGATGCAAGCGAATATTATAAAGTTACTGGAGATGGAAATCAGAAACAACCCAAGGAAAATGTAAAGCCTCCAGAGCCTCCGAAGGACTATATTCATGTTAGGGCTAGAAGGGGACAGGCTACAGATGCCCATAGTCTTGCTGAACGAGTAAGATTTTCCAGAATTTTTGCTGCTAAAGATTCCGACTATCTATTATCATATCCCTTTTGACAGTCTTCCTTTGGGCAGGTTCGACGAGAGAAGATTAGTGAGAGGATGAAATTCCTACAAGATCTTGTCCCAGGTTGCAATAAGGTATTCGATGAAATGCCAATCCGAACCCGAAAACGAAATTTACATGATTTTTACAAGAGAAATGTGCAGAATCCTAAACATATACCATCCTGTTTTTCATTATTCTTAGGTTACTGGAAAAGCTGTAATGCTTGATGAGATCATAAATTATGTCCAGTCTTTACAACGACAAGTTGAGGTATAAAGATTCATCTTGAGTTTGTTTCTTATTTAGTTGCTATGTAGAAAGTTTGCTGATGTTTTTATTTATTTAAACATGTAGTTCCTTTCGATGAAATTGGCTACTATTAATCCAAGCATGGAGTTCAATGTAGAAGCTCTGATGTCCAAGGATGTAAGAAACAATTTGGAATTTTTTTTACAGTTCAAGAACACGTCTTGAATTTTTCTGTAGTTAATGACCTTACAATGTTTGTGGATTTCAGATATTCGGTTCTCG
The DNA here is from genome assembly GCA_019097785.1 of Fraxinus excelsior. Taxonomy (NCBI): domain Eukaryota; kingdom Viridiplantae; phylum Streptophyta; class Magnoliopsida; order Lamiales; family Oleaceae; genus Fraxinus; species Fraxinus excelsior. The sequence goes on along the minus strand of CM032638.1, from coordinate 4,965,668 downwards.
TGGATCTTTGCTTCATAACTTGTATACATCAGATGCCTATCCTTCCCAATCTCAACCAGGACAAAACTTGCATAATGGCATTCCTAATGGAACAGAAATGCCCTTCCAAAATGGTCGAAATCAAAGCATTCAAATGCCTACTCTGGACAATGCTAGTGAACCTGTTTCTCAGGTAAAGAAATAAATTGGATTAAGATAAAATATTCGATACATTTCTTATTCAATTACTTGAGAATGCTGATCAGTTCATTTTTTAGGCTTCAACATTCTGGGAGGATGATCTCCATAGCCTTGTTCAGATGGGATTTGGCCAAAATGAGACACAAAGTTTTCACGGTTAGCAATCTATAGCACGGAGAGCAGATCAGACATATTTTTACACACAAGGATAAATTAAGAATGCTAGGTCTTATTCTTGGCTTTAATGCAGGGATTCTCCCCACAGCTCATATGAAAGCTGAGCAATGATCAACATTTGTCAGCATCGTTAACTATATTCATTTGAGGCCCCGAGTGAGAGAGGCTTCTGTATATACTGAGAAGTAGTTCGAAAAGACTTGATGATCGATTCAACTATCTTTGGAGAATTTTTACTCTTCCCACTGTAAAATCAAGAACTAATATATTGCACCAGATGTTGTTTAAGACTCTGAAGGTCAATTTAACATTTTTTTTTTAAGGTAAAAAGTGTACTTGACGAGACATAAATTTGTCATGTAACCTATTATTTCAACCTTGTTCCATATTTCCTCAAACATATGCAGAATTAATCTTATGTTCTTCCATTCAATTTTCTGTCTATGATTTCTGCTCCAACTATCTGTTATGGCATTTCCACTTTGTTTTGTGAACAGTAAGGTCGGTTGAGAAAGTATAAATTATAGTGAGAAGTTAGAATTAACATTCCATTAATTTTAAGGATTATACCTTAACCCTTGCTATTGAGAGCATTAATAATAATAAAATTGAACAAGGCATACTAGAAGTAACAATGATCAAAACCAATGATGTAAGAATCATATTAGACCATTTTACAGGTTTTATCGGTTCTTCTGTGAATATATATTTGATTATTTTTACCATCATAGCATTAATTATCAATTTTGTCACACAAATGTCATTTTCAGGGAAGAACTTGATTGTGGGACCTTGTAATAAGAACATTATAACCATATATCAAGTGACTTGTAGAGGGTTGGATTCTTATCTGTAACCAGATGTTAGTGGGGACAAATTGTCTCTAAAGTTCATCTGGTTGATTAAGAATTAAAAAGAATTATATGCAGAAGATTAGCTGGAATCCAAAAGTCACTTTGAAAAGAACCCTCCAACTTACTGTACAAATAGTATTAGGCTAATTTAAACAATGACTTCTTCTGGTCCCTTTTGGAAATTTATTTGTAAAAGGGGAGGTTGTGATCACAGGTTGGCAACAGTGAAGTTCTTACTGATGTTGAATAGCATATTTGGTTTACTTTGAAAAAATTAACTATGAAGACTGGCCAAACATGCTCAAATGTTGTTTTCTATGTCACGTGTTGAAAATAGAGTTAATTATCGTCTTTGTTTTCTGATATAACGGAGACTCCGTGCTTTCATTTCCTCCTGATTAGTGACGTTGATAGGGATTATTTCATTTAGCATGACTTTAAAATGTAACATTTCTACGTGGTGGGCCCCACTCATACATGCGAAGTTTTTTTGGTATTGAGTACTTTGTACTTTGTATGTTGGTTTGATCTAGATCAGTGACATAAGATATGGATTATCTATTTGTATCGCTCTAAGATCTTTGTAGTATTAGCAACAATACTTTTTAGTACCTTTGATATTAGTGAATGTGTCTTAAGTGTTGAACTATGTAAATTTTGTTGGGAAAATTAGGTCCAATGCTCTAAAAAGTAACCCAATTTGATTAATATCCTAAGTTAATTAAATATCACATAAACCCCGTATTAATTACTTCCTAAACTGAAACAAAAATTCAAAATCTCCCTATTGACTTCAGACCACAAACGCGAGGCACACCGCTGCAGCAATTGCAATGGCTCTGCACAAGCATTTGGTTTCTGTTTCTGCTTTTGGTGTTTTGTCCGACGAGGGATGGTGGGGGTGATGTCGATTGGAGTAGCCGACGATAGATTGTGTTTGATCGACTACAGACCACAAACGCGGGGCTCACCATTGCAGCAATTGCGATGGCGCTGCAAGAAGCATTCGGTCTATGCTTATGTTTTTGGTGTTTTGGCCGACGAGAGATGGTGGGGTTATAGCGATTGGAGTAGCAAGCGGTAGATTGGGTTTGATCGATTATAGATCACAAACGCGGTGATTTATCATATTTGGCTTCTCATTTTGATCTTCCACCGTCCCACCAGAACCGTCGTTGGAATCAATGCAATGAATAGTCAGTTGTGGGTTCGCTCCATGATGGATGTAATTTGTCTCAAATCCATTACATATATCAGCTGAGTTATTCAATTTTTTAATTCAGATTATTGTCATAAATTAGATAACGAGAGTTTGATTTGATTGGTTTTGTTGGAAACAATTTAAATATAATCCCACAGTTTAACTTATTCAACAAAGTCTGATTAGATTGGGATATTGGAGTGGTGGTGGTTGAATTTGCATAAATGATATATGTTAAAGGTTTTCACTGGTGTTTTGCCATTTTATTTTAAAAAGATTTGTCATTTTTTTTAGTGTTTGTCACTTTATTAAATATGTTCATGTTTGAGTTTGATTTTCTTTTATCACGTGTATAGTTTTTTGGTTTAGGCTTGGGACTGCTGGTAGTAGTAGTGGAGGTGACGAAGAAAGAGAAAGGTCAATGGTTGTCACTTTTTTATGACATTTTGTTGAAATGATTCAAACGTTTTAATTTGTGTTGTTCCTTTTTTGAATTTTTGCCATTGTTTAGCATTTGTCACTTTTTTAGCGTTCATTACTTTTTTGAATTTATGCAACTTTTTTTTCAGCATCGTCACTTTTTTCAGTATTTAGTAATAAGCATCACTTTTTAATAAAAGTGTATGCAACTTTTTATTTTTTAAATAAAAAATGACACTTAACTTTATAAAGTAACATTGTGTCACTTTTTTGTATGTATAAAAAAGTAACGCTTGGCGGTGAACTGGTAAAGAGGAGTGACGATAGTCATATCACTTTTTTTGGTCACTTTATTGAACTGATTCCAATGTTTTAAGGGCAACTTACAAAAATACACCAATGCCACTTGATCATGCTTTGATTATGTCACTTTTTTTTGGTCACTTCATTGAATTGATTCCAATGAATCACAATTATGCAACAAATGTCACTTGATTATGCTTTAATTATGTCATTTTTTTCTATTACTTTATTGAACTCATTCTAATGTTTTAATTGGTGATTTACTTTTATTAGTGTATGTCACTTTTTTTTTTAATTTCCGTGACTTTTTTTAATGTTTGTCACTTTTTAATTTTTTTACTTTTTTTTCTTTTAATATATGTCATTTTTTTTTAGTGTTTATCACTTTTTTCAATCACCTTTTTAGTGACAAATATCAATTTTTAATAAAAGTGACACTGTATGTAGTGACAGTGGATCACTTTTTCATTGTCAACTTTTTTTTTTTTTTTTTACATAATCAGCATATGGATTGTACTATTTTGGTATTTGTCACTTTTTTTCTTTAGTTTTGTCATTTTTTTTGAGTTTGTTTTTTATACAAAAAAAAAAAAAGTGACATTGTGTCACTTTTTCATTTTAAACAATATTTTTTACTTCCTAAAAAATTTCCATATGCTTTTTCAAAATATCCCTAAATTTAAGGGTATTTTTGTATGTACCCCAATTTTGTTTATCTTTTATCTTTCAAAATTTGTAGGAAAATTCAATTTTGGGAGAGTTTTTGGACGAACAATAAAGATTATAAAATCTTATCTACTTTACAAAGAAATGACAATGAAGAGTGAAAGGATAAGTAGAACGATAAAAGTAGTGGAGTGGAGATGTGAAGAGAGATTCCAAGAAAGACAAACTTTTCCATGAAGGTCTCAATTCTTGAGTAAAGAAATCTGCAATCTCATCTTGTTCCATTTTCATCTCTTTTATTTTCCTTATTTTTTTTAAATAGAATTTTAGCAATCTCATCTTACTTCATAATGTAGAGAATTTTCAATCCCCCCAACCCAAATTTGAATCCTTTTTTTTTTTTTCACCATGTGTAGTTCACATTTAACACATATATTCTTTCTTGTCAATATTGATGTGCATCGCGTAGAAAATACATCGATCTCACTAAAAAATATAGCTTATATTCACTCTTTTTTTTTTTTTTGGTTTATACCTGCTAGAGACAAAATGATATAACATAGTTTATATTCACTCTTTTTGTTATACGTGCCGGGTCCTTGACGGAGCCGAACAGATTAGTTTGATAGAAATGTACTTACCTCGATCAAAACCGAGCTTGACCGAGTTAGTCGGCGAGGTTGGCAGGTTTGATTAGGTTTTGAAATCCTCTTGCAAAATTATTGGTTCAAAGGGAATTGAACATTGAATCTCTAAGGAAAATAATAGGTCATCACCACTTCAACACAAAGTGTTTTAGTATTATTTAGGTGCACTAACTTATATCTATTTAATGAATTATTTATAATTTTTTTAAAAAAAACTTTGGTCTAAATTTTTATTTAATTTTATAAACCTAAATAATTAGTGAAAAAATATCTTAAAAATTTTAATATCTGTGTGTGTGTGTGTGTGTGTTTACCTCGCTTGTAGCACCTTTGACGTGGACAACAGATATCGAGTTCACTTGCATTCTCACAAAATAATTTCGACACGTGTAGACGGATTGTCAATCAATAATATCTTGAATTTGAACGTAGGAGAAGCTTATGACAAGGCAAATATGTTCGAGCCTCGGCAAAATATACTAGAGAAATTACACGATAGTGAACGATCAACAAAGAACCAAACTCAAGATCAAAATTAAACATCAAACATTAAAAACCTAAGACCAAACAAAAAAAATGAGAGAATGTATAGCTTGTAGTTGATATATTAGCATTACCCTCCAAATGATACGAGAGGAACATTTATAGTATTACATGTGAAATGATGTCCATTGGATAAGGGGACATATGACCACATCTCCTTAACCAAGACATCTTATCATAGACATCAATTTTAACTCCAATAGCTTGTAACGCATTAAATGTCCCCAAGAAGGAGGACAACCACCCCATAACCTATACTGACAAGATTGACATTTTTACTCATTACAAAAGTCCAATCAATCATTCCAAAAAGATTTCATAAATTCAATATCTTCAAATGTGGGTCGTCACCCTTCCTGATTGAGCTTCGAATCCTACTTCGGCAAAAGGGGCTTCGACAAGTCTATTCCATAAAATAGCTTCATTGAATGCCGACTTTGGAGCTTTGGATTTAGTGGTTTTTTGTAGATCCTATGCGCTCCACGTGGGAGCTTTGGCGACGAAGCATAACAATTGTCCCCCAAGTCCATTTATGATTATTCATATTATGCGTGACTTCTATCTCGAGTAGAATTTCTTTGAGGCATATTTTCTGTCATGGTTAGGTTATCGACAATAATTTGAATGTGTGTTTAACATGTCGATAAATAATTTTTTTCCTTCTATAGTAACTTATATTTTAAGATTTCTTAGTTTAGCAAATACATTTTATTATTCGGTATCATTTTCAAACTTGAATTTTCGGTTCACAACAACAATAAATTAAACCTTGTTCAAATATACTAATTTGATTTAATAGTTAAACCAAAACACGATAATTAGAGTTACAAACAAGTAAATTTCTTATTTTAACTAGAAGATGAGATTTATTATTAAAATAAAATAAAAATTGTAATTAATCTAAAAAGTTAATTAAAAGTAACTTCTATTACTTCCTATGTAGCCAAACATGCTCTCAACTTGTTCAAAATATTATCTCTCTGCCTTAATGATTAAACCCGAATATCGATTTGTAGAAGATTCTTACAATCAAAATTAATCAAAGAAGATTTGTTCTAATATAAAGTCAACTTGGTAAGAGTAAAAAATAACAGTTTTGCTACATGTACATCAAGTTTGACATTATTTTGAGGTGAAAGCTTTTATACATTGATTTTAACAACACTTTAAACAATTAATGACACAAATTTTGACACATCTTAAAATGTCTAACTTAGCCCCTGCTTGGTGATGATTAAAATCAGATTTTTAGTAGATTTTGATAGAGATTAATGAAATGTGTTGTTGAAAAGTTGTGGAAGTCATAAAAGATTTGTTAAAATTAATTGTTAACTTTGATTTATATTAAAATGAAGATTTTAATTTGTACTAAACAAGGACCTAATGTACACAAAGAGTGTACAATTAGTTTAATCCGAAAAACATTGAATTTTGACTGCGGATAGTAAGAAAAAATCATAGTTTTCCATGAATTACTCCGGTCACAACGAACAAAAGGGTCCACATTGAGCAAATAGTTAGGAGAAATTGATGTAATGTGTTTTTTTTTTTTTTGTGTGTGGGGTTAATATAAAATGATTATTTGGAACCAGGCTGTCACTCTTCCTAAAATGTTATACAATCACACCTTCCTTCACTTTATGTCCCTTTCTTTAAACTTAACTAGCATTTGCTTTAACTAGTGTTTTGTATGATATTACATTTAGAGGGTAGGGTGGGTTGGGGACATTGTATTTAAAATTATCATTTTGTTTACCAAACAAAGCATCAAGTTGATGTATCATTAGCACCCTTTCAATCTTGAAAGTCTAGAAGAAGATAATTAGTGAGGTCGAAGTCAATAAGTGGAGATACCATCGATTATAAATCATTAAAGAAGACCCGGGGTGCTAAGGTCATCTTTTCATTTACCTTAAGAAGCTTCCATTTATAATAGTGACGTGATATATCGTTAAGAGCAAATTAGAAGATGGATTGGAAGACCAAAGTTAACTTGGCTATTCTTGTTGCATGAACGGAATGACCACGAAGTTTCAAGTGAACGACCCCAAAGTAATTGGTAATAAAGCTTAGCTTGTTATTGTTGTTGAGGGGAGCCAAAGATACGTTGGAAAGATTCATTGAGTAATTGTCACTAAAGATAGTTTAAATAATTAACTTTCTTCTCTTTTTACAACTTAGACTCGTAAGCGAGGTAGTTCAACAAAGTAAAAAAGTATCTTAGATTCAAGTCTTGCAGTTGATATATATGAAAATGTAACATGTGAGATCTTATATGGAACAATTTGTCTAATCTGGAACAACTAAAGCTCTTAAACTTTTAGACACAATAATTCAATACTTGTAAGTGTACTCTTAAAAAAAAAAAATCTATAGGCAAAGTTCCGTAAGTTATATCACGAAGTGATAAAGAGAGATAATTGAAAGACAAAACTCCCTGAAACATGCATTTAATATTGTTTCTAGAGCGATTATGACATCAAAATTACCTCTAAAGAATCTTCTACGTAACTTGGATTTCATGATTTAAACAACAAATTATTCCACATATTGTTAGAGTTTCGTAATACTAAAATCGGTGGCCCAGTAACATCTACATGTCACTTTCACACCCATATCCCCATTGGATTTTTGACATACAATATCTTAATTTCTGGTCTTCCCAAATTAAATAAAAAATTGGATATATTTCTAGTGGCCAAGGAATTGAGAGGATTTTGAAGCCTACAAAGGTTCTATTCTGTCTTCACTTTTTTAACTTAAAATATGCTTCTGCTTTAATGGTCCATAGGTAAGAAGATATATATATGTCAGAGAAGACAATGTCACAAGCAACCTGTTTCATGGTCTCCATGAAATTATACACACTGAAACCACAAGATGCCAAATTTAAGTACTTGTGGGCTATCTTCTGTTTTTAGCTTATTTTTAATAATTGAAAATAACAAACTGCTACAAGCCCACTTGAATATAATCATTTCAAGGGATTGTTTAACGAGAGTTCTAATAAATTTTTTAGCAAATTTCGATAAAAGTACTTAAAACTAGTATATTGAAAAATTAATAAAAAAAAAAAAAAAAAAAAAAAACTTGATGAAATTGAAATTTGGCAAGTTGATAAAATTTAAATAAAGTTTAATCAAACAAGCACCGAGCTAGTAGCGTCAACGTTGATTTTGTAGATCTTTCCATACGTCCACCCTATCTACAACATACCAAACAATACATGTGGTGTGCGGATGCAAGCGAGCGTGTTAAGAATAAACTGAGGCAATATGCTTAGTGAAACCCGAGACCCCAATATATCAATAGTTTATCAATTTGAGGATGTAAAAGATGATGGAGGCGAGTAGATATGATGTAGCTCAAGTTCAATACAAATGATGATGTCGCCTCCTAACACAATTGGTGCGATCGTTTGTATCATTAGAAGATGGGAAAGAAGTATACTTAGCTATATGTGTATCTGTTTGTAACAAACAACAATGACTTGTGCCAAACCAGCTGAAAATTTGTATCTATATGTTGCAACGGTCGTATCCAGCAGACCATTGTTAAGAAATATAGTATTATTTTATTGTTTATTAAGGGTAGAATAGTCTTTTTAGTTTCCCTTATTTTAGACTATATATAGTTTCTCTATATTTAGGTTTTGTATTCACTTTTTCATTATACATTATTAACGAAACCCTAGCCTCCCTTTTTCTTTAAATTGTTTAACATGGTATCAAAGCAAAATTTCATGGGACAAAGTTTAATCTCAAACACAGCTTTCGCGGATCCAAAATTTCATGGGACAATTTTTTTTGGTGATTTCGAGACAAGTTCGATAGAGTTTTCTTTCCATTTTGCGATCTGGTATTTCGTTTTCATTTCTTTTAAGATCTGTTTTTCCTTATTCTTTGATTATGGCTACTGAAAGAGACGATTCGCTTCAGTCTGTGAGTGTGAGGTTGGATGAAAAGAATTATTCGTATGGGAGTTATGTGATGAGAAATTTTCTTAAGGGAGAAATTCGTATGGGAGTTATGTGGGAGATACATTAGTGGAACTTTTGTGAAACCTAAGAATACCGATGAGGATCATGCTGGTTTGGTAGATACTTGTGAATCAAATAATTCGAAAATCATTACTTGGATTAACAATTCTGTTGAGCATTCCATAGGCAGAGAGTTGACGAAATATGAGACAGCAAAAGAGGTTTAGGATCATCTGCAAAGGTTATTCACTCAGTCAAATTTTGTGAAGCAGTATCAATTGGAGAATGACATACGAGCTCTTCAGCAGAAAAATATTAGTATTCATGAGTTTTATTTTGCTATGACAGATCTTTGGGATTAATTGGCTCTTACAGAATCGGACGAATTAAAGTCATGTGCACTCTATATTGCTCGTAGAGAGCAGCAACGATTGGTGCAGTTTTTAACTACACTTCGCAGTAATTTTGAGAGACTTAGAGGTTCAATTTTGCATCGTTCTCCACTTCCTTCTGTTGACTAAGTTGTTAGTGAGCTATTGGCGGAAGAAATACGTCTCAAGTCTTATTCTGAAAAGGGAATCATTTCTGCTTCTAATCCTTCCGTGTTAGCAGTGCCTTCTAAGTCACTCTCTCATAATCAGAATAAGTTTTACGGGAGGGTTTCCCCCGATGAGTGCAGTTTCTGTAAGCATAAAGGTCATTGGAGGGCTCAGTGTCCTAAGTTGAGACAGCAGAATCAATCGCAGCAACAATTTCAAGCTTGGAAGCCTGGCAACCAGTCACAATCGAATGCTCATGGACTACCTCATGGCTATAGACCACCACAGTCTAATACTGCTGCAGCAACAGCTTCATTAGGTCTCTTCACCAATCCTAGTACTCTGGCTGAGCAATTTCAGAAGTTTCTTTCCTTACAGCCACAAGCTATGTCTGCTTCCTCTCCTTTCGTAGGTCAGTTGCCTCATGGTTCTTCAGGTATGTCACATTCTGTATGGGTCTTGGATTCTGGTGCTTCACATCATATGTCTCCAGATTCTTCATCTTTTGCTTCTGTGTCTTCTTCGTCTTCTATTCCTGTCATGACTGCTGATGGCACTCCTATGCCTTTAGCAGGTGTTTGTTCTATTGTCACACCTCACTTGTCTCTCCCTAATGTTTATCATATACCGAAACTCATATTAAATCTTGCTTCTGTTGGTCAGTTATGTGATTCTGGTAATTTAGTCACATTTTCCTCTTCTTCTTGTTATGTGCAGGACCTGCAATCTCAGAAGCTAATTGGGACAGGCCGTAGGAAGGGTGGACTATATATTTTGGATAAGCTAAAAGTGTCAGTTGCTGCTTCTACTACTAGTGTTGATTTGTCTTCTTTTCGTTGAGTCATTCTTCTTCTAATTTTTATTTATGGCATTCTCGTTTAGGTCATGTTTCGTCTTCTCGTTTAAGATTTTTGTCTTCCACTGGAGCGTTAGGAAATTTGCAACCTTGTAATATTTCTGATTGTAGTGGATGTAAACTGGCAAAATTTTCAGCTTTACCTTTTAATGGAAGTATTTATGTTTCTTCTTCTCCTTTTGATTTGATTCATTCTGATGTATGGGGGCCTTCTCCTGTTACCACAAAAGGAGGGTCTCGATATTATGTTTCTTTTATTGATGATCATACTCGTTATTGTTGGGTTTATTTAATGAAACATCGTTCTGAATTCTTTGAGATATACTCAGCATTTCGTTCTCTTGTCAAAACTCAACAATCTGCTGTTATCAAATGTTTTAGGTGTGATTTGGGTGGGGAATACACTTCTAATAGATTTTGTGAGCTTCTTGCCTTAGATGGAACCATTTACCAAACTTCGTGTACTGATACTCCTGAGCAAAATGGTGTTGCTGAAAGAAAATATAGGCACATTGTTGAAACTGATCGCTCTCTCTTGTTGTCTTCTTCTGTTCTTAGTGTGTTTTGGGGTGAAGCTGTTCTTACTGCTGTAGGTCTGATTAATACAATTCCATCTTCTCATATTTCAGGTCTTTCTCCTTTCGAAAAGTTGTATGGGTATGCCCCTGATTATTCTTTCTTTAGAATTTTTGGTTGTACTTGTTTCGTTCTTCGTCCTCATGTAGAACGTAGTAAGTTGTCATCTCGATCTGCTATTTGTGTCTTTCTTGGTTATGGTGAAGGTAAAAAGGGATATCGTTGTTTTGATCCAACAACTCAGAAACTTTATGTGTCTCGTCATGTTGTTTTTCTCGAGCATATACCTTTCTTTTCTATTCCATCCACTACTCATAATTTGACTAGATCTGATCTTATTCGTATAGATCCATTTTCTGACGATTCTGATAGTTTATCATCTCAGGTTCCCAGTACCTCAAATACCTCTTCTCATGTTCTTACCCCGTTATCTTTACAACCAACTCGTATTGATCATTCTGCAGGTACTAACACTTTACTCTCCGGTACACCTGGAGGTCCCTCTTCTCCTACGGTCCCTCAAGCTCCGTCTGAGATTGTGGATTCACCTCTACATCAATCCACATGCATTCGTAAGTCTACAAAGTTACCAGATTTTGCTTATTCTTGTTATTCTTCATCTTTTACTTCATTTTTTACTTCTACTCATTGTCTCTCTAAGCCCTCTTCCTATAAAGAGGCAATTCTTGATCCTCTTTGGCAGCAAGCTATGGATGAGGAACTTTCTGCTTTGCATAAGACTGGTACTTGGGATTTGGTTCCTCTACCTCATGGTAAGAGTGTTGTGGGTTGTCGTTGGGTGTATAAGATCAAGACTAATTCTGATGGATCAATTGAGCGATACAAAGCTCGATTGATTGCAAAAGGGTACTCTCAACAGTATGGTATGGATTATGAGGAAACATTTGCTCCTATTGCAAAAATGACTACTATTCGTACTCTTATTGCAATAGCTTCCGTTCATCAGTGGCGTATCTCTCAACTTGATGTTAAAAATGCATTCTTGAATAGAGATCTTCAAGAAGAATTTATATGACACCACCTTCCTGGTGTTTCACATGATTCTGGGTATGTTTGCAAGCTAAAGAAAGCGTTATATGGTCTCAAACAAGCACCTCGTGCTTGGTTTGAGAAATTTTCTGTTGTGATCTCTTCCCTTGGATTTACTTCTAGTAGTCATGATTATGCTCTTTTTGTTAAGTGCACTGATGCAGGTCGTATCATTCTATCTTTATATGTTGATGACATGATTATTACTGGTGATACTATTGATGGTATTTCAGTTTGGAAAACAGAGTTAGGTAGACAGTTTGAAATGAAAGATTTGGGTTCTCTACGATATTTCTTGGGTATTGAGGTAGCTTGCTCACCTAGAGGTTATCTTCTTTCTCAGTCAAAATATGTTGCAGATATTCTTGAGCGGGCTAGACTTACTGATAATAAGACTGTTGATACTCCAATTGAGGTTAATGCAAAGTATTCTTCTTCTGATGGTTTACCTTTGTCGGATCCTACTTTATATCGTACTATTGTTGGGAGCTTGGTATATCTCACTATTACTCGTCCAGATATTGCATATGCTGTTCATGTTGTTAGTCAGTTTGTTGCTTCTCCTACAACAGTTCATTGGGCAGATGTTCTTCGTATTTTGTGGTATCTTTGGGGTACAGTCTTTCAGAGTCTTTTACTTCCATCCACATCTTCCTTGGAGCTGCGTGCATACTCTGATACTGATCATGACAGTGATCCCACAGATCGCAAGTCTGTTACTGGTTTCTGTATTTTTTTGAGTGATTCTCTTATTTCTTGGAAGAGCAAGAAACAATCTATTGTTTCTCAATCTTCAACCGAAGCAGAATATCGTGCTATGGCATCTACTACCAAAGAGATTGTTTGGCTACGTTGGTTACTTGAAGATATGGGAGTTTTTCTTTCTCATCCTACTCCTATGTATTGCGACAACCAAAGTTCTATTCAAATTGCCCACAACTCGATTTTTCATGAACGGACTAAGCACATTGAGATCAATTGTCACCTTAGTCGTCATCATCTCAAGCATGACACAATTACTTTGCCTTTTGTTTCTTCTTCTTTGCAACTTGCAGATTTCTTTACTAAGTCACATTCTATTTCTCGTTTTCGTTTTCTAGTTGGCAAACTCTCGATACTTGTAACTGCGGCATCGTGAGTTTGAGGGGAGATGTTAAGAAATATAGTATTATTTTATTATTTATTAAGGGTAGAATAGTCTTTTTAGTTTCCCTTATTTTAGAATATATATACTCTCTCTATATTTAATTTTGGTATTCACTTTTTCATTATGCATTATTAATGAAATCCTAGCCTCCATTTTTCTTTTCTTTTTCTTTGAATTGTTTAACAACCATGAACTGGGATATTCTTCTATGCCATAAGAGGGAGCAAATTCCTCTCTCCATTGCTGATTACCATCATCAACGTGAATACCCTCCCCAGCAGCAAACCCTTCATTTAGAGTGCGAGTGTCTGCTGCAAGCAACCGAACCAACCTGTCTCTCTCCATGTAGGCCCTTTCAGCCTCTCCCTCGGGCACTATAGCCCGGTTCTGCAAATTTATGAAATGTATGTAGTTCTTTCAGAAAGTGTTGGAAATGACATCTATGTAAATTAAACAGATAAGTTGTCTTTTGAACAAACAGTAACTGCAGAAAGTAGCAAAATAAAGATTTCTCAGCGCCCAAAATGAACGGGTTATTGTGGAACTTCTCTAAGCAAACAAACCACTTGTTCTCTCACATAACACTCAACAAATGAAATAGTCAAAGGCATATGTGCCACGAGATTGGCAAATGCTGATGATGATATATATTCATACAATGGAACAAGAAATAAATCATATTTCTAAACTTATTAGCAGAAAAACATAACGGTAAGCAGGTAAAAAGGCATCACCTAAATGCCAGAACAATAATATTATGGAACAACAAAGAACAAGAATTCACATCAGCGCAGAATTCCAAACTCACCTCCGCTACAACCACTGCTTCTTTAAGCCGCACAACTAATTCGCCAGCCGCCTGAACAGCCTCAGCTGTATCCCTCAATTGAGCCTGAAGCCCTTTATTTTCACCCCTAAAATATCACCTCCTTTTCTTGTTCAACTCTCAGAGCTGAAATTCCGGCCGCAAGGGCATTGATAAATTTAGATTCGGCACCTCTAACCCCAGCCTTAGTAGATGCTTTCTTTACATCATCGATTCCTTCTCTAATCTTGGGTTGTCGTGCAAGCAGTTGAATGTGTTTAACTTCAAGATCAGCATACTGTTCAAGCATGCGGGCATGGCCTTCCATTGCCATTTGCATTGCTTCTTTTAACTCTTCAGAATGTTTCTTTTCCATTTCCAGTTCTTGTTTTTGTACAAGTGATCGGTTAGATTCCAGCTCCAGGTGTTGTGGTAGGGGCAGCGACGGTGGTGGTTTTTGTTCGTGGTGTGGTGTACACGGCTATGGTGGTAGTCATTTTTGCTGTGGCAGTGGGGGCAAGTGGGATAGCTTTTGTGTCCAAGTATTGGTGGTGGATTGAGATCGGGGTGGGGTGTTAGATGTGGATAAAAAATAATAAAAGTCGTAGATTTTAATAGATGTGTTTAAAAATACAAATTAACATCACAAAACTAAAAAAAATCCAACGGAATGGAAATAGATAAAACTCCAATTTTTTTTATCTGTTTTTCAAATTTTTCCCGCCTCCTCACTAAACTTGCCAAACAAGAAAACCCTGCTTTTCTTATTATTTTAAAATTTTGTTTCTTTCTCACTCTGTGAAGTTGCAAAACACGAACACGAAACACCGGTTCCCTCATCATCAGAAGGGGCAATGCAATTCTGCCTCCGTGTTCTCATTCTCCTCCGACTCTGCCGTCGACTCTGCCACCGCTGCCGTTCTATTGTTAGATTTTTGTTTTTCAAAAAGTTAAAGGGTAAATCAACCTTATCATTATGGATTTATGCCAACTGCCAAAGATAATGCCAATTGAATAGTTTCGAAGAAATATTACTTGACTCAAGAATCTTTACCTTTTGTCGTTGAGAAATGGATATATGTACAATTGTTGATTGCCTGACGCGAACTCGAGAGCGAGATCAGTGTGAAAATCGCAGAATTAATTGAAAACGTCGAGAAATCTCAAATTGAGGTTGGAGACGGTAGAATCTCAACCCACAAATTATTGAACCAAGCAACCAAACAAAAACGAAATTTGAATGACCGCTTGATTACAAAACCAACGAACGCCACAAATAGTGCATAATCCTTTGATAAGTTCTAAGGGTTGAACGCCACAAATATAATAATATTTGATAAATTCAGTACATGTTCAATCAAGAATAATGAGAGAAATTCTCAATTTATTATGTCAAAAGTCTTAGTTCTTTACAATGAAGGAAATAAACATATTTATACTAAAACCTAATTAATGTAGTAAAACAGGAAATAACTCTAAATATTACAAAAGATATCAAAATATTGTATTTTAGTCAAACTAGGAAACTCCAATTTTTTGTCAACTTGTTCTCGACATGTTTCTGTACGATTGCAAGCTCAAAAGTACCATGCGCCTACTTAGCCTTGTGCAGAATTTTGTGACGATTCCGAATTATACTCATGGGCAAAAATCCGACTACCGAGCTGAAAGTTATGCTTGTTTTCATCCACGCTGCTCGTTTGCTGCTTAAACCGAGTTGATCAATTTGGTTTCTTCTTCTGAGCCCAACATAAAACTTGTACTTTGACATACTTTCTTCAACCCCACGTGCCCCGTTTCCCGAACATGCATTTGTATGATTTTTATTAACTCGAACTTGCCGTTAACCACTCTCCGTCAATCATCAAATTCCATGTAGAATGTAGTTCAAGAATTTGTTTCAAATCTTGCTTATAGACTACATTTACACACATATTTGAAAGGGACCCAACACGATCAAGAAATCGAACATAACAGATTGAAGGAAATTCTCAAGAGAAGACCAAAATAGTGAAAGAGAAAAAAAAACTAATCTTCTTTTAGAATTAGCTTCTATAAAGGTAGGGGCGGAGCCATGAATTTTTGTCAGGGTGGGCACAATTTATCGATGTTGAACGTTGAGTTTTTGTCATAGATGTAATGATAATAAAAATATAAAATAATATTATGACAATACTAAAAATGACATAATTTATAAATTACACTTGTTCCTTTCGAGTTTTCATACTTTGATATCCTTGTACAATAACTTCATTATCGAGCTTTAAAAATATATCTTCACTAACAAAATACTCACTTCCACCTTACTTTCTAGAACTTGATTTGAAAATATTGTTACAAGCAATAAGCAGCATATTTTTCTACACTATACTCTAATCAAGAACCTAACTCTTTAAACCAAGAAGGATTGAATTGTCTAGCTTTTAAACCTTGGGACGGTTCAGTAAAACCATCCACTCAATTCCACAACACCTCGAATCTCAAACCATTCAAGTCACGACAGTTCAGACTTTGACTGATAAGTAGTTAGACATTAGTCTAATCTTACGATGCTCTTGTGGAAATAATGATGGATGTATGGGTGTTGTCCATTCCATAGATGAGAGACCCCTTGAATACAATACTTAAAAATGTATCTTCCCTTTCTTGATGCTTAAGCTTTAAAATAAAATAGTTCAACACGGGATCAAAGTCAGACAACAAATCTAAATTCAAGTTTCGCTATTATCCATCTATGAAAATGACACACGTTAAGCTTTAAAGAATCTTAAGGGCATATTGAAGATAACACTTAAGAAATACATATATATGAATACAACTTTCAAAAATTTAACTTGAACAAGTAGCTTTCACATGTACTACACACACATGTATATAAAGAGGCAAAATTACATTGAGAAAGAAGTAAAGAAGGGTATTGAAAGTATACTTTCAGAATCCATTAACCATTCTTTTTCTCAAAGTACGGGAAAAAGGAGAGAATTGATGACAAGTTCTTTTGGAAAGTGACCATTAACGGGCTTCAACCATACTTCGGTGTATAAATTTAAATTTATTCAACGAGCAAAATAGGTACGAGTTTTAGATGAGTCATATATGGTTTAATTTGCAGTGTATTTAACAAATTTCAAATCAAGATAAAAATTATATATTATAGGTTTTGTTTGTTTTTCATTATCATATTAAACTTAAACATTTTAGTTTGAAAAACCTAATTGGATCAAAAACATTACGGGTCACTCAACCTTTTCTCAAGACTTGTCATTGAATTTTAGGTTCCATTTTCGGTTAGTCGCCAATAACAATTCCGTCACAAAAATTAACGTCATTTCCTATATGGTAGAAGGACTTCCTCTTATGTACGTTCAATAT
This sequence comes from Fraxinus excelsior, assembly GCA_019097785.1. Lineage (NCBI taxonomy): Eukaryota > Viridiplantae > Streptophyta > Magnoliopsida > Lamiales > Oleaceae > Fraxinus > Fraxinus excelsior. Next base: position 4,948,353 of record CM032638.1, on the reverse strand, counting down.
TAGCATTAACGATGTTCATTGATTTTTTTGTTGTTCAATAATTATATATTTCAACTTGTAAAGGTCGTAATTATAATAACACATGATTTTTGTTAAAAAAAATCATATTTCAATGTCACGGCTTCCATGTTAAAAGTGCAAATTTTTCTAAGCAAATTATTGAATTTTAAATTTTCATTTTAGATTGATTACCAATAATAATTTTAGGTTCAATATATTGTGATGCTCAGCATCTTTGAATCCACTCAAAAAATCTTTTTTCCTTCCATCTGTTAGAAACATAAATAACTCTCTTGGACCTGGATGCTGGACTTGGGCCGTTGGGTATAATATATTGGTATTTTTGGCTTTCTCTTTTGAGCTAGGACTTAGCTTATAACTAGAAAAAATAAAATAAAAAAATTTGAGCCCCAGAAGTTTAGGGTAGGCCTGTGCCCACCTTGGTCTTTACTGGGCTCCGCCCCTGTAAAGGAGATCTTCTTTCAATAAAAAAAAACATATGGAAATCCCTTTTTTGATCTTTTGTAATGATATGGTGTTTTACAATAGGTCAATATTTTGAAATAATGTCAACTAGCACAAGTGGAACATTAGTTTTAGGTAGGAGAATATGATAATGAAGTGAGTTCTATATCATCGCAATTAATTATATTTAATTTTAATTGGACCGTATACTTTCTTCTCTTAGATTGATAACTAATATTATAACGTTATCAGTGATAGACGCTTTTATTTTTCTTAAAAATGGTAGTATCAGTGACTACTAAAAAATGAAAATAATAATAATTAAAATCAACATGATCACAAGAGCATTGTCTATTATTTTTTAAGAAAAAAAAAGTTTAAAGTTTAGTGATTGATTTGAAAACTCAAGATTTCGATGACGAAAGTAAAATAACACTATAAACTTAAAAGTGGTGAAGTGATGGAGATCAAATTTGATAACCAAATAATGAGTTAATGGAATTTTGTGATCTCGTCATATTTTTTTGTTGATTGCTTATTTTAATTTTATTAATTTAAAAGATAGACCAAGCGGAGTGCTTAAATATTAAAGAGGCATTCTTTTTTCTTTTTCTTTTTAATATTTTACTCACATGTGTCCACCCATGTGAATGTTCTTACATGCTTATGTGAAAAATAATTGTGCACACAGAGAATTATCCTATATTAAAATTGAAATTATTGTAAAAGTTGAGTAACTAATTTGATATTAAAAAAAAAAATTGGCTGACCAAAGCGAAGAATTTTTAACCTGTCCATCTGAAAATACCAATATTATGTGGCTAATATTAAAATTTAATTTGTGTTATGACGTCATTAATATTAAAACCTAATTTGACGTTATGCTTCTTCCACATTATATACGCTCACTAGTCACTACCCTCTCCCTCTTACAGATGCTTAACGAGCAACACCCAAACCACGACGGCGCCGCCCCAACTAAACAGAGAGGAAACGAAAGGAGCATTAGGTGAAGGAGGACTTACCCTCGAAGAGCTCAAGGAAAAAATGGCATTTTTTGCAAAGGAAAGAGACTTGGATCAGTTCAATAGTCCTAGAAATCTTCTTCTGGCACTGGTTTGAACCATTTTGTTTTCATGTGTAGATATAAAACTCTGTATCTGTCTAAATGGTTATTTGAGAGTTTCTTGATGTTATTGAGGTTGTCTCTTCTTTCGCTTCCATAAATGTGTGTACATGTACTTTTGGTTGTCGTCTTGTATAAAGTGAAATGAGTTGTTGAAATTCTCTCAATTTCATAACCAAAGTATGGCTCCAAAAGGTTCAAACTTGCGTTATATGTAAACACACAGCCATTGCCATGTTATTCTCACTTATGAACACGCACATACAATCTGTGGGCCAATTAGGGACGTTTCTTTTTGTGTTTCAGTTTTGAGTTTTGAATTCATTTTGTATTTTGAGTGTCTGTTTTGAAATTACTAAAAATGCGTTCTTTTTGTCATCCTGAAAAACCGTTTCTCAAAATATAAAAATAGAAAACACGTTTACTTTGAAATTTTTTGAGAATATTTTATTTAAGAAATCTGATTATTCAATAATTTTAATAGTTTAATTTTAGTATAGTATTAAATAATATATAAATTTGAAATTGGTGATTCTTGAAATATTTTTTTTTTCATATATAAAAAACACAATCTAAATTAAATTTGGCATGTCCTTGTTTTTGTCATTGTAAATAACTTGTGACAATAATTAAATAGCAGAGAGTAAACATTTCTATTTACTAGATAACATGAATAATATTTTGGACAAAATTGTAATGTTATTTTCTTATTTAGCCCTTGTTTGATTCCCATTTTTTTTAAAAAAAATTTTTTCTCTTTTTTTTTTTTCAACCACACATTTTTCAATAAAATAATATTACAGACAAATCCCAAACATTTTCTTATTTTTTAACCACATTTTTCAACAATCTACTATTTCAAAATGCATTCTCAACGAAAAGATGGGGATAAAACAAGGTGTTAGTATTGTGTACTTCGGGCAATCCATGCTACTTGCCTAGTCTCTAATATCATTCTAGCATATCATGTTCATGCTATAATAAGCACCCTCTAGACAGGGCAGTCCTGTGATTTTCGGGGCTCGAGGCGAACTCCCGAAATTGCACCCCCCCTCCAAAGATCTACTTAGAAGGCAAAATCCAACGATGCATTATGCAAAATATTGCTAATATCATACAAGGCGACCATGCTACAATTATATAAGTCGACAATGCTTCAAACATTTTCAATATCCAATTAGAGCTAGTCATTGCTTACTTGAGAAGTAGAAAATCGACGGAAATTGTGGAATCACGCCCTATTCTAGCGGCAACATTGCATCTTAGCTCTCACAAACCTGAAATTGAATCATTTACAAATCATTCATAGATAAACAACATTAAATAATTTTTTACAGAATAAAGTACACAACTAAAATCTCTTTGGTAGGCTGGCACAACCTTTTTGAATCTAAATGACAATCATCATATATATGCAACCGCTAAATTGCACACTCTCATCATTTAATAGAGGAAAAGTCAAATGAAAATGTTTTTCCCAATAACGGGAGATAAAATGCCAATAATTTTCGTAAGAAACATTATGCACACACAATGGCTTTTGCTGAAAAAGTAATTAGTATCACAGACCAAGCAAAAGAGAAATAGAACAATAAAAAGTAGTGCAATTGTTGAACACACACACACACACACACACACACACACACACAAGAAGACTCTGTGAACCTCAACAGTTGATATTGTGTACCCTATTGCTGGACTTGCCAACCGATACTATATCACCAGCACCAGCACTTTCAACAGAAGCAACACAAGTACCCTTCTTTTTCATCAGTTTCACAACCTACAAAATGGAATACAAAGTAAATAAACAAGGAACTGAGCCATCTTGACTCGCCAATATAGCATCAGTTCTGGGAACCAATGCAAAAAGAAACTCATTTCTCTAATTCCACTTCATGTAAGGCCATTACTAGATATCCCAATAATGATATTACTAGTAATTCTGGAATAATACGGACATAAAAATTTAAAATCAAAAAAATAAAAATTCATAGAACGGAAATGTAAAAACACAAACTTTTTAATAACTGACGAGAAAGCAAGGATCGAACTCGCAAAGTTGCAGTCTCGACTCTCGCTTGCACTCACTTAGAGCAGTCGGCAGTCGCGGCCTCGCGGGTGGACAAATCGAACGGCGTGGTAAGGTAGTAAGTTAGAGAAAGCCGAAAGGGAGAACGGTTCGATTGGATATTTGAATGAATTGTGGAGATTGAGAGTTGAGAGGCGAAAGCGAGCGGGGGAAACCGGGGAAGGAGATGGAATGTTTTGTCCGTGAAAGTGTGATGTTTAATTTAGGTTAAAAAAAAAAAAAAAAATTGGGCCAAATTGTGAGGCCCTCCAGTGTTGGACTTGGGCTAGGCGGGCCTCATTAAACAAAAAGGGGGGGGGGGAAATGAGGCCCCCTCCAGTTTTGGGCCCGAGGCGTGGGCCTCATCCGCCTTGGCCCAGAACCGGGCCTGCCTCTAGATCCAAAGCGTATAAGCAGAAGATACAATGCATATGCTAAGGCAAGAATGAGGAGTACAAAACAACCTTCATAGTATAAACAGCCTTCTTGGTAAAATGTTGCTGAAAGACAAGAGTCAAGTATAAACTGGACTTTCTCATTATGCTGAGGAAACATGGAAAGGGTACAAATATAATCATTGATATAGCATAGATACAGAGCAATCCATGGATAAGGTTTGAGAATACTTTGCCTTATAGCGAAGTGTTATCTTGCGAAGAAATTGCGTCCTCTCTCCTTGCAGAAAACCTTGCCAAACACGAGCCACTTGATTGTGAATTCTCAATGAGCATATAGAGACAAAGCATTCGTTGTAATTTCAATAGTTCTATGAAGGTAACCAGTTCATGGCAATTTCTTTAACATTTAGAATCAAGATAGGTAGCCGCTAAAACCATTTGTTGTAATTTATGACCATGTACATTTATTTACTCTAATAAGTTACATATATTTTTTAATAGGAAAAATTAAACCATGTACGCAGCATCCATTTCTCCTTGTCCATTCTTAGACCATCCTGACCCGACTCTAAATTTGCAAACTGGACATGTCCCATGCTGCCTCAGCCATGGATCAATGCAATTTACATGGAACTGCAACAAGAGATAAAAATGCCAAGTGATGCATAGAAAAATTGATGAAAACACAAATATGTTCAACAAGCTTTTCTAGACGTCATAGCCAAATATAGTTTATAAACAGTTCTTAACAGTGCCAATGACAAACCTGATGCAAACAAGGCAAGCTCCGAATGAGTTCTCCAAAATTAATTTGCTCCAAGCAAACACTACAAGTCAGTTCATCCTTTGGGGTTTTAATTCACCCTTGTGCAATTGAAGGATCTTGCCGCTTCTGCATATGAACAAATATGTGAAACTACCAAGTGTAAGTGTTATGCCCTAGGTCCAATCAACTTTGGACATAATCACTTTTAATGTATATATAACCGATGCATATTTATGACAATATCTATTATTTATGTTAATTAATATTCTAATTAATTAAATAATAGAATCCGTAGATTCAAGTATTGATGATTTGTTAATCACAAGGAGTTGTGATTGTGAGATATGAATTACATATGACTGAATCTTAAATCGTCTGTGGTCGTATGTAATAACGGGATACGGATATCGTTATTACGGATAGACCATCACGTGTGGCATTTCTTACTTATGAAGTAAGTAGTTGATGTTACAAACTAAAGTGTGGAGACACTTGAATAAACACGTGAATGTTTTGTTATAGAACAAAACATTGGAGACCCGCTGAGAGATTCCACATGGAAAACTATCTGAGTGTCAGTGGTTAATCTCTAACGTTCGGTAGTGAAATTGGTCCTTTGACTTGAGGTCATCATAGTGCCTTATGTGAGGACAGTCATGCTTTGGTGATGTCGGATGTTGCTATGTCAAGGATCGCTAATACGGCATCATTCGGGTATGTCAAGAATCATATGAAGGTTGTGAATGATCAATAGAGGATTCGTCACCCTTAGATAATAAGAGATTATGATCTACATTTCATTCAGTTAAGTTGATAATGAAATCATTGGCCAAGGCGAACTCATAAGTCGAAAAAGAGTTTTCGACTTACATTGACTTAACAGTAGGATAAAAGATATGATCGATAATTGAGATTGACACACGTCCATATCTCGTAATTGATCGGATCATATTGACGAAAGGATTATAGTTTCACGGTAAACGAACAAGTTTGATTTTGTCATGTCACGTGACATTTTCCCGTCACATGTATTGCCCTGACACATTGCTAGATGTCAATCTGGGACAACAAATGTAAATTGATGATAAATTAAAAGGGTATTTTAATTTATCAGTTTTGATTAGATCAAAATAATAATTTACGTCGTTAGGCATCGTGATCGGGAACCTAATGGGTCACACACAAAAGAGAATCAGAAGAATGAGATTTACCAATTAGTTAATTAACAAGTGTTGGATAATTAATTAATTGGGTTGCTTATTAATAGACCTGAATTAATTAATTAGATTAATTAATTCATGGACCAGATTTAATTAATTTGATTAATTAAATGTTGGACCGGGTTAAGTTAAGAGATGGGCCAGCCCGTTTGAACTTGTATTAATAGGCTGTTAGGGTTTGAAAAACCTAATGGAATTTTCATTATTCTTACTAGCACGAGAAAAGAAAACCCTAGCCGTCATTCTTGTTCTCTGTGTGGATCACCATTGGAGGCTGGACAATTGGACAGCTTGGATTGTAGATCGTGATCATTGGAGTTCGTGAATCAGCAAAAGAGTTTGCAGAATTCATCAAAGGTATTATTCTAAACACAGTTTCTATCTAAACACAATGTAGATCCTTGTTTGGGAATCGAAATTGCTTTACTTCCGCTGCACATGATTAAGTAGGTTCCCAACACCAAGAACATGCCATGTGAAATGACACCCAAGACATTTTTTTCATAAAATTCATTAATGAAGACATTAGGAGGCTTTATTATGTTTTTCTCAAATCCAGAGAAGGGAAGAACAATGAAAAAATATAAGAAATTATACTTAAACGAAGTAGTTTAAACTAACAAAAAACAAATATCAAAATACTTGGAGATTGTCTAACCATTAGTCCTCACCTGCTATTTAATATTTCAATGGTTCTTCGAAAGTCATAGTATTAGTAGCTATGGGAAAAGAGGCCATATCAAGCAACACAACACGAGAGTTACATTGTAAATTTTCATAAGAAGTCCAGAAACTAACAAGTGATTATCTTGAGCAACAAGAACAAAACAAGAACAAAAAACTAAGAAGGCATATAAAACTCACCTACATATGCAACAATGACTCCCCGAAACCACTCTTCCAATGGCTGATAGAACATATAGACAAGCAACCTACATATATATTCTAGTAAGCAACTCCAACACAAGATCACCACCGTTCTAAGCTTAAATTGGCACTAGAATATCAATCTTCATTTACAAAACAACCTTCTTCCAAACCCGCACCCTGCCAACCTTCTTCCATTTACAAAACAAACCCACACAAAAAAAAAAAAAAAAAAAGAATTTTAGAAACATATATCAACCATGTTGAAGCAATTGATGGCCAAATTTTTACTCAATCCGAAAAATGGACATTCTTCCAAACCCGCACCCTGCCATTTTTACTCAATCGCTCTCACAATCTGCCTCTCTATGGTTAGATGCAAATCAAATAAATATAAATCATTCAAAACTTCAATTGATCAATTATTAATCTACAAGCGAGTAAACAAATTCTCTGAATACACACATACCTAAGAGAATGGAGAAAGAGACAATGGAGAAGAAAGATAACAGAAGGGTTACCTTGATTCTGGACAAAACTGAAAAGAGAAATAAACCAAATAAATCATCAATTTTCACAAGCTCACTCGATTCTGGACAAACAAAATTACAGGTGACCCATTGTGGTACTAAATGCGCTTGATTGAGAGGAGTGGAGTGGTGGTGGTCCGCAATCAAAACGATGGCTGACTGTTATGGAAATATGGCAAAAATTGTGACTGGTAACGTGATTTTGGGTGGTGGTTAGAGTTGTTTTCGGCAACTCCGTGGCCAGGTGATGACAAAAGGTTGAAGATGGTAGTGGGGTCTGGTGGTCTCACTGGCAGGTGGTGGTCGATTGTCGAGGAAGAATGTAGCGATTCTTCTGGCTTCTAAATCACAGTTATGGAGAAAGAGGGGGCCGTTTTCCGTGTTTTCAATTTCCCCATGTTTTGGCTTGGAAACACTCAAAACGTCTTTTTTGACGCTTTGAGTTTTCAAGCCAACTTTTTTTTTTTTTCAAAAATTCGTTTTTTGAAAACGGAGAAGAGAACGCATTTTCATTGTTTTGAAAAAAAATTGAAAATAGAAAATGGCATGACAGACCCAGTGTTTCATCTTTGATCTCTTACCCACCGGTCATATTAGTTAAAATGTGAGTTTTTATTCTCTTTTAATGCTAACCTTTTCTCCTTTATTCGTGCACATTAACATTTTTATATTGCCTAAAAATTGGGGTTTTGATCTTTCCTTTTTAATCAACTTTTTCTCATTTATTCCTACACATTGAACATATATTTTGCCTAAAAAATTGGGGTTTTTTTTTTTTGTGAGTTTTGGTTATTAAAACCCGACTCTTTTAAGTGAAAATGTGTTTTTCCACTTGGCTAACCTGCCTACATGGCACTTGTTTATTGGGTTTATCTTGGATAAGTGTTTGTTTGGGACTCCTTTGGACCGTTAGATTATATCTATGGATGAGACTTATGGTACAAATATCTCCCAATGCTACTGAAACATCACTTTTGGGCTCTCCATTTTTCTGGTTCTAATTTCATTCTCTGTTAAGGCGATTTCTAGGGTTACTTTGAAAGTTCTTTCATTCGATTATTGCGTAGTATTTCTGCCCACTGGTTTGTATAGTTTATAATCAGTTCTGAGCCTATTTTATTGTGCGTTTCTCATAGTCAATTGCTGTGTTTTAGGTAATGTTTTTGAGTCTTAAATGTTACTGGTAAATCTGCAATTGTTCAGGGCAGTGAGGTTTCTGATTTGTATAGACTAGGTTGATGTAGTTGGGAGATCCGTGTGGATCGATGATCATTGGAGTAGTGTGTGTGATTGGTTTTTGATTCTTGGTGAAAAACTCTTATAAATCTCTCTCTTGGAAGATTCTTTGCATAGTGACCGGCTCGAGTTATCTCTAAACCCCCTAGATTAGGCTTTGCCGAACTGGGTGAACAATTTTTTGCGTTCTTTAGTTTCTGCATTTTTCATTTTCGTCACTGTTAATTTCGGTTTGTGGCATTCTTGGGTGATTTGAACCCAACATTCTTTTTCTTTTTGTGCGGATATTTTTTCCATTTTTTTATGAACTTTGAGGTAGCAAAGTCGACGTGAAAATATTAGATGCCAATGTTTATCATCTCTCTTTTTCTTGATCCCTTGAGCACTTTACATCATTTGTTTTGTGTATTCTTATCCGCCAAATTTGTATTAAAAAGGTGGAAAGTAGTTTTCCAAAATAATTACATCCAGGCCATAACAAGATGTGTTCATAAATTTATTTCTTGATTTTGTCAATCTGTTTTGTGGAATAAAAAATTATTAATTATTTTTTGTCAAATTTTATGAGGAATGTTGACTGATGACGTTTGAAAACAAAAGATATCATTTCCTTATTTCAGCTTTTTTTTGTACCCAAACTGAGTACTCTTGACTATTCTGCCATTTCTTACATTTTCCATTAATTATTATAGCACATATTTGTCATAATAACGTGTCTTTTTATGCTAATGCTTATTCCAAAAAGAAAAGTGCTACTTGTACAAAATTTTGGACAATTTTTTTGACAAAAGGCAGGTGGCGGCCCTATTGGAGGGGTGACCCCTATTGGGGGGCTATCCCCCCAATAGGGGCCGCCACTTGGCCATTTTATCAAAAATGTTGTCCAAAATTATGTACAAGTAGAATTATTGTTCCAATAGTTGATTTTTTTGTCAGAAGGGTGAAGTGGGAGAATTGTCAGAGATATTTCAGTGGAAAGGTGAGGTTCCAAGTGGCCTTCCTGATTGGGAAGAACAAGAGAAATTGCATTTAGGTGAAGAAGAATTATCAGATATTCTTTTTTACCTTGCTAGGTTATCAGACATTTGTGGCATTGATCTTGGTAAATCCGCCCTTAGGAAGATTGAACTCAATGCAATAAAATACCTCATTAGCCTTTGCAAAGGCTCTTCTCAAGAGCATAACCAAATCAAGACTAGTCCCGGAACCGTCTACGACGATGCTGCCACCACCAGTAATGAAAATGATGGTGTGTGATCTTAATAGTAGCCTTCTTTTTGTTGTTGTTAGCAATATTTATGTTATGTCTTAGGGGTCATTTTCTTTTTCAGCTTTTCATATGTATTTGTCCTTTTAGCACGGTTTGTTGTAGTTAAAAATTAGATTTTTAGAAGATTTTGATAAAAACCGATGAATTATGTGGTTAAAACATGGTGGATTTTATGAAATAATAGTGGTGCATCGTGCGTTAGAGGATTACAATTTTTTTTTTCTAAGTGATATTGTTAAAATGAGAATTCATTTTAGGATATATAAATATATAATGATATACATTAAATAATGTGCTTTCTCATTCGTATCCACTACCATAGAATCTGGAAGTACAAAGTTTCCTTAGTGTTGCAAGCATGTTCACTAAAAAATTCAATAGAATGCAACCAAATTAAGAATTGAGAGTCTTTACTTAGACTTGCAAAAGTTATAGATTCCATACAAGTAATTACTTTATAAACATTAACATAATACATTGTGCATGTTCAACATATAAACGTAGTTTCCAAAAACTAGAATGAAGCTCATGTCATGCATAAGTTGTAATATGGTCTTATACAAAATAGCCATTTAGTCGAAAGGAGTTCAAAAAACTGCTCTTTTGTTGTTACTGATTTGCCCACGTTGTTGCCAAAGTTTCTGCAAAATGATTTCCAACATTTGTATTTAGCAAAAAAACAAAACCATCTCCATTGCTACTTGAACTGCTGAAGGCATGGGACAGTTACTTTGTTGTAGTAATGATGCTGTCAGGTTGATGAAGTGCAGTCCTCTCATTTTTAGAAAGGTTGGATGAGATCATCTTCTGTTTTTTTGGTTGCTCAACAATTTCTGTTTCAAAAACCAGATTTCTTTGTGCAGCAGGTGGGAATTGTTGACTACTTTTAGAGGAATTTGTGCAATTGAATGAAGCTTTATTCTTCGCGTCATATGGAGACACTATTGGAGATGTTTCTTCAAGTTCACGGTTGTCATCAAGAATATACATCACATCGAACCTCGGTTGGTTAGTTTTTAGATCAGGGTTTCCTACTTTCATGTAAATGAAGTGGTCTTCATCCATGTAGTTGGACTTATGAGTACCAATGACATGATGTGGCTGTATATAAAAGATTTATACTATCAAGTTATGCAGTTGGGGAAACTTGTTGAATGCAATAAATAATACATAGAAACATTACTATTATATTATCTTTCATTATTTTCTCAGCTAGAAGGTGTAAACAAATTTTAGCTACATCACCGAATAACGATACAGTAATGTTGCCATTGTGATCTCCAATGCTAACACTACACTTTGCTCTGGGGGGAAAAAAAATTTAAATTTAGTATTGAGCAAAAGCTGAATTTTACTGAAACTAAACTGCATAAAGAATGATTATTTTTGTTACATAATAATATATCTATCATTATTACCTAGAAATTGTTCTTGCATGCATGTTCATGCAATAATTGCAAAGATACATTTCATTTAACTCAGCAAAGGACATCCAACCACAAGTGTCACATGCCATATACCAAAGTGACTGAGTTGTTGTCTTCATTTCTACCTTACCCTTGATCCAAAATGGTTTGCGCTGAAATAAATACAAGGAATGTTAGCATAATTTTTTTTACTGAAAATATGTTTTTTGCAAAATGGGAAGAATTCTAATGATTTGTTCAGTTGCATAGTTTCAATTGCACTATTTAATATACTGTTGATGTGTTTTCTAAAATATCTTTGATGTAGATAGTTTTGTTCATCGGAGGAGGTGGAATAGTGCTAGTATTCGGCAAATTATACGTCTTTTGAGTTATTATCTCTATCAACATTTCTTTGTTTCTTTCCGTCCTTAAACAATAGGTAATGATATGTGAAAAAAACATGTAAACAATGAAATAGAATAAAGTCCTAGGAAATGAGTAATAATTTTTTTTTTAAAAAATAATGAATAACAGAACAAGTGTACTAACCATTTTCTCAATTCGAGAAGTTTTTCAAACTTTGGATCTATGAAGATTGAGCCGTTTGCTTTTGTGGACAATGATTTTCCTATTAAATATATTACAATTGTGTAAGCAAAATAAAATTTATTTGTAGCACATGATTTGTTAGAAGAAATGAATAAAGTCTAAGTTTATTTACCTTTGAATGATGTCACCTTTAAATGGTTACCTACAATGATTGGTTTTTTTCATAAGGCAGTCAGTAATCTCAGCTCCTTCATGGTCTATAAAATTGTCTCAGATAGTTAATATAATTGACTGCAATCTACATATGAAATTATAAAAAAGTTTAGTTAATTTCGATAGCTAGGAATCTACTGGTCTGTCTCTAAAAGTTTAACTTGTTGAATACTTAACTTTCATTAACAAGAACAATGTCTTGGACAGTTGAATCTGCATTTGTGTTTGAAATTTTCATTTTTGGACGAACATCGTCTGCAATACCTACAAATGCTGGAAAAAAAAATCATTAGTTTTATGTGATATGCATTAGTGTGAATGTATAGTTGTGTAATGAATACATTTGTGGTAATAGTTTGATTTACCTATTTCAATGTCCATGTCTATGTACTTGTGAAGTTCATCAAATGTTGTAAACTGTAAACATGATTCCACAAGAGGGACACGTGGTTTTCATTCACTTCTTCTATCCCGGTTGAACCACTAATTGTCCATTGTGTATTTCCAAAAGTTAGTCTAAACCTTTCATTTGTTTGCTTCACGTATGCATTTGAAATCAAGTATGTCTTTGATGGTACCAATGTATTTTCAAGAGCTTTAATGTTCTAAGCAAATATAGTTGCTTGGACTTTGTTTTCCTACACGAGTTATTAAATATAAGATAAAATGTAACATAGTAAAGTTATATTCAAATTTACGTATGCAGGAAAAATAATAAAATAGATAAGTTTAGACATTTCAGTGTTAAAATGTGCAGTTTGGTGTATGGTAAATCTGAACACATTGTTTTATTTTTTTATTATCTATAGAAACCTACAGTAGTATCCATTAACCAAAGATGTTGATACATTCCATCACCCTTTTGTGATGATCTTGAAGCCGTTTTTTCCACAACGACCACTTTATACGTCCATCCGGTTTCTTGTGTTGCTATTTCAGGGATTAATTTGTAATTTGATTTCATGCTCATGACTGGAAAATGGAAATAAGAGAGAAAAATTAAAAGATTGTTGGAAACTTAGTACTATAATAGTTGTTCTCGTTCATATATTATTCATACTTGTATGGGTACAAGAGAGAATGAAAAATGTAAAGAGAGAGAGAAAATCATTTACCTTGCTTCTTGTATCTATGCAAAATAAACTCTTTTTCTTCTTCTTTTTGTAAGAGAAGGAAAAACGTAAAGAAAGAGAGAAAATCATTTACCTTGCTTCTTGTATCTCTACAAAATAAAAGCTATTTTTTCTTATTTCGACTCTATATATATATCTTCTATATATATATATATACTTACATATGTATATAGAAGCCTATGTTTGTGTAAGTAATAATAAGGTCTTAAAGAAGACAAACAAAAAAAGAAATTCTACAGTGTCCAGATTACCTATTCGTAAGAGACCATGCTGCCTTGTAAAAATAAAGGCTACTTTCTGTTTTCTATATGCTATATACGTGTGTGTGTGTGTGTGTGTGTGGAATAGTACAACTGTAGAGTACATAGATGAATAGACAGATAAGTGAGAAAGTACAATCTTCAAATTAGTTGTCATAACAAGACATGCTTTTATGGTACAAGTAGTGTGGTATGGTATGGGGGGTATATTGACTTATAATATTTAAAAGTAATATGATATGACAAGAAATTATGGACATCCCTATAAGTAAAATATATATATATATATATATATATATATAAACATAGTAAATATAAATTAGTAAAAATGCTGGCTATTTGAAACAATAAAAAGAAATTCAATTTTTATGAATACGTAAAATAAAATAATATATTTTTGACCAAAATTGAAACAAGATAGTCACAAGCAAGGAAATTATGTGATGAAAATTAAGCAATGGAAGATACTATAACGTTCATGTTGTAATGCATGGAGAGACCCATGTTTTGGTTAACGAAACCAATAATCTCATGTACCAATCGCGATGATGACCTAGGAAAAATAAATAAATAAAAAGAATTTGAATATGTTCAAACACAAGTTTAATGCCAAAACTTCAAAGGGTTAAATTTCTTTGATTGTAGATCATATTGCAAAACATATATTAGAAAAAAAATTTAAACAAAAACAATTAAAAAAAATTCATGAAAAGTTTATAACACCATGATTCATCAACCAAGTATCATAATGATCTACAGTTATGACCAAATTGATGAAGAAAATAAAGTGTGCAGAGAAAGAAACGTTACTTGTTTATCCAAAAGTTAAATTTGGGAAACCATAGAGAGCAAAGGTTTATTCTAGGAGATAGTACCAATTGAAAAAGAACATCTAGCAGTAGATAGAGCAAACTCAAAACCAAACTACATTACATCATAGAATGCTACCTACACATCTGTGATTGTTGATGTTCTCAAAGAATTCAAAATCAGATAAGTATTATGGGTCAATTTGTGCACCTGCAAAAGCACACAATAACATAAATCAGATCTCAAAACAACTAAAATATATTAGAAAACTATCCATACAAAACCAATTTTATCCTAGAAAGCATTTAAAACAATTGCAGTATAACATAATAGTAATATATACAAAACTCGAAATGAAAAAAAAAAAAAAAAAAGTTTTGCTATTTTTCGTTAGGCATAAAAGCCACCACAAGCAATCTCACCCTCCTTTGTAGTGACAAACTGCGAGATTTGACAATCAGATTAAAGAACAACGGATTAAAGGTTATAATGTCACCAGCAAAATGAAATTTTGAAGTTACTTGCACCCATTTTAATGGCAGCACAAGACAAGGAAACAAAAATAATTAAAGTAAATCATAAAAGCCAGTTCATTATACTGTACATTAAAACAATTGTTTGGAGTCTGAAAATTTCAAAATCACTAAAATGAATTACTCATGATAATATGTTCAAACATAAGTTTAATGACAGAAACTTCAAAGGATCAAATTCCTATAATTGTAGATCATATTGGAAAACATATATTAGAATAAAATTAAAACAAAATTTTTTTAAAAAAAATCCATGAAAAATTTATAACAATATGATTTATTAATCAAATATCATAATGATCTGCAGTTATGACTAAATTGATGAAGAAAATAAAGTGTGCAGAGGAAGAAACGTTACTTGTTTATCCAAAAGTTAAATTTGGGAAATCACAGAGGTCAAAGGTTTATTTTAGGAGATAGTGTCAATAAAAAAAAGAACATTTAGCTGCAGATAGAGCAAACTTAAAACCGAATTACATTATATCATAGAATGCTACCTCACCTTCAAAATGTGCACATGCAAAAGCAACCTCACCTTCCTTTGTAGTAACAAACCATCAAATTCTACGATCGAATTAAATAACAAAGGACGAAAGGTTAGAATGTCACAAACAAAATGGGATTTCGGAGTTACTTGCACCCATTTTAATGGCAGCAGAACACAAAGAAACTAAAGCAATTAAAATAAATCATAAAAGCTTGTTCATTAGACTGTACAGTAAAACAATTGTTTAGAGTCTGAAAGCTTCAAAATAATTAAAATTAATTACTCATGAGTTGGCAATGTGATTATACAGCCAGTCTATTACACTTTATATTTAAGATAATAATCTCTTTGAATCACTAAGGTACTTTTCTGTTAATTAGTACACTACCTAACATTCTCATAGCTTCTTTGGAATTAAGGGGTCTCTTCAAAGCCAAGGATAATTAAATCTTTGGTTTCTTTTAATAAAAAATTGTGTGTGCTACATGAAGTAGTTTTCTTGACACAACAAGTAATGCATTATTTTATTTTCACTTGGTTTCATAAGAACTTTGATACATGTACTTTCTTTTGCTTTTGATAATACGACATAAAGATGTCCATGTGAGAATACATGTTCACGTAAATACAATCCAACAAAATTAAGAGTTTGACCTTGAGCTTTATTTATAGTCATAGCAAAGCACACACAGATTGTAAATTGAGTTCTTTTAAATCTAATTGGATTCATATCATTTTCAAAAGGCACAAATGGTATACGAGATAGAAAAACCCTTTTGTATTTATATTGTCCAACAACATTTTCAGCATCAATTATATTTCGATCAAATCTTTTACAAATAAGCCTAGTTCCATTGCACAAACCTTATTTTTTTCAAAATTAATTCATGTGGTGGAACACCATTAGGAGTCAAAGTATTGAAAAATCATCATCAAATGATTGTGCATTTAGATTTATTGGTTCATCAAAACTATAGTATTTAACAAAATCACCTGGGAACTCTTCTATTAACATAGCATTTATAAAATCAACGTTCTCATTTTTTGGACTTAATATGATTATATTAATCATAGCTTCAATATTATGTGGGTAGGTATTTAATTCAGGGACCACAACATTTATCAAATTTCCTAAAGAAGTGGTTTCATTATCATGTGGAATAACCATTTCATCTGGAAATTTAATCATATTGCATGAATGTAAAGGTTCAATCCCATTTTCAATTCGCAGTAAATACTCAGAAAAAGGCAAATCTAATTGAGCTCTCATATTTTGAACTAATTAAATTTTTTTAATAAATGGTCATAAATACGAATCGACTAATGTTGCATCAACAATATCTTCTTTTTGTCCTTTGGGAACAACGGGTAATATTTGATGGAAGTCACCTCCTAAAACTACGACTTTCCCTCCAAATGGAACTTTAATTTCAATTGTATCTTGTAACATCTCATTTAACGATTCAATAACTGCTTTATTTAACATAGGAGCTTCATCCCATATTATTAATTGTGTCATTCTCAGTAATTCAACTAAAGGTGATTGTTTACTAACATAAGTAGTCGATTTACTACTAACCTGAAGTGGGAGCCTAAATCTTAGGTGAACAGTTTTACCTCCAGGAAGTAATCCTGCTGCTACCCAGAATATGCAATAGCCAAAGCTACCATTCTTTTAGATCTTACAGCTGCAAGTAAACAGCGATATAAAAAGGTTTTTCCCGTTCCTCCCGGACCCTCAATAAAATACACGCCATTGATTTTCTCGAAGACATCATTTAAAATTATATTGTATGCTTCTCTTTTTTCTGAATTTAATTTTGTTTCACTTAAAAGATCTTCATCTGAAACTAATATCTGTAATTCATCTGCAATAGTTTTTGAAAGATGATTGTTTTCTTCTAACAAAATATGATGTTCGACTATTCGATAATCATTCATAGTTCTACCCGAAAGTTGTTATATGTCATTCAAATCATCTAAGACCTTTAATTCAGCTACTTCTGTATTTATACCTTTCTTTATATAATCTTCTATCATATATTGTTTAAAATTATTCCATAATTTTTGGGGATCATGTGGATTGCACAATATCAAAATTGTTGCAAACAATTCACGCAATATTAATGGCATTTGATATTGAGAAACTTCTTGCAAACACATTTCACAATCAGTATCACCATTAAGCAAAGCATGTAATAATGCAGTTTCACGAAACGTTGAAACATGAGTTCCATTAACATTTTTCAAATCTTCATAAGAAATAGCTCCCATTAACATGGTTTAGCAATTTTCTTAAATAGTACATTTCTCCTTCTATAATATTTACGAAACAATTCGTCCTATTGAGAAAGTTTTATTTTTTTCTCTCAGACTAGATTCTACATTGTGAGTTCCACACAAAATGTTCTAGAAATTCTCTGTATAACAAGGTTTTCGCTTTGGAATTACTAATATTCATCCGAAAGTATTACGTCAACATTAATTTTTTGTGATAATATTTTTTTCACAAATCTTCTAAATCATCAAATTCTTTATATGTAATAGATTGATAGTTTTCTAGGTGCAACTGGAGAGCAATAACATATGGATTCATATCATATAAAAGAAATCCAAAGATTCTACATACAGTTTCAGGTGGGGATACCCACCTAGCTGATTGGTACATTTTAATTTCATCATAAACAAAATTAGGATAATTTTCATTGACAGTAAAATTAATTTTGTCGTGACATTTATAAACATATTTACAAATATTTAACAACTTGAATTGATGAACATATCTCAACATTAATATGAGAATTATATTTCGTTAATAAGTATGTGTTCTATGGAACAACCCACCTGTTATCTAAAAAATGATTTCTAATCTTCACTTTTTCCCGTTATTAGGTCGTTTATAATAAGGGTAATAGTTTTCATCCATAATTGTGTTTCATTGAATTTTTTTGGAAAACTAAATCTACTACATTTATTTTTATTATTCATACAAACATTTTTTGCATTTAAAACACCACGTGGACCATGCACCATATGTTTAACAACAAGAGAATGTAGATGAGGATATTGAATTTCATCAGGAATCTCAGCACTAACAAATTTATCAACCAACATGAAATTTTATAATCATTTTCCAGAATGAGTAAAAAATGCATGTGGGATCGCTCTTTTTTGAAATTCTATAACATATATATGTGTAGCAACTCCTCCAAATATTCTTTTTTTTTTAAATATATATTTCTTTAATTGTTCAAGTTTTGCTCTAAAAATACGAGCTATTAAATTAGGTCTATTTTAAACTTTATCATTATACTTCATTTGTTCCTTAATTTCTAGCCAATTTGGATTACAAGTCATCGTTAAAAGTATATCAGGCTTACCAAATCTTTAGACTAAAGACATAGCATCCATATAACATTTTTTTTCAAATTTCTAGGACCACCAATAAAAGATCGGGGCAAAACAATCAAACGGCCAATTTTATTACCTTTTTTTTCACCAATCTCAAGACTATCTACAATTCCTTGATATAATTCAGCTCGAAGTACACTCTAATTATGTCAAAAATAATCTAATCTAGATGTTTCAATTTTCACATACATGTCAACGACGCTGTTGTAATAACCTTCCATAATGTAATAATATCGAAGTTGTTGATAATCTTATATGTAGTTTATAACAATAATATTCTCTACATGACACTTGCATCCTGGTTTTCTTATTTTCCATCACTACAATTTTAAAAACAAGACGTTAATAAATCATACTATAATAAAAGAAAACATAATAAAGCGCATAAAATATTTTAAAATACATAACCTAAGGTAAAATTGTTGGATATCATCAACTAACCTAATGTTTCTTTCTCAATTAGCTCCTCGGGAGACAAAAAGTTTACTGCATCAACAATATCTTCATTTATGCAAATATGTGGTTTTTTTTTGTCCGTATTAATTCGCTGAATACCTTGCTGTCAACCTGTTTCACCATAAGGAAATAGAAGTGGGTTATAACATCCATAATAATATTGTATTCTATTGTGATTTCCATATTTACAGTGAACTACAATATCACGCATATGAAGATCAGCACAGTCATCATGATCAACCTAAATAGCAGCAACTTGTGAAACGTTGGGTGTATTAAATGTTCTCTGATCAGTATTTGGATTACATCGCAATCGAATAGAATGATTTTCTAAATCAGGAATAGTTCCCAAATTTCGAAAAAAGGCTGTGTAAGGATTATTCTCTAAAATCTTCATCTATTTAATAATAACATATTCAATTAACCATTCACTTAAATTTAATATATTTTGCACTTCATTATCAGTATCAAAAAAGTAAAGTTGCAAATGAGAAGGACGATTGTCTCTTGGAATAATTTCATTTATAAAATGGTATATCTGACCTTGAATTCTAAATGTATAAATACCATTATAGTTTGTGCATAATATTTTATCATAATTCACACCAAATGATGTCAAAGAAAAATTACAATTATAGCTTCGCACCATTTTTCGAAAGTTCGAAGATTCTTCATAATTTGAAGTAAACGATATATATAATTCTAGAGACACATCATTTGTTTTCAAAAGAATTTGTCCATTTAAATAACAAAATCCCTTGTTTCTCTACAAAGTTTAACAGTGCCACAATACTCACAAATAGTAGTTTCATGTAGCACATAAGGTTCTGAGAAAAGATTATCATCATAATGTCGCTCATTTGAACACCCTATTAAGGAAAAAAACAAATTAAATATTTAATAGTCAAATATACATGAATATTACATTTTGTTCAACCAATTTTACCATGACAAATTAAAAGAACAAAGAGTAATAAAAACAAACATTATAGAATGATTCTCACCATATTGTTTTCTAGTTTTCACTCTTCTTTTCTTTCTGTTGTTCATCGCATGTATTTTCTACTACAATAGTAATCTTTCGTGCTTGTTTAATACTCAATTCAGCTACAACCGAACCCTCTGAACCTATATTTTCAATGGAAGGAATGAAAATAAAAACTTAAATCACGAGAATTTAATTTATAATTGACACAACTGAACCTGCAACATAAAATAAAAAGAACAAAACTTTAAATGAATCAAGAGAATCAATAGAATATAGATATAGATACCAACCAGGAGACACAGTTGGAATAGCAGCAATTTTCCTATTGCATAAAAATGATTGACTTCATCTTGATGATCGAACAGATTGCCCACATTTATGCGAATGATTTTTTTCTTTCATAGACGCATTGCAACTATTCTATACAAATAACATACTAAGTTCCTTTAAATCACAAATACAATAAATAAACTAATATGCAAACTCTAAAATATAAAACACACTCAAATATGGATTAAACCTACACTGACATGTACTTATTCGTTGCTGCTAAAATATAAAGATACCTCCAAATATCAGACAATGACTAATTTAATACGAAATCTTGATGTAGCAATTTTTAGTTAGAATAAAAATGTGTTGATACTCACCAAGCATTTTCTTCAACCATAATCTTGAACAGTAGTCCAACATCAAAAGTTCCCAAACATCTGCAAAGGACAAAGAAGAAATTAGTGAAAAATGTAAATAGATTAAACTAAAGAAGAAACCAAACCCTACTCAATTTACTACAGGCATTCAAATACATGGGAGGATCTCAAAGCTTTCTTCCAAGCTCTACAACCTGCTAGGCCCGTCAATTGAATAACCTATTACCTCATCTCACAGTTCTGACCAATAAAAGGAAAATATTTTATGTGGTAATCAATTGAAAAGCACATCTAGTAGTACACACAAACAAGATTGAATAGAATAACTATATAAGCATCTTCAAACCATTTCATCAAGCATTAATGTCAAGAAAAAAATTGTTTCTGAATAAACCAAGTTTCAACCACAATCCAAACATATAAACGTATCCTTCGTGAAAATTAATACCATTATGAAATCTCAAAAATAAGAGACGATAGGGAGATAAAGAAAGAGGTAACAACATTACAGAAAAACAAAACCTCTGTTATTTTATAACATATCGAAAAGGGGATCTGAAAGAGCGAAAATGATAAATGATGAAATACAATAAATCGATTGTAGAGAATAAAAATCAAAGGAATATCTACGATTCTTTGTTGTAGCAGTACAGACAAACAAGATTGAATAGAATAATAATTATATAAACATCTTAAAACTTCAATGTCAATAAAAAAGTTTTCTAGATCAACCAAGTTTGAACCACAATGCAAACATATTAACGTACCTACCCTCCATGAAAATGAAAACCTATATGAAATCTCATAAATGAGATACGATAGAGAGAGGAAGAAAGAGGTAGCAATGTTACCACAAATCGAAAAGGGGATCTGAAAGGGCGAAAATGATATACGATGAAATACAACAAATCAATCGTAGAGAAGAAGAACCGAGCAAAATAGAAAATGCGATCTAAAAGGGCGAAAATAATACACGATGAAATACAACAAATCAATCGTAGAGAAGAAGAACTGAGCGAAACTCTACAATATTTTGTTGATTTCACAACGTAGGATCATACTTAAAGTGTAGGAAATTTGTGGAATTCGCTAGGGTTTCAAAAGGGGGACACGAGAGAGAGAGAGAGAGAGAGAGAGAGAGAGAGAGAGAGAGAGAGAGAATGGGAAAGAAGCATCTAGAGAGAGAAAGAAAAGGAAAGAAGCACCTAGAGAAAGAGAGAGAGAAAAGCGTACAGAGGAAATTGAGAGAACGAAAGGTAGAAAAGCAAAATGTTAAAAAAAAAATCTCATCTTTTCCGACTTGGCTTTGATGGCTCGGCTAACCAGCTGGCTAAAAAATTGGACATTTGGCTTAGGAATAGTAACTTCAACCTTCCTCTTTTATATATTGTAAAAGATGTAAATGATATAGTTAAAATTAATTATTTACTTTAACTTAAAATTTTAACTAATTCTTAATCTACACCAAACATGAGCTTAGTCACATAAATTTATGTAGAGGATTCATAATCACCTAAGGCAGGGAAGGGAAGGGTACAATATAAAGTAAGATGTTTGGTCTTGTACGAGTTGAGATCTACAGTCTATTTATGTTGTTCAATTTGCCGTCCTCCCTAATTGCAAATT
This sequence comes from Fraxinus excelsior, assembly GCA_019097785.1. Lineage (NCBI taxonomy): Eukaryota > Viridiplantae > Streptophyta > Magnoliopsida > Lamiales > Oleaceae > Fraxinus > Fraxinus excelsior. The sequence goes on along the minus strand of CM032638.1, from coordinate 4,925,879 downwards.
GACATATCATGGAAAACTATGATTGTCATCAATTTTAATTTTTCATGATGTGTCAATTTGTAATTGAGCTAACAACAATTTAGATAGTAAAATAGACAACAGATCTCAACTCGATCTTGTACAATGTAGGCAAATTATTTCATGATGTGTCAATAATTTGTAATTGTGTGGATAGTAAATTAGACAACAAAAATGGACGACATATCTCAATTCCATCTTGTACGATGAAGGCAAATTATAATACATGGAAATGGGATTTATAATATATGAATATTTGGGTTGGTTTTACAAACAAGGTCTCGACGATTCCAAATGAAGACCTCTACAATTACCATTATGCTTAGGAGTGCACATCTTATTTGGAACTATCCAAACCAACTAAAACTGAACTAAAGTACTGAACTAGCCAGTTCATACAGAAGATGATAAACACATTAACTAGGAAGATGGCCAAGAGATTAACGAAAATTACAAAAAAATTGAGATTAGATGAGAAGATTCTTTATAAATTTTTAAACTTGCTTACCATCCGAACTTTGGGTGCCATTTTGCATCGGGGTTGCAATTGAAAGTATACCAAAGTTGGGATAGAAGAATAGTTTAGGATGTAACATGGATTGGGCTTCTGACTTGGTCACTGTCCTCTCTTTGGGCCATATATTTTCAAGTTGTTGCCCAAATTCAATACCTTCTCCGTTAAAGTACTCGCCTTTAGGACCACTATGTAATTGCAAGACTATAAGTTCTAGCATGTCATAAGAAAAATTCATTGCATAAAATAGTTGTACGAAATATTTAAAAAAAAAAAGACAAAAAAGAATACACATATAGTCCGGCTCACACTTTATTTAGATGCCCAAAGTCCAATTACTTAATTATTTATTAGATCACTTTAATTTTGAGCTTAACTTTAAGATAACATTTATACACAATTAATTACATATATTGGCCCACATGGCAAATTAAATAATTTCCCAACAATTTCCCATTTGGGCCACATATGTTATCTTATAAATGTGTATAACCTTATGAGTTCAAAACTTTTACTATCATAACCAAAAACATCTCCGAACAATCTCGTCCATTGATTATATCAATATATGATCAAAGCAGTCTTCGTTACAAGTATCATAACTAAACCTTCAATGGTCACGTATATCAACACAATCAAATGACATAGATCAAGTGTGGATGTGTAGTATTGAAATTACATATAATATGATCCAAACATGCCTATCTCCAACTGGTCTTACCTTATTCTTTAATACACTATGAGATCAACCTTAAACTTTAATCAAAGTGGAACTGAACTAAATACTTTATTTCTGAAATAAATCAAATATCCACGGACAAAATATGCGTCTAAAACATTCCAAATACAAACTCCCACTAAACTGACATATCATCAAAAGATAAAACATCCATGTGAATATTATATTCATGAAAGACTTTAGGTGGTAGCCATTTAGTAAATGAATCCATGATTATGGAGTTTCTCCTAATATGTTTTATAGAAACCTAACCACTCTCAATTCTTTCCTTGACAACTAAGAACTTAATGTCTATAAATTTTGACACCGTCATGTTCCTATTGGAATACAAGATTGTTATTGTCACAGAATAACTTAAGTGGTCTTTCAATTCCATCCAAAATATGTAGCCTAGTGATAATATTTTGCAGTCATATTCCATGATCAAAATCAGAATATCCAATGATCTCCAATTGGACTGATTTTCCTGAATGTGATCATGTGATCATGAGTTCTCTATAGATACTGAATAACATTATGGCTGCTTTCTAAATTTCCATCCCGACATTAGTTAAATATCTGTCTAGTATTTCAACAATGAATGTTATATCCAAATGTGTGAAAACATGAGTATATATTAAATTCTCGATTTTTGAAGCATAGAGAATTTTCTGTATTTCCTTTCTTTTAAATTTATATTTGGGGTATTAATTGAGACTAAACTTATCTCCCTTATTAATAGGGGTATCACTTGAATTACATATATACATCCCAAATCTCTTAAGTACCGTATCGATATAACTTTTTTGTGATAATTCAATAATACTCCGAGAACGATCTCGATGTATCCGAATCCCTAATACAAAAGAGGAGTCACCAAGATCTTTCATCTCAAATTTTTTTTGATAGAAATATCTTGATTTCGTGCAATAAGCTTATATCAATGTAGGCAAGCAATACGTTATCGACATACAATAACATGAACATACACTTATTCCCACTGAACATGTGGTATACACAATCATCAACTGAATTTATCTCAAAACCAAACGAGATGATTATTTGATGAAATTTGTGATACCATTGACGGGAAGCCTGCTTAAGCTCATAGATGGATTTCTTTAATTTGCAAACAATTATCTTTGCATCTCCCAGCGTAAAGTTTTTCGGTTGCACCATATATATCGTCTCATCAATGTCACCATTAAGGAAACGCCGTCTTTACATCCATCTAATGTAGCTCAAGGTCAAAATGTGCCACAAGTGCCATTATAATCCTGAAAGAGTCTTTCGTTGAAATTGGAGATAAAGTCTATTTGTAATCAATGTCTTCATTTAATTAAATCCCTTTGCAACAAGATAGACCTTATATATTTCCACATTACCCTTCGAATCCCTCTTGGTTTTATATATCGATTTGCAACCAATGAGTCTCGTACCTTCAGGCAATAGGATGAGTTCTTAAACATCATTGTTACTTATGAACTTTATCTCTTTATGTATGAAATCAATCCACTCTTTAGAATTATTCCTTTGCATGGCTTAATGAAAGTTGAATTATCAGTTCTTCTTTCGTCAATCCATGCCGTCCTTATTATCTGGGAGATAGACTATAAAATCATCTGAATTGCCTCTCTCATTTTTATAGTGGATTTCCTTAATGACATTTGTTCTTGAGGTTGTAGAGTTTGTTTTTCTAGAACAATCTCTTGATTGTGTATAAGGGATTTTATAATGTAGTCTTAATCCGAAATTGTTTCTTGAACAAGATCTGAAGCAAGAATTTATCTATGATCCTGATCATTGTCAATTGCAACAGAAGATCTTTAAAAAAAGTGTAACCTTTTAACAATTGCTTTACTTGGGACTTTGTTAGTCTTTAGTGCTTCTACCTAAAAATATCCCAATGTATTGTGGAATGACTAATCATACTCATTATCATGTCCTTAAGTGTTTTGTTTCGTCTTTTAGCAACACCATTCATGCTAGGAGAACTTGACATGGTATATTGTGGAACGATTCCACATTCATCTAGAAACTTAGCAAAAGGTACTGTACATTGTTCTCTGGATCCGTCATATCTGTCATAGTATTCACCACCACAGTTAGATCTAACGTGCTTTATTCTTTTACCGAGTTGATTTTCAACTTTAGGCTTATATGCTTTGAACATGTCCAGTATTTGAGATTTCTCATAGATGAGATATATGTAGTCATGGTGAGAGAAATTTCGTATATGAACATAATAAATTATTGTTGACTATCCAAAAAAATCGAAGTGAATGGCCAACAAATATTTGTATGAATTAGTTCTATGACGTCCGAAATTCTATTGGTACATAATCTTCTCATGTTTATTTGTTTTCCCTTAATATAATTAACATAAACACTTAAGTCTGAAAAATTAAAGAAATCAAGCAGATATATAAGACGATTTCTTTATAAGAGACAACCGTATTAAGCAGATATATGTTATCATAACCGGATAACGGACTGGTACTCACAATATTTAAATTAAGAAAAAGATCAAACTGACTATTTCAAATTGAACAAGAGTAATCAAATTTGTCCAATGTAGAAATAGAAACCAAATTTCGTCCAAAAGACGGTACCACAAATGTCTCTTTTAAATTCAAATAATAACGAGTCTTTAATGATAACCTAAAGTCCCTATAGCCTCAACCTTAACTGATTTGTCATCGCCCCACATAGATGAATCTTTCAGCATCAATTGGTTTTGACAATTCAGGCAACCCTATACAGACACACTTATGTGAGTAGTGGTACCAAAATTTATTCACCAAGTGTGTCTAGGTATTGACATTAAATTTACCTCAAAACAAGCCAAAGTGAGAAGTGTACTTTTCTTTACACGCCAAACACGATATTTAGTACAGTCTCTCTTTATATATTCCAAAATTTCACAAAAGTTATAGCTAAATTTATCTTTTCAGGCTTTTGATGTTTATTTTGAACCGAACTGGATGTAGCTTTTTATTGTTTATTACTTGTTCTTAAATGTACTTGCCAAGTGAGTAATATCAGATTTATCTTGCTTTAGCCTTTCTTCTTCTTGTACACAATATGGAAATAGCTTATTAAGAGTCCACTTTTCCTTTTGACATTTGTAACTGACCTTAATTAATCGAATTGTGCAAGAATAGAAATCAAAAATTAAATGCATGAGCAAGTCATCAGACAACTCAAGTTTTAAAGTAAGATGAGATCCATGATGTACTCCCGAATATTTCATTTGCCTTTATACCTTAATGAAACTAAGTTCGTAAAAAACGTACTAGTTTCGACCTTATCGCTCTTTGCAAAGCATTTTTCAATTTCATCAAGAAATTCTTTGGCAGTAGTTACCTTATCGAACACAATGCCCCTTAATGATTCTGGAATGCCACTTTTCATGATCATAAGACTCATGCGGTTTGAACGACCCCACTTATCAAAATCCCTTTTTTTCATCAACGGAACCTTTATCTGTAAGTGTAGTGGGTTGTTCAGTCCTTAACGCAAGGTCTAAGTTCATGTAGCCAAGAACTATTTGAATGTTCTCTTTCCAGTCCTTAAGGTTGGTTCATTTGGCGTGGGAATAGAGGTGATGTTGACAGATATTGCAGAAGTTGATGGATTGATTGAATAGAAAACTTATATCTAATTAACATGTTCACATCGGAATCTGTATTAAACAATTAATTAATTCAAATAATGGTAAACCACATCACAAGAGACCGAACATTACAATGATATTTTGTCTTTGGACGGAAATACCAACTTGTAAATGGTACTCTTGGTGTAGTAATCAAATAATGACAATAAACTATGTCAAACAATAAATTTATCTTTGGACCAATTTATTGTTCACATAAAACAAAACCCTATAATTATCACATATTTGTTACAACATGTATGCATGTAATTTAACCAAATATTTACCTTCCTTTGGGCAGATAAATATTCACATGAATTACAAACACACAACATTCCTAATATTCCGAATAAATTAATCTAGACAAGAGAGATTACTTTGGTAACATGTTGTTTCAATTAATTTATTTAGGAAAATTAGTAATCCAAAAGAAATTTATTTTAATACCAAAATTTGAATTTGAATTGTTAATCCTTAATTCTTTTATTTTTAAAACTTCAGTGGCCTAAGGGTTAATAATTCAAAATTTTAGGGATACAAAATTAATCATTGAAAAATTTAGGGGTCAATAATTAATTATTAAAAACTTTACTGATCCAAAAATTAATTGTTCAAAACTTTATGGGCCAATTTAAACCAAATATAAACTTTTAGGGGCTAATAAGAACAAAATCAGAAATTTTGAGGGATTTAATTGCAATATTCAAAACTTAAATTACCCAAATTAATTAATTTTAAAACTCCAGGGACTGAATTATTAAAACTCATAACCTTAAAGTCCAACTTGAATGAACTTTAACCTTAGGGGCAGAATAACCAAAACTTTAAACTTAAGGGGCTGAAATTTTAAAAACTCAACCCTAATTTTAAATTGCAACCAAGGACCTCAAATCTTCAAATTTCCAGCCCAAGCCCCCACCCCACAATTCACTCAAACCCTAACCTTAAAAATAAACAAGAAATTAATGGAGGATTGATGGCCGTCGCCCCAAACACCGAAACAACGGCTTCGCGCTGCTGAAAATCTGGCGCTAGCATCACCTCAAAACAATTTTTTTTAAAAATAAAATTCTTGATCCATATGCCGAAAAATTTTACAAATTTTTAAAAAATAAATACGTATTGCTAAATTCGAAAATAATTAAATAATCACAAGAACGAAATTAAAATTTCGATTCTCAACGATTCAACATAAAATTGTCTCTGATACCACTTGTTGAAAATTTTTCATGAAAAATTAAACTTTATATAATTGTCAATATCTCCATGGCAAATTATTAAGAAAATTAATTCATGCGGAACATAACTTAATCCATTGATTTAATAGTCGCAAACCTTCTTCTAAATTCTTGATTGTAGGTTTATGGATCTTCCTCTTCAATATGCTTTCTCATGTATTCTTGTGTTACTGTGATGACACAAAGAATGAGAAATCACATATGAATTGGAAATCATACCCCTATATATAGTTTCCATATGTACTTGGCTCATGTCAAATATAAACCCTAATGGATCTGGTATCTACACATATAGTCTGACCCACACTTTATTTAGATACCTAAAGCTCACTTACTTAATTCTTTATTAGATCACTTTAATTTTGAACTTAACTTTAAGATAACATTTATACACAATTAATTACATATGTCGGCCCACATGGCAAATTAAATAATTTCCCAACAATCTCTCATTTGGGCCACATATGTTACCTTATAAATGTCTAATGCGTTCGAAACTTTTGCTATCATAACCAAAAATATCTCCGAACAATCTCGTCCATTAATTATATCAACATAGGATCAAAGCAATCTCCATTACAAGTATCATAACTAAACCATTAATGGTCACGTATATCAACGAAATCAAATGACATAGATCAAGTGTGAATGTGTATCATGGAAATTACATGTAATATGATCGAAACATGCATATTTCCAACTGGTTCTACCTTATTCTTTAATACCTTATGAGATCAACCTTAAACTTTAATTAGAATGAAACTGAATTGAATACTTTATTTTTGAAATAAATCGAGTATACACGGACAACATATGTGTCTAAAACGGATAACATCCAAATACAAGACATATCATCAAAAGATGCAACACCCATATGAGTATTATATTCATGAAAGACCTTGGGTGGTAGTCATTTAGTAAATAGATCCATGATTATGGAGTTTGTTCTAATATGCTTTATAAAAATTTAACAACTCTGAATTCTTTCTTTGACAATTAGGAACTTAATATCTATAAATTTTGACACCGCCATGTTCATATTGGAATGCAAGACTGCTAATGTCATGGAATAGCTTAAGTGGTTTCAATTCCATTCAAAATATGCAGTCCAATGAGAATATTTTGCAGTCATATTCCATGATCGAAATCAGAATATCCAATGATTTCCAATTGGACTGATTTTTCTGAATGTGATCATATAATCCTTAGTTCGCTATACATACTGAATAACATCATGACTACTTTACAAATTTTCACCCCGAAGTTAGTTAAATATCCATCTAACATTTCAACTAATTATATCACAATAATTTACTCATGGACTAAAACACATTCGGCCATTGAACTCTAATAATAGTCTAATGAGTCCGCTTAAATAATCGGTCAAAGTTTGTCGAACCTGCTATTACTAGCCAAACTTCAACACATTCGACCATGCCTAGAGACACGGACGAAGCACGCATGCCCACATGTGCTTCTAACACGCACTAGTAGTGAAAAAAATCCGAATTCATCTCAATCACAAGATATTAAGTGGTTTCCAAAACTTCTATTTTCTTGGTAAAAGACAGAAGTTTGAGAAGCTAAAGAAATTTATAGATAGTTTTAGTGTGTCATTTAAGGTGAAATTAAAATTCACACCGACGAGTTTTCTAGCATATTTTCATGAAATTTGTGGTAGTTTCTCCTCTGATAACTTTCACCAAATTAAAAAAAAAAAAAAAAAAATGAGAAGTTATATTATG